>JAHRHJ020003674.1:0-130088 GCA_019776745.2 Taxus chinensis | reverse complement strand
TGTCCCATGTGTCCCGGGACGTTCGTGCCAAGATTTTCCACCTTTTCTAATTCATTCTTTGTGCGGACGTTTCGGTGACTTTGGGTCTAGGCTGCATAAGTGTCCCATGAGTTATTCGGGCATCTTTCTTCCGTATCACCCAATTCAAGTTTTTTTGTCCCACACATCGACCATTGACTAGGCTGTGAGGACCATTGAATTCTGTTCCACCTGATTTTTTTTAATTCTGGAGATTTCAGATTTTTTGGGCTCGAATTTCCTGGACAATGGACATGATTATGGACCTTATTATAGTATGATGATAGATGTTAGATCATGGATTATTGTTGACTTGATTCAGTTATGATGCATGATGATTATTAGAGGCATTTTGGATATTGATGATGGTATACTGTTTGACATGGTTATATTATGGATGTTGTGCAGACTTGTGATATTTGGATATTGTGAGTAGACCTAGAAATGGAAATTATTGGATGATGATATAATTGTTGAGTAAAATTGTAAATGATATTGTTAGATTGCTTTGATGTTGTTGTGATTCATATATCTAGATGATTTTGGTAATTATATTTATATTATTTTGGATGTTCTGATATGGCCACGAGGCCAAAGGAGGTATTTGTGTTTTGCAGGTTAAAATATCACAACAAACATCGGGGGATTGGAGACCAACCACATTGGAATTCTAGATGAATTCAACAAGGTCACCATGGCAACTAGTATTTGTTTGTGCGTGTTTGTGTGTGTTAGGGATTCCCATGGGGGGGATCACCTTTAATTGTGACCAAGGGGTTTTATGTATTTCTTTTATTTTGGTCCCTTTGTTTATGTTTGCATGTGTTTATTTTGTGGTGCTTTTACCCCTTTCATTAATTATTAAATGGTGTGTAAATATTGTGAGTAATCATATTGTTAAAATAAATAAATAAAATATGTCATAAGAAAGTAATTAATAGAGTTGTTGGCCTTGAATTAAAGTGTTGTAAGAGATGTGTAAGTGATGTGTAAGTTAACTTTTGAGTGTGAAACACTCCACCTTGGAAATTCGAAATTGTCCTTGGAGGCTGATTTTGGAGGCTTGTGGGACAAGTTAAACTTGTCCCATACCTCTTAAATTTAATTACCAACCATACCTATGGTTGGAGAGTTGAGATTAGACTTTTATAATGCTTTTTGAGAAGGCAAATTGTAGGTTTTAATTGCACTTTTCTTACATGATTTAATTTCAGTCCTTTGGGGTGTGGGTTGGATTTGAGTGTGTAAGTAAACTGTCATATTATTCACCCACCTATTTATTATGCATTGGAGAATGAAGTTGACTTTTGGGTTGGGGTTGAAGATGTGTGATATGGCATCCTACATGGATCTGCCTCATCCTCTTCCCTTCCCTCTTCTATAAAATTTGAATTCCTTGCCTTGTTTTGGGGTTGCTTCACTTTGGAGACTTCATTCTTGGGTGAATTCTTTTGCTGTTTTGGGAGCTCTTGCTTTGAAGAATTTTTTTGGAAGATTGTTGCATGCTTGTGCTTGGCTGTTTTGGATTGCTTGCATTGGGATAAAGCTTGTTGTTTTGGAACTCGGAACAACTCCATCATGGAGAGGTAAGAGCTTGGCTCTTGAAATGCTTTCTTTTGTATGAATGTAAATGTTAATGTATGAATGTTTTGGAATGTTTGTGGGCTGTTGAGTAGATTTCCTAAGAATGGTGTAGGAGAAGACTATGGGGTTATATTTTTGGGAGGCACATGTGTGTTTTAGGGAGGTATAAGGGTGGAGGGAGTTGGGATTTTGGTTCCACCTTAAAAAGAAATAGCTTGCATTTATTTACTCATCATGGGGTGCCATAAGAGGTTGGTGAGGCATAAGGAAATGTGAGGAATAAGGGGTACTTGGGGGAGGCATAAGGGCATGTCAGGGATTTGATATATATATGATTATATATATATATATATATATATTATATACATATTTGGTGGTTTGTTCTCAGGTGGTGATACCCATTTCCCCTTTGGGAGGCATAAGCAGCATCCCCCATAGTTTCTTGCTCCTTTGGCTTGCTTGATGAAGCCTCAGTAATGTTTGTCATGTTTTAATGTAGTTGTAAACTACATTCTGTTTTGGACTGTGTTTTATTGTGAAAATGTTGCTTGTGTGTTTGTGGAAGCCTGTTGTTGCCATGAGTTGGATCACATCTTTTATTGCATTGTGGTTGGGGCTCGGGGGCCAATGAAGAAGGATGGCTTCTCCTCTTCATTGGATGTCTTGGTTGGGTGGAGAGCATTGCCTTTCCCCTACTTTTGTTGTGATCAAATTGGAAGAATGAGAAATATGCATGTTGTTGTTCTGGAGCTGAAGAAAAGAGATAGTTTGACAGTCCCTTGTGAAATGAAATCTTATTGTAGCCCCTTTCCCACTTGAAGTGGATGATCTGTGTATTCATTATAATGGAAAGATACTTTGTATTGACAATGAAAGTGGAAATTTGAAATGTAAAAGAGTTATACTCTGTATTCTGTTTTGGAAAGAATGTGAAAGAATGATACGTGTTTTGTATGTTGTATTTTGAAATCAAATGGAAAGGAGGTTGTAAGAGTTTCATTTGAATTAATGGAAGTGTTTTCCTTGTTCATATGATATTATTTCCATTGGAAATCTGTATTTAACATGTTCTATGAATTCCCTGTTTGGAAAGTGGAAAAGTGAAACACGTGAGAAGAAAATGTATTATTCTGTCCTGTATATAATATATGATTTTTGGAAAGAATAAAAAAAGGATGTTACAAAGTTGTCTTTTGGAATCAATAAATGATGTATCACCTTTCTCAAATTACACAGTGGCATTGAATCTGATCTTTTAAATGTAATTGAAATCTCTGTTTGAAAGAAAGAAATGCGTATAAAGGAAATGTAATACTCTGTCCTTTGAAATATGTAAAAATTGGAAATCAGAGATGTATTATAGTTTTTGAATAAGTTGAATTGAATCAACTAAATGTATTAGATTTGAATTGGAACACATTATAATACTTGGAAGAAGAAAATGGCAAATAGACCTTTTTAAAATTTGATCTCTGTCTTGTAGTTTCAAAATGACAATTATTTAATCCTAAATGCACAGACCAAATCTGCAACAAAGAAATAATAAATGAAACATTAAATTGAAATAAGTTCCCTAAACCAAATTCATCTAGACATTAACACTTAAGGAATTTCTTATAAAACTTAGCAAAATCAAGCTCAAACCATTTTGCAGTCGTTTTGCTGTCAAGAAATGTAAATGTTCAAATTGCAAATCAATCAGACAAATTGAATCTTGAAATCTTCTTAAATCCACCTAAGAACAATTCTCCATGTCTATTTGACATGTTGAGAGAGGGACAAGAACAAATTGAACAAATTTAACAAGTTAAAATTTACCAGTTTGCACTGTAAAAGCCTGCAGAACGTTTTCACAAAATTGACCCCTTAAAATTTATCAAAATCAAAAATTAATGATCCTTGTGTAAAGAGGACATCGAGATATTTCCAGAAAGTCCTCGTTTTCCCAAAACCAAGCTCTCTATCAAAAGTTATGGCCTTCTGAAGTTTTTCTTCACTTGGCGTAAAAAAAAAAATTGGGAAAAATTTCCTTGGCGGGCCCGCGGGCCCAAATTTTTCCCTTAGAGCTTTAGGAAAAAAATTGGGAAAATTTTTCCTAATTTTCCCCACCCACCCTTGCCAGCCCGCAGCCAATCAGAGGCTGCCACGTGGCACCATGAGGTGTCAGGCGGAGGGGCAGATCCCTTTTTAAATTAGCGCTCCCGGAAAATTTTGGGAAAATTTTCCAAATTTTCCCCCACCACGCCCATGCAACCAATCAGGTGATGCCACATGGCATCATGAGGCATCGGTGGAGGAGCGGGTCCCTTTTTTCCTTTTGGAAAATTTTGGGAAAATTTTCCAAATTTTCCCCACCGCCCATGGCCCGCAGCCAATCAGGAGCTGCCACGTGGCATCGCGAGGTGCCGGCGGAGGCGCGGGTGAATTTACCCTCTTAGCCCTTTGGGGCGTTAAACCTAATTTTCTCCCCACCCCCACCTTCCCCACATTGGCTTAGGAGATGCCACCATGTCCCTTGCAGGACTTGCGGGAGCGCGGGTGCAAAGTTGGCTTTTTTTTACGCGGGAAGATTTTTCAAAATGTCTCCCACCACCCCGCTCTCCCCGCGTTGACTTGGGAGGTGCCACGTGTCCCTTGTGGACTTGCACCCGCGGGTGCGCGGGCACAAAGTTGGTTTTTTTTCCCCCACATGTGGGAAATTTCCAAAAGTCTCCCCATGCAGCCCACCGACCCGCCCTTGGGAAATTTTCACCCCTGGGCCCGCAGGCCCGCTCTTGGGGAAAATTTTCACCCCAAGGCCCACCGGCCCATAACTTGAAAAATATGAGGAGTTAGGAGGACTTCTTTATATCAATGGAAAGGTGAGGAAATTTCCTATCCAATGGGAATAATTTAGGAAATTTTTGAATGCATTAAGTTTGAGAAAAATCAAGTTGAACCTTTAAGCCTGTTAGAGAGTGGGTATGGTGAGGAATTACCCTCTGAACCTTATTGAACCTTCTAACCCTAAATTTTGGACCTTATGACCTCTAATAATTGTTAATAAAAGAAAAGTATGTTCTAGTGAATTAGAATTGTTCTGGAACTTGTTAGTGAAAATTGTTGTCCTTGTAACCTGGTTGTAGACTCTTTTAAACAAAAAAAAATTTATTCCATAATTTTCCTAACTAATCCTAGGTTGTTCTTGGGTCTCAAGTGGGTTGTTTTAGCGGGCGTTACACTTGGTATCAGAGTAGTGGTTCAAAATCTTGGGCCATTGGGCACACTAGAAAACTTGAGACATGAACCTTAAACCTAGCACACTTTTAAATCTAGAAAACAACTTAGTTTAGAAATTACATATTTTAGTAAACATGGAAACTGAATAAAACTTAGAAAGATGAACTAACTCTCACCTTGGTCTGTGCAGGAGGCACAGATGGGATGAGGGGTATTTTCACATAGACCTAGACTTACCACCACCAGATCATGTTGTAGCAGCCATCCTACCCCAGATTTTGTAGACTCTTCAGGATGTTAATGCCACTCTACGCGGAGGATCAGTAGGAGGGCATGCAGCCAGACATGATAGAGTCCCTTCCATTGAGGGTCATGTATCTCCTCGACCCAGCGAGGAGCATGGAGGAGAGAACTCCCATGCAGAGTCAGCCAGAGTTGAGTCACCATAGAGGGAGCAGGGTGACCGAGTTTCAGGACATAGAGAGAGGTCTCGGAGCCCTAGGCTTAGGGATGAGCATGCAGAGAGACCTAGAGGCCATCAGACCACAGCTGCAGATCACATCAGGGAGATCCTGAAGCTTCGGCCATCACATTATTCTGGTGACATAGGTGGATTTCAGGTAGAGGCCTGGTTGGTGAGCTTGAGTGGGTGCTTCAAGCTCTGTCCTTGTTCTAGCAACACGAAAGCTCATGTTGCGATCCATCTACTGAAGGATGGAGCTGGTGTCTGGTGGAGGATAGAGGAGCAGAAGCTCCATGTTGATTCTGAGACAGTTACCTGGGAGCTCTTTGAGGAGTGTTTCTGGACCAGATATTTGTCACGAAGGTTCATACAACAGTGGATAGATGAGTTCCATGACCTCTGACATGCATCTCTCATAGTGGTTGAGTATGAGAGTAGATTTTTGGATCTACTCATGTATGTTGAATACATGCAGGATGAGCAAGTGCGGATCCACAGGCTCATCCGGGGCATGAATCTAGACATTGGAGGTGCAGTGCAGATCCATTGTCCACAGACATTAGCTGAGGCCATCGAGAAGGCCTATATAGCAGAGGAGACTCGAGGAAAGACCCAACAGGCTAGAGACCGAGTCCGGAGCCACATACAGTAGATGCAGGACAACAGATCGAGGGGGTCAGTACCTCTTCCTCATGGTGGATAGGGTTCAACACAGTCATCTTTTAGACCACAGTAGCAGCAGCAGTCCCACCCACCTTATAGACCTCCACAGAGATTTGATGCACAGAGAGGTCGGAGTATGGGGCCTCCTCCTAGGGGTCCCATCAGGACACAGGGTGCCCAGAGAGCTCACTCAGTAGGAGCTCGCCAGTAGAGACCTCAGCAGACCACAGCCAGATCATCAGGATCCACACCACAGACCTCCAGAGTACCGGCCAGACCTGCTACACAGGGGAGAGGATCAGGCGGTTGTTTTGGTTGTGGTGTTACTGGACATTTTTGGAGAGACTGCCCACAGAACCCTAATAACAAGGGTAAGACACAGATCTCAGAGCCTACTGTTGGTGATATGGGGTGCAGTCATAGGATGTATGCAGTGGTCGAGAACCACCAGGAAGAGCATCAGAGTATAGTTATTGAGACTGCAGGTAACATTGGTGGTATTCCTACCTCCATTTTGTTTGATTCTGGTTCTTCTGATTCTTTTATTGCACCATCTTTAGTAGAGCGATGCAAGCTGGTGGCAGTTAGGCAGGGTCATAGTTGGGATGTTGAGATGGCTTCTGGAGCCAAGATCTCTGTAGACTCCTTAGTTAAGGAGTGTGTGGTGGATTTGGGACCTTTCACCACTACCTCGGATCTCTGTATCCTTCCTTTGGGCTCTTATGGAGTCATCTTGGGTATGGATTGGTTGTCTACACACAGGGCCAGGATGGATTGTTACCACAAGATTATATCTTGTGCAGATGATTTGGGAGTTGAGTCAGTGATTTCAGGGGTCAGGAGACCCATTTCTATTCACACCATCTCTGCTATGCAGCTTAAGCGGTGTGTGCGATGGGGTTGTCAGATGTATGCTGTTACAGTCAGTGACAGATCAGAGGATGGGTCTAGTGGACCATCGCTAGATGATCACCCCATTTTGAGAGAGTTTGCAGATGTCTTTCCAGGGGAGCTACCAGGGTTACCACCCCCATGTGAGATTGATTTTCATATAGATCTGGTTCTGGGAGCAGAGCCTATCTCATGAGCACCTTATCAGATGACCACCCTAGAGCTCTGTGAGCTCAAGTTGCAGCTTGAGGGCCTTTTGGAGAAAGGCCTTATCCATCCTAGTGTATCCCCTTGGGGTGCACCGGTGATCTTTGTAAAGAAGAAGGATGGATCCTTGTGGTTGTGTATTGATTACCACCAGCTGAATAAGGTAACGATCAAGAATCGTTATCCCCTTCCACGCATTGATGATTTGTTTGATCAGATGAAGGGAGCCACAACTTTCTCTAAGATAGACCTTAAGTCAGGTTACCATCAGCTGAGGATTTCAGAGGTGGACATTCATAAGACCACCTTCCGTATGAGATATGGCCACTATGAGTTCACAGTGGTGCCTTTTGGTTTGACTAATGCCCCCGCAGTGTTTATGAGTTTGATGAATGGGGTATTTAGGACCTTCTTAGATCACTTCATGCTCATCTTCCTTGATGACATTTTGATTTACTCACGTACGCGTGAGGAGCATGAGGGGCACCTTCACCAGGTTCTTCAGTGTCTTCGAGAGCAGCAGCTTTACGGGAACTTGGAGAAGTGTGCATTCTTTCAGACAGAGGTGCAGTATTTGGGTCATATCATTTCTGGGGAAGGTATCACCATCGATCCTTCCAAGATTAGAGCTATTATGGATTGGCCAGCACCCACTACTATGACTGAGGTGCACAGCTTCATGGGATTAGTAGGTTACTACTAGGAGATTTGTTCAGGACTTCTCTCAGATTGCACACCCCATCACTTCCCTTCAGAGGAAAGGGAAGAAGTTTGTTTGGTCAGACAGGTGTGAGTAGGCCTTCAGTACACTGAAGGAATGTCTCACTACAACACCTATTCTTGCAGTGCCAGATCCACAGGGTGAGTTTTTTGTTTGCACGGATGCTTCTTTAGCAGGGCTTGGAGGTGTGTTGATGTAGGAGGGAAGAGTAGTGGCTTTTGAGTCTCGCAAACTCAAATATTACGAGCTTAATTATCTGACTCATGATCTTGAGCTTGCGGTAGTTGTGCATGCTTTGGTTTGATGGAGGCACTTTCTTCTTGGTCAGAGATTCACACTCAGGACAGATCACTTGAGTCTTCACCACCTCTTCACGCAGCCCAATCTCAATGCTCGTCAGTGGCGTTGGATGGAGTTTCTTTGTGAGTATGATATGGAGATAGAGCATGTGAAGGGGAAAGGAGAATGTGGTGGCAGACACTCTCAGCAGATGGAGACATGTGGCTATGGCCACCTCAGTGAGCACAGATTTGTGGAGCAGGATTCTTCAGCAGCTTCCTCTTGACAACTTCTACATTGTAGTTTGAGCAGAGATCGAGTCTCAGAGACCCCTCGAGGGGAATTTTGATGGTTTCTCACTAGAGGCAGATGGCCTTCTCAGGCACAGAGGTTGGATTTATGTTCCCAGAGAGGGAGGCTTGAGGTAGGACATCTTGGCAGAGGCACATCATGCACCCTATTCAGCCCACCCTGGGGTGAAGAAGATGCATGCCCACCTTGAGACAGTTGTATCATTAGAGAGGACTTCATAGAGATGTGACCCAATTCATGTCACGATGTTTAGAGTGCCAGAAAGTGAAGGTCAAGCATCAACATCCAGCTGGCCTTCTCTTTCCTCATGCTATACCAGAATGGAAGTGGGACACCATTTCCATGGACTTCATTGTTGGGCTACCGATGTCGAGATATCACCACGACGCCATCATGGTCACGGTTGATAAATTGACAAAAGTGGCTCACTTTTCTCCAGTGAAGACCACTTATACAGCTAGTGCAGTGGCATGGGTATATCTTGATGAGATTGTCAGGCTACACAGGATTCCATGGAAGATCATTAGTGACTTCGATCCTTTGTACACTTCCCATTTTTGGACTACCATGTAGCATGCCCTCAGGATGAAGATCAATTTCAGCACAACATATCACCCTGAGATAGATGGACAGACTGAGTGGGTGAATCAGATTTTAGAGGACATGCTCAGGATGTATGTGATGGATCAACAGTCTAGATGGGAGGAGTACCTGTACTTGGTGGAGTTTTCCTACAATAATAGTTTTCAGAGTTCTATAGGCATGGCTCCTTTTCAGGATTTGTATGGCAGAGAGTGCAGGACACCTCTTAGTTGGGACAGGTTAGAGGACAGGGTTTCTCTTGGACCAGCTTTGTTGCAGGACATGGAGCAGTAGGTGGTTTTGATCAGACAGAGACTGCAGGAGGCACATGACAGGTAGAAGAAGTACGCAGATCAGCATAGGACCGACCGTAGTTTTGATGTGGGCATGAAGGTGTTCCTTCATGTCAGGCCACATAAGAGCCCTATCCATTATGGAAAAGGTTCTAAGTTAGCTCCTAGATTCGTGGGTCCTTTTGAGATCTTGGAGCGTATTGGCCCTTTGGCCTACCATCTAGCATTGCCACCCAGCTTGTCTCACATACATGATGTGTTTCATGTTTCAGTTCTTAGGAGATATGTTGCAGATCCTTCTCATGTGTTAGATTGGACATCATTGTAGGTGCAGGATCAGGGGCAGGTGATGGTGGAGCCCATTTCACATCCTAGATCACAGGACCCTTGGCCTTCGAGGTAGAGAGGTTGATCAGGTCTGGGTGCAGTGGGACAGATATGATGAGACTGCAGCTACATGGGAGGATGCTACATTGCTACGAGTTCAGTTTCCACATTTGTTCCAGTGACTTCCAGGAGGAAGTCGAGTCTAAGGGGAGGGGGATGTAGTGCCCACTTCCCTTTGACACCTTTTGATACTAATCATGATACTGTTGATTATATTATGGACATGATTATGGACCTTATTATAGTATGATGTTAGATGTTAGATCATGGATTATTGTTGACTTGATTCAGTTATGATGCATGATGATTATTAGAGACATTTTGGATATTGATGATGATATACTGTTTGACAAGGTTATATTAGGGATGTTGTTCAAACTTGTGATATTTGGATATTGTGAGTAGACCTAGAAATGGAAATTATTGGATGATGATATAGTTGTTGATAAAATTGTAAATGATATTGTTAGATTGCTTTGATGTTGTTGTGATTCATATATCTAGATGATTTTGGAATTATATTTATATTATTTTGGATGTTCTGATATGGCCACGAGGCCGAAGGAGGTATTTGTGTTTTGCAGGTTAAAATATCACAAAAAACATCGGGGGATTGGAGACCAACCACATTGGAATTCTAGATGAATTCAACAAGGTCACCATGGCAACTAGTATTTGTTTGTGCGTGTTTGTGTGTGTTAGGGATTCCCATGGGGGGGATCACCTTTAATTGTGACCAAGGGGTTTTATGTATTTTCTTTTATTTTGGTCCCTTTGTTTATGTTTGCATGTGTTTATTTTGTGATGCTTTTACCCCTTTCATTAATTATTAAATGGTGTGTAAATATTGTGAGTAATCATATTGTTAAAATTAATTAAAAAATGTCATAAGAAAGTAATTAATAGAGTTGTTGGCCATGATTAAAGTGTTGTAAGAGATGTGTAAGTGATGTGTAAGTTAACTTTTGAGTGTGAAACACTCCACCTTCTTGGAAATTCGAAATTGTCCTTGGAGGCTGATTTTGGAGGCTTGTGGGACAAGTTAAACTTGTCCCATACCTCTTAAATTTAATTACCAACCATACCTATGGTTGGAGAGTTGAGATTAGACTTTTATAATGCTTTTTGAGAAGGCAAATTGTAGGTTTTAATTGCACTTTTCTTACATGATTTAATTTCAGTCCTTTGGGGTGTGGGTTGGATTTGAGTGTGTAAGTAAACTGTCATATTATTCACCCACCTATTTATTATGCATTGGAGAATGAAGTTGACTTTTGGGTTGGGGTTGAGGATGTGTGATGTGGCATCCTACATGGATCCACCTCATCCTCTTCCCTTCCCTCTTCTATAAAATTTGAATTCCTTTCCTTTTTTTGGGGTTCTTCATTTTGAAGACTTCATTCTTTAGGTGAATTCTTTTGTTGTTTTGGGAGCTCTTGCTTTGAAGAAGTTTTTGGAAGATTGTTGCATGCTTGTGCTTGGCTATTTTGGATTGCTTGCATTGGGATAAAGCTTGTTGTTTTAGAACTTGGAACAACTCCATCATGGAGAGGTAGGAGCTTGACTCTTGAAATGCTCTTCTTTTATGAATGTAAGTGTTAATGTATGAATGTTTTGGCATGTTTGTGGGTTGTTGGGTAGATGGCCTAGGAATGGTGTAGGAGAAGACTATGGGGTTATTTTGTGGGAGGCACAAGTGTGTTTTAGGGAGGTATAAGGGTGGAGGGAGTTGGGATTTGGGTTCCACCTTACAAAGAAATAGCTTGCATTTCTTTACTCGTTATGGGGTGCCATAAGAGGTTGGGGAGGCATAAGGAAATGTGAGGAATAAGGGGTACTTGGGGGAGGCATAAGGGCATGTCAAGGGATTTGAAATGATATATATATATATATATTTGGTGGTTTGTTCTCAGGTGGTGATACCCATTTCCCCTTTGGGAGGCATAAGCAACATCCCCCATAGTTTCTTGCTCCTTTGGCTTGCTTGATGAAGCCTCAGTAATGTTTTTCATGTTTTAATGTAGTTGTAAACTACATTTTGTTTTGGACTGTGTTTTTATTGTGAAAGTGTTGCTTGTGTGTTTGTGGAAGCCTGTTGTTGCCGTGAGTTAGATCACATCTTTTATTGTATTATGGTTGGGGCTCGGGGGCCAATGAAGAAGGATGGCTTCTCCTCTTCATTGGATGTCTTGGTTGGGTGGAGAGCATTGCCTTTCCCCTACTCTTGTTGTGATCAAATTTGGAAGAATGAGAAATACGCATGTTGTTGTTCTGGAGCTGAGAAAAAGATAGTTTGACAGTCCCTTGTGAAATGAAATCTTATTGTAGCCCCTTTCCCATTTGAAGTGGATGATCTGTGTATTCATTATCATGGAAAGATACTTTGTATTGACAATGAAAGTGGAAATTTGAAATGTAAAAGAGTTATACTCTGTATTCTGTTTTGGAAAGAATGAGAAAGAATGATACATGTTTTGTATGTTGTATTTTGAAATCAAATGGAAAGGAGGTTGTAAGAGTTTCATTTGAATTAATGGAAGTGTTTTCCTTGTTCATATGATATTCTTTCCATTGGAAATCTGTACTTAACAAGCTCTATGAAATCCCTGTTTGGAAAGTGGAAAAGTGAAACACGTGAAAAGAAAATGTATTATTTTGTCCTGTATATAATATATGTTTTTGGAAAGAATAAAAGAAGGATGTTACAAATTTTTTTTTTGGAATCAATAAATGATGTATCACCTTTCTCAAATTACATAGTGGCATTGAATTTGATCTTTTAAATGTAATTGAAATCTCTGTTTGAAAGAAAGAAATGCGTATAAAGGAAATGTAATACTCTGTCCTTTGAAATATGTAAAAATTGGAAATCAGAGATGTATTATAGTTTTTGAATAAGTTGAATTGAATCAACTAAATGTATTAGATTTGAATTGGAACACATTATAATACTTGGAAGAATAAAATGGCAATTAAACCCTTTCAAATTTGATCTCTTGCTATGTATTTCAAAATGGCAATTACTTTACCTAAAATGCACAGTTCAAACCTGCAACAATGAAATAATAGATTAAATTATTAAATTGAAGTAGTTTTCCCTAAATGAATCCAATTAGACAAAATACTTAAAGGAAACCTTGCAAACCTGGCCCAATCGAGTTCAAAATTTTCACAGTCGTATTTCTGTCAAGGAATGTAAATGCTCAAATTGCAAATCAATCAAACAAATTGAATCTTGAAATCCTTCTTAAATCCATCTAAGAACATTTATCCATGTCTATTTGACATGTTGAGAGAGGGAAAAGAACAAATTGAACAAATTTAACAAGTTAAAATTTACCAGTTTGCACTGTAAAAGCCTACAGAACATTTTCACAAAATTGACCCCTTAAACTTTATCAAAATCAAAAATTAATGATCTCTGTGTAAAGAGGACATCAAGATATTTCCAGAAAGTCCTCGTTTTCCCAAAACCAAGCTCTCTATCAAAAGTTATGGCCTTCTGAAGTTTTTCTTCACTTGGCGTAAAAAAAATTGGGAAAAATTTCCTTGGTGGGCCCACGCGGCCCGAATTTTTCCCTTAGCTTCAGGAAAAATTTTGGGAAAATTTTCCTAATTTTCCACTCTAGCCCACTGACCCACAACCAATCAGAGGCTGCCACGTGGCACCATGAGGTGTCAGTGGAGGGGCATATCCATTTTTTAACTTAACACTTCCAAAAAAAAATTTGGGAAAATTTTCCAAATTTTCCCCACCACCACCAGCCCACAGCCAATCAGGAGGCTGCCACGTGGCATCAACGAGGCATCGACGGAGGAGCGCGGTTCCTTTTTGAATTTTTACATTTTTTTTTTCCTTTTGGGAAAATTTTCTTTTTTCCCCGGCACCCCCTTTTGGTCTTTACCTTTCCCTGCCACCCAGCCAATTTCCCCACATTGGCTTAGGAGACTGCCACGTGTCCCTTGCGGACTCGGCGGAGGCGTGGGCAGCAAAATTTACCCTCTTAGTCCCGCGGGAATTTTAAAAAATTTTCTCCCCGCCACCCTTTTCCCCACGTTTGGCTTAGGAGGCACCACGTGTCCCTTGCAGACTCGTGGGGTGCGGGTGCAAAGTTGGCTTTTTGCCCCATGCACGGGAAATTTTTCCAAAATGTCTCCCCGCCCCCGCTCTCCCCGTGGCCCGCCTTGACCCACCCTTGGGGAAAAGTTTCTCCCCTGCACCCGCAGACCCACTCTTGGGGAAAATTTTCACCCCTGGGCCCACAGGCCCACTCTTGGGGAAAATTTTCACCCCAAGGCCCGCTGGCCCATAACTTGAAAAATATGAGGAGTTAGGAGGACTTCTTTATATCAATGGAAAGGTGAGGAAATTTCCTATCCAATGGGAATAATTTAGGAAATTTTTGAATGTGTTAAGTTTTGAGAAAAATCAAGTTGAACCTTTAAGCCTGTTAGAGAGTAGGTATGGTGAGGAATTACCCTCTGAACCTTATTGAACCTTCTAACCCTAAATTTTGGACCTTATGACCTCTAATATTTGTTAATAAAAAAAAGTATGTTCAAGTGAATTAGAATTGTTCTAGAACTTGTTAGTGACAATTTTTGCCTTGTAACCTGTTTGTAGACTCTTTTAAACAAAAAAAATTATTCCATAATTTTCCTAACTAATCCTAGGTTATTCTTGGGTCGCAGTTGCATGGGAGAAATTTTGGCCATGCCAATAGTTTGAGGAAGCTCCAAACCTTTCCTTCAACATGCTAGTTAAGTTGGGGGTGGTTGTGTGGGTGTGTTTTCTTGGTGCTTAAAGAGCATATAAGATATGGAGTCACTATTCTTGACAACTATCCTTTCGAGTTAGATGATCAAATGTTGCATTTATGTTCACCTATCAAACATATGTGTAGAAGTGGGTATTTGGGTTGTTGGATATAAAATATAGAAAAATCATACGAGTTCATGGACCTAATTAAATAATCAGGCTTTGAGGCTCATATTATGGCATACAATACCCTTTTCAACAGATATTGTAAAATGGGAAGTTGGAGGAATTTTTTAAGCTCTATAGGCTCATATATAGGAGGGGTTTTTTGGCCAACGTGGTATGTAGCTCTGCGATCATTGAGGAGAATTCTCAAATCATTTCATGGAATGGGTATCGAATCTTTCAAGGAAATGCAAATTGGTGGAATGGTGGATGAGTCCAAACTAATTTACAAAGTGTCCATTAGAGATGCAGAAGAAAATCCTACAATTTAGACCGGCTTCGCTCATGATTCTCAAGCATGGTTCATCTCACCTTGTCCTATTTATAATTCTCATACTTTAGTTTTTCCATTTATAGAGTAATAAATTTAAAAACCTTTGGTTTATTATAAATTCAACTATTTTGTATAAACTTGGTTTACAAAAATGGTAAAATGTCATAAACTGGTACTTAGGTAACCCGAATAACACTTGGTTGTCAAGCATAAACTTAAAACCCTCCTTCAGACATGATTTGGAAAAATTTATAACCATTTTAGATAGTTGTGACATGCTTTTATTGACAAGTTGATTTTGTTCCCTTGTAAACCCACCATTTGTTCCTTGGTAAAAACTAATAAATCATGATATTCATAGACCCACAAAGAAACCTTTTAAACCCGAAAAGGGGATGTCTCACGTCTAAAGTATCATTTGTTTCCCTTGTAATGAGGTATATTATTTCCTCAAGAATTAAGTTTGATCCAAATCGACCGTTTAAAATTTCTTTGTTGCTCCTCTAGGATCCCTTTTACCCCATTTGCACTTTTAGGGAATTGCCTAAAATTGAAAAGTTGGGTTTCGTATCTAGTTCACTTTTTAATCCTATAATGAAATTCTTATCTGGATTCACAAACCTCTAGTACTTTCCAATAGACAATTTCCTAGAACCATCAGTTTGTGGAAAAAAAAATCTTCTAGACATTTTGACAAGGTCATTTTGTAGGCCTTTAGTTGTAGTTTTGACTAGGTCAAACTAGACCGATTACGATGGATGGCCTCACAAAATTGGTCGCCAATCATAAAACGTTCACCAATTTTTGAATTTCGTTAGTTCCTGTGAATTCTTGGTGTATATGAGGACACATATAATTTTACCCATGGTGTGTTTGCTCATCAAAAGACAACGATTGAAAGTGGTTTCTTAGCCTTTGAGCCTAAAATGGGCATTTTTGACAACTACCAGGAAAATGTAAAAAGGAAGTTGTAGGACCCCCATCAGGTTACCAAACCAATGTGGAAACTTGTTGACACTTGTAAATAACGTTTTGAAACTCTACCGTGTGAATTGGTAGAAATTGATCTTTTGCCAAATTAGTGTTTCTCTTTTTTTCCATGTAGTTTCTTTCTCTCTCCTTGGTTGAGAAATGAAGTGAACTGAAATGAAATTGTGTCTCTAACCCTCTCCTTTTTGAATGCAAATTAGTATTGATATTATTATGTAAATGGGAAACTATAGATGTTAATTATGTTAGATTAAAGGTGGATATCATGCCAGCGATTTATCTGTTGATTTCATGCTCAAATGGTTTTACAAGATGCAAGAAAGATGGCAAAAAGGTGTTGTGTAATTCGTTATTTATTATTGTAATTTATAAAGGTCATTGTAAAATTCTATATATGTATAATGTAGTTCCATGTTCACAAAAATTTATATTCAAAATTTGTTAACATGTATGAGATGCTTAATTTTAGTGATACCTTGGGAAATGTGCATTTAATCATAGTTCAATTTTGACATCATTGTTATGTATGGTAAAAAGGATCCATCATATACCCTATATATATTATATATATATATATATATTTATATATATATAGCTATATGGATGTTCAATAAGATTGAATTTAATATATTATAGTGTGTTTCCAGTGTGCAATAGATGATTAAATAATTGGTGATGTGTTTCTTACCTCGAAAATGTAATAAAGGAATCCAACAACAACAGTGAACATGTGCTAACATAATATTCATTCATAACTTGTCTTCATGCATGATCCTTCTTAGCATAGAATAAATTGAAACCATATAATGAACTTAGATTTACACTCTATGGAAACTTCTAGTTAAGTAAAGAAGAGCCCAATTTTGATTTGTCGTCATAGCTGGTATGTTTAGCGATTATCACCATGAACCCAACAATTAGGAACGAACCTAGGAAAAAATTTATCTGGATTAAATAGAACTAACACCTCCTTAGTATCCTAGTCATCTACCAAGTCTTACGGAGTTATATCCAAATTAACTTCATGATCAAATGAATTCCTTGTGGGATCCAGAAGACACAAATGGAGCTTGTGAAATAGTTGTATTATGACTTAACTCTTGTTAACGATCTCTTTAGTTCCTTGTAGGTAAATGTGTTACCTTGGTTACTAAAAACATAACACCTTTGTCTTTCATGAAGGTTTTTAGCATAAATGTGTCCTCTCACCTTAAAATCATTTATAGTTGGGGCATAGCTCATCCTTAGGTGCTATTAGAATTAAACCAAACCTTGGTTTAATTAATGGGTTAACTTACAAGTGGATTGTACTTTTATCCTAGAAAATGCTAATTTTAAAAAAAATAAGTTGACTTAAGAGAAGTTCTAGAAACTAAAAAAATGGGAGGGGGGCTCATTACCCCATGTGCCCAATTTCCCTTTGTACCCTAATGAGTGGCCCAAAACCAAACAAACATAATGGGTCATATTCCTATTATTTGATCTCATGGTGGGATTTAAATGACACAAGTGGATGTCTTGGTTCAGAATGCTTTTAGCTTTGTAGTGTGTAAGAGAAAAGAAATGTGATGTCTCATTCTAGGATTTTGTAACGCTTTCAAAAATGATGTTCTAGGAACACATTAAAATTTAATACTTATCAGAAAATTGAGGCTAATTTTTTTTGTTTTAAGTTAAAAAGGTTTCGAGGGTGTCAACCCCTAGTGTGCATTAAATTAATTTTCACCAATGATCTCTACTTTACAAATGATGGACCATGGTCTGATTTAAATGATTAATTATTCTTAATTTATCTCTAAGGTCAAATAATTAACATCAACTAGGAAGGTGCCATAATTTAATTTACTTGGTTAAGTGTTTCCTCCTCTTTAATTAATATTCACACCCTACAAGATTTACCTTATACTTAATTACTTTAATTCCCTAATCTTAATAACGTAAATGTTCATTTGTAGTGCCCACTTCCCTTCGACACCTTTTTGATTATTGATTTTGATACTTTTCGACTACACTTATGGACATTATTGTATTTTTTTGATTTAGCATGATATTAGATGTTAGAGATATTGGACTGTTGTTGATTTCAATTCATATATGATGCATTTGGATCATTAGAGACATTTCACATTGATGTTGATATGTTGTGTATGGTTATATATATATATATATACATATATATATATATATATATATTCTGACATGTGATATCTTTCGCCACACTGTGTAGGCCTTGATAATTGAACTAATGTTGTGATCATTTTGGCATGATGAAATGTAGAATAGAGATGATTGTTAGAAATTGTAAATGATATCGTAATTTCCTAGATGATGATTTTTTTCATATGTATATGATTGTATATTTAAATTTCCTATTTTATTTTGGATGTTTGATATGGCCACGAGGCCAAAGGAGGTATTATGTGTTTTGCAGGTATATATATATATATTCACAACAACATCGAGGGGATTGGAGACCAACCACATTGGAATGCTAGGTGAATTCAACAAGGGTCACCATGGCAACATGTATTTGTGTGTGTGTTTGAATTATTGTTAGGGGAAATTTGTGACCAAGGGGTCATGTGTTGTCTTTTATTTAGTTTACTTTATTTAATGTTAGTATGTGATTTTAGTGATGTAATTTATTGTTTTAATTTTTAGTAAATGGTGTATTCTTTCCCCTTTGTCTTAGTGGATTTAAGTGTCTTATTAAAGTTAATTAATCTTGTCCTAAGCTAATTAAAGATGTGACCAAAAAAAGTTCATTTATTAGACTAGATTTGGTCTTAGATTTCTGTGTTGTGAGTTGAGTGCTTGGGATCTTGAGTGTTGTACACTCTACCTTCATGGAAATTCGAATTTGGCCTTAAGGGCCAATTTTGAAGGCTTGTGGGACAAGTTAAGCTTGTCCCACACCTCTTAAATTGTTATACCAACCCTACCTATGGGTAAGGGGGTCAAAATTAGACCCCGTTAGGTGTTTTGGGAAGATAAAAAGGTAAATATTTATTGCACTTTCTTTCAAGTAATTAATTTTGTCCTTAGGGGGTGTGGGCTTGGATTGTGTGTGTAAGTAACTTGTCATTCCTCTCACCCACCAATTTATGGTGCATTGGGGTTGAGGTTTGACTTGTGAGGTGGAGTTGAGGATGAGTGATGTGGCATCCTACATGGAGCCACCTCATCCTCCTCTCTCCCTTTTCTATTTATTGAATTTCTTTTGCTTGTTTGGGGGTTACTTCATTATTTTGTGCTCTTGCATTTTTGGAGAGTTAGAGGATTTGGGAGTGCTTGTGGATTGGTTGGAGATTTTTGATGTTTTCTTGGTTTTGAAGAAGCTTGGAGATTGACTCTTGGGACAAGCTCTACTATAGAAAGGTATGAGCTTTACCTTTGCATATGTTCTTCTTTTATTTTTGTGTGTATGTGCTTGTTTTGAGTGCTTGTTTATGCTTGTTGGGTGCTTGGGTAGATTACCTAAGTGTGGATTAGGAGGGGAATATGGGGAGAATAAATGTAGAGAGGAATAATAGTTATTTCAAGTTATGGAGGGAGTTTGGGTTGGGTGCCCCACCTTGGACAAGGAATGCTTGCATTTCTTACTTTTTTCTTTTATGAGGGAGGCATAAGAGATTGAGGGAGAGAGTACATAAGGGGTAGGGGAGGCATAAGAGTGTGTAGGGGATTTGAGATATGTATTGGAGGTTTTTAAGGTGGGCACCCATTTCCCATTGGGAGGCATAAGTGGCCTCCCCATAGGTTCTTGCTCCTTTGGCTTTCATTTTAAGCCTTGTTATTTGTTGTTTTGTTGTTCTTCCTTCTTGTGTTTGTAGTTGAGTTGAATGTGGTTGGAATGGTTGTGAAATATTGTTTTGTGATGTGGAAGCTTGTTGTTTCCATGTGTTGGAATCACCTCTCATTGTAATGTGGTTGGGGCTCGGGGGCCAATGAGGATGATGGCTTCTCCTCCTCATTGGATATCTTGGTTGGGTGGAGAGTGTTGCCTCTCCCCCCATTTTTTTTGTGGATCAAGAAAATCATGAAGGAGCTCTCTTGTTGGTGTTGTGAATCTTGGAGATTTTTTTGGAGTCCTTGAAGAAATCCCTTCTTGAGATAAGCCTTTTGTTTTCCCACTCATAGTGGAAGATTGTAATTTTACTTTTTGTTTTAAAGGAATTGTTTTAAAAAAAGTTGTTTTATTAGTTGAATAAGTTCATTAAAGAACTATAAAAAATTTCCTTCTTCTTAGAATGTATTATGGGAAGAGAAAGAATCAAAATGGATATCTTGTGTAAGAGTTTAGTTGAAAGTTGTATTGTGAAAAGGAAAGTTTACTTTCATTGTGAAGTTGTATTATTATAAATGAGAAAGAAGAAATATAGAAGTTGTAAAGATGTTAAAAATGTATGCATAGAAAACTTGAATGTATAATAAAGTTGTTATAGTTATTTTGAATATATAAATTGTAGTGAAAATGAAAAAGACAACAAATTTGAAGTATATTGTTATTTGGGAATGTTTCTTTTGTAGTAAGAAAATAACAATGTTAGAAGTAGATATAAATCCTTTTTACTCTTGAAATTGAAAGAAAATTAGTTGAACAAAATGGAATGATCTTGTAAAGTAGTTGTGCTTTTATTGGATTAGATAATGCTTTAAAATGAGTAGATTTAACTAAGGAATGAACAAATGGAATGAAATCCCAAAACTGGAAACCTAGGTGCATGAAAATCAAGTTCAGGATGTATTTTATAGCATTGTAATAATTTTTTATTTTTTGAAAATCTCATATTTTAGGTTTTACCAAAATAGAACCAATTTATGCAGAGTGGCGGTCTCATAATCACTAAGCTCAGACAAGGCAATGGTCTGAAAACCACCACTCAATAGGGCAATGGTTCATGGTTTGTCACCCATATATGGCGGAAACCCAGGACTGCCAGCCTACTCAAGGCAGCAACTGTCATTTACAACAAAACTTCTCGGATCCACACTTTTGCAAAATTATTTAACTTGTAAATACTAATTTATAAGTTGTAAATTTAACTAATGGCTACCAACAAAGAAATAATGTAAAATCTCCTAAGGTGGTTTAAAACAAAATCTACAAATGGTGTTTAAAAACATTATCATGGTCCTTTTTATTGATGGAGGTAGGTTTTTTCCCAAATAGAGAACCCAAATACACATAGCTTAGAAATAAAACCATTTTGGTAAAGGAAATCTCTCCCAATCCTTGAATATAAAATAATAACCACGCTCCTAACAATAATGAATCTAAAATCCAAACCATCTAAGCTTGATATCCTTGTAGAATCCTTCATAGTTTCGTCCTCATCTTGCTCCCATGGCTTCCTCCTCTCCAACCTTGAATTTTTCACAAAATAAAATAGATCAAATGAGGTGTTTTGGGTAAAGAAAGTTATTAAATAATAATTTATAAGGATTTTTAGGGTTAATTGGAACCTTAAAAAAAAAATCAAGTTTATCTAAGGGTGGAGGGTATCAACCCTACTTTTATTAGTGAGAATAATTTTTATAAATCTTGTTTAAATGAACTTTAATAGTATGTGTAGATGGGGAATGGCCATTTAATTACCTTAGAATGCTAAGCCAAATTGTATAGTTCTTAGCAAAATTCAGGAAATTATAAAAAGGACTACTATTTGTTGATTTAAATTTATTAACATGAGGTTAACCTTAATAGGATTGAACATAACTAAAGAGTAAGAAAACATTTAATGTAAGTAAATTAAGCTATGCACCTTCCTAGAAATGAAAGTTGATTAATGGACCTTAAGATAAATTAGAAAATATTTTAATCTTTTAACTCACCTAGTTTCATTCAATCGCTCAAAGTTGAGTTTAGAAAGATAAGTTAATTTAATTAACCCTAGGGATTAACACCCTTATAACCTGACATTTTGTTGAAGTGTTATCTTACAACAAAAATTATGTGCCTTGTTGTAAGTGTTAGGTGTTAGCGTGTTCCTAAAAAATATCATTCTTTTAATGCATTGTTTACATGGATGTTCATATAATAGTCCTAAAGATCACATTTGGCACTAGGTTTGAAGGATGCTAAACCAAGGTAAATAGAGTTTGGCCCCATTTAAACCTACCATCTACACATACCTTGATTAAATTTACTTCCAAGACCTTTCTAAAGAACCCATTCCTACATGAATATGTAGGGTTGATCCTCAACCCTTGGATCAATTCAATTGTGGCCACTAGATCCTAGGGTTCCAAACTAACCCTAAATATCCTTATGTTTCTTATTAAATCATTTTTTACCCTATTCTCTAGATTTGGTCATTTATTTGTTTAATTTGTCAGGTTGGAGAAATGAAAGCACATGGGAGGAAGGAAGGAAGGTTATGGAGGATCTTTACTTAAGTCAAGCTTGCGAGCCACATTTAGTCTTGGAAGGTTATAAGACCTTTTCAATTGTAATTTTTTCTTCCAAGATTTTTTCCACTCCAAATTTAGTTATTCCACAGTTAAACAGTATTTTGAGTTCTTTATTTGGGGAAAACCCTACCGTCCATTAATATATACATCCATATTTTCCAGTATTTTAATTTACCATTTGATAGATTTATTTATCTTTGCACAATGAATTCTATACCATTTGTTTGCAAGGTTTCCTCTTAATTTTTAAAACTTAAGATTTTTTTTGACCAAGTTAAAAGGCTACACAAGTTTGGATTTACATTTTCCATATCACACTGAAATCCACTGCCCAAATTTTTGATGCATTCTTTTAACACACCCATTTTTTGAAACACTGGGTGATAGATTCATGAACCCACCTTTTCCTGAGTGGCGGTTCTGAGACAATTCACCTTGCCTAAGTACACTTATGGGACCGTTTTTCTACATTTATACTAGGGAACTTTCAACTTAAAAATCTAAATTTTCTTCAAACCTTCCCCAAATTTTAATTTTTAAGCTAAAGCATAGGGTGTTTTAAAGGCCTTTATTACTAAACTTAAATTTATCCTCTCCTAAAATTTCCATTTTAATTATTTAAATTCATCTATTCATTTAAATAGTAAAATTATTTAATCAAAACATTTCCTATTTCAATAGTAATAACAATTTTAACTACAAGAATTATTTTTATTTTATTTCAACACCTTTCTTTCAAAAGCATGCAAGAAAGATGAACGGCCATCTATTGGAAACATCTTCATTGCAATGGCTTAATGTCTCCAACACCTATAACATTAATGATTTAGTTCATCTAAATATCTGTCCATTCTTCTTTATTCCATGCGTTGGAGAAGGCTTATTAGTTCAAAAAACAATATTGGCACATAATTTGGGAATTTAGAAATAAAAATTATGGAGCATTTGCATATTTTGGAAACCAATGTGCCTTCACATGAAATAACTCCACCCACCTATAAACTTTCTTTTCTATTTCAACAAAACTATCTTTACAAACACAATCTTTCTTTCCATAGGAGTAACATACAATACAACTTTAATCCCCAATATAAGAGGAACTTTTCTTCTATTATTGACAATATCTTCCACTGAAAGTAGGATAATACATTGATTACAAAATAACCATCAAACGAATACAATTAGTAAAAAGTACCCTTTTCACCTTATTCAGTGGGAATAACAAACACATTTTAGAAATTTCTCACAAGGAATGTTCTCTGAATATTGGTAATTCTCATAATTTATTACTTACTTAGTCTTTCTGTTAAGAGACCATTTCTTTATGCTTTAATGCCCATAATCCACGTAACTATTTAACAATTAAATTTTGTAGTTTTTTTAGTGTACCAAACAACACTCTGACATCATACCAACCAAAAATCCCATGAGAAGAAGACTAATCTTCCTACAAGGTATCCTAGTCCCAACACATTTTCATGATGTATCTCAAAACAAGGCCATCCAACCAAACCTTGGAAGGAAAAGTATATTCTATATCACCATAATACTCAACACACATGCCATGACATAAATAATATATGTAACAAATTACCTAACTAACAAGTAAGGCATCAAAAAAATACATATGCAACAAGTTTCAACATGAAAATCCACTTAGGAGATAGGATCAAATGGGGAGGTCACTTATGCCATCCCAATGAGGGATAGGTCCGATCCTTAAAATTAATAGTACATAACATAAACTCATGGTGAGAAACTCTTATGAATCCCTAATATTTAAATAATATGTTATGCCTCCCTAAAAATACTTGTCATGCAAACTCAAAGAATAGGAAAAATGAGAATATCTTGGGAAGGTGGGGTACCCAGACTAGGGAATAAACAGGAGAAATATTACCTCCCTAAAATGATAAGACCCCATGACTCCAACCCTAGGAGTCTATAAAGTATATAAAATTCCATCTCCAAATTCAATAAAATCCTCCATGGACTCTATCATTTTAGTCAATGGAAAACATTAAGAGTATACTTACCTTTTACATGAGTTGATCTGAGTCACACATTGTTTTTCTGAAATTCATTATCTCCAAATCCAGAAGTTTCCAAATATCATCCATATCCAAAATAGAGCACAAAATTTATAAAATAAGTAATGCAAGATTTTTGTAATCAAATCATAGTCTGAGAGAGGATTTGTGATATTGAGCTTTCATGTAGGATATTATCATTCTTATCTCTCTTACTTATACAAGTTCAAACCTGAACCTATTTATCAATTTAATCCCCATTGGGAATTTGTCCTAAATGATTTACAAGGTTTGGTAGAAGGTATTTTATCATGTAATTTTGTGATTTAATATTTAGGAAATCATGGATAAGTAAAGATTATGGTATCAGATTTAGACCGCTGAATGAACCTTATGGAATTTGTGAGGCAACATTAGATTTGGAAAATTTATTTCATTGGATCAAATTTGGAATGCCAAGTGTTAGATATTGATGGGAGATTGATCGATGCTTACACTCAGGTAAATGGACAACTTGGCTATATGTGACTTCATTGCAATATCATGATCCACACTAACAAAGGTATATTGCGTTTAAATTTCCTTTTTTGGACACTGAAAAGGACATGTCCCAATTATTTTTTCCAAATTTCCAAGAGGGTTTTTAAGATCTTCATAGTTATAACTTAAATTTTCCATATTTTAGCTGGTAAAAGGCTTCCATAGATTAATTATGACATTCTAGTAAAAGTCAAATGTGATTTGTACTTTATCTCTACACATTGATCCTGTTAATTCCTAAATGTTGCTGGACAAAAAAAAATCTCTATTTAGAACTTAAAAATACGTAGACATTTATTGGAAAATAATGTCAGAAAATTTCTCATGTTTTAGTGTTTAAATTTTCTCAAAATGTAAGGGTACATAAAATGTCAAGTCATATTAAAAATCTTAAATCTCTTCTAAGATGAAGGGATTGAAGTATAGCCTGCTCATTTAATACAATGAAGTTCAGCAAAAGCTATTGTCTTAGACATAGTTTACCTCTTGTACATTCCTAGTTATGTAGTTTTTACCTTTCAAGATGCCTTCTAATTCATTGAAGGGATGATTCATCTGCATTACTTAGCTGTTGGAAAAAAGATCAAAAGAAATATTGAGGAAGAATTTACTCTATTTCCGGATTAAAAGGAAGTTAACTTTTTGTGTCAAAAAAGTCCTAAAAATCAGGAATTAGTAAATGACATGTCATCACAAAAAAAAGGACAAAATCTAAAAAAATGTATTACTCTCAAAGAACATCATAAAAAGAAAGATGAAATCCATTGAAGCTAATGGATTTCTTAAAGAAATAGAGTCCGAAGAAGAACTATGAACTTGAATAGAAGGAGGTGAATATGACTACCTCTACTAAGTTAGTGCCCAAACTGACACTAGTCCAAGATGGAGGAAAGGAGGAAAATTGAGCGATCTCTTATCAGTCACCAACTGAGAGATTGCAATATTGAAAAGTGGCTATGTTTTTTCACGTGGTGTGTGGCCTCTTCAAATTTAATCAACATGTTTGGTAGTAAATAAGAATAGATTTAACCCAAACATGTTCTAGTTCAACATGTTTCCGCCATATTTTGTTCTCTTAGTGTAAAATATAAATGATGAGGAAACATGTATCGCTAATATGAAAGTAGGGTTTGGTGAAGTTTCACTAGAAAACCAATTTGAAGGACCCAGAATCTTTAAGACTCACATACAAAGTGCTTAATGGTTCCCTATAGAAGACTTTTAACATTGATGGTACTCTCTTACAAAACCATATGGATTGACTAGAAGGTATTGTCAGTTCATAGTACCAGACAAAATGCACCTCATAGGATTCACACTAAGGGGTGGAATGTTAGGAAATTAAGTTTCATAGTGTAGCTCTATGTGTTTGAATGCTAGTAATATTTAATATTTAAATAAGGATGTGAGTGTTACAACCAATATCAAATTTGATTTTCATGAACAACTTCCTAGAGATAACATTTTTCAGAAAACACAGATTGCAATGAAAGCTGAAGATTGTGGGTGGACCTTATATTCAAATAATGTGAGGTGTGTTGATTTTAGACTTAATTTAATGTGTCGTAAGTGGTTGAAATTTTTTACAACCCTGTCTTTCTCTCTCATTCAAATATATTGTAAAAGAGGGGAACCATTCAAATTCCAGGGTTTGTTATCCCTCCTGCTCCCCTCTCTCTTATCATTCAATATTGGGTAAAATGTTGTGTCTAAGCCTCTTATCATTATCATCATGAAATGGAAATATTCTTATGATCTCCCACCTAATAAGGTTTTAATCCCTTACGTGGAGCAATAAAATATGGTTTGTTATACCTCTGTCCATCCTTTTTTTATTCTTTTGCTCATACCTCTATCATATGGATAACCTCCCTCATATCCTGCTTGTGACATGGTTGATATTAATGTAGGTTTAGGAGCTATAATCTTAATGGGTCATTGAAGTATCACTCCATCAATACATCACAACACTTAGGTCTCTATGGTGCATCTTTTAATGTAACTCCTCTAATCACAACCAACTCAACACTATAGGGGGTCATATCCACCTTTACGTCCAACCTACTTCAAATTTAGTACTCAAGGATAGTTCGCTCCCTATAAATGATATGACATATTGAAGTAACTCAGTAATACCTCTGCTAAGATATCTCTCTCTATATTTGTTTCAAAAAGCATCCATCTACAAATATCTCTTAGGATTAGCCTTAGATTAGGTATTACACGACCAATGAGTAGCTCGTACCAGTTGCATTTTAGTCTCAGGAACCAACCTTGTCTTGAAGGCCATCACATTTAAGTTTAAGTCCCTACTACAAGCTTGAGAATGGAATCATGTGTAATCACCCCTTCTTATTGCAGCCTATATTCAGGGTGGCTCCATTCAAGGATATTCATTGATCCTCAATGCACTCTATATAAATATATCAACCTCATGCACAATAAAATTGGTGGGTGAGAGGAATGACAAATTACTTACACACACAATCCCAAGCCCATGTTACCCCTTAAGGACAAATTATTTAAAACCATGTAAGAAAATATGCAATAAATGTCATTTTTTGACTTACAAAACACATAATGGGGTCTATATTTCATTACCCCCCAATCCATAGATAGGGTTGGTATAGTCCATTTAAGAGGTGTGGAACAAGTTTAATTTGTCCTGCAAGCCTCCAAAATTAGCCCTTAAGGCCAAATCTAAATTTCCATGAAGGGGTAGAGCGTACAATACTCAAGATCACAAGCACTCAACTTACAACACATAACCCAACAGCCATCTCATCTAATAAATTTACGTACTTCTTTTAGTCAAGAACATCTATAATTAGTTTAGTGACATAATTAATCTAACTTAATCTAGACACTTAAACCCATTAATGATAAAGGGGAAAAAATTAACCACAATCTAAAAAATTAATACAAGGAAAATACATCACTAAAAATCACATACTAAAATTAAATAAAGGAAACTAAATAAAATAAGAACACATAAACCCCTTGGTCACAAATGGAGGTAATCCCCCCCCCATGGGGACCCCCTAACAAAAATTCAAACATATACATAACAAAATACATGTCTGTCATGGTGACCCTTATTGAATTCATCTAGCATTCCCAAATGTGGTTGGTCTCAAATCCCCCCATTGAATGTTATGTGATATGTTTACCTAGAAAACACATAATACCTTTTCCCTTCCATAATCAAAACATTTTTTGTGTTCAAGGTAAAATATATGTTAAATTCACAATCATCTACATATGAATCAAATCATCATCTAGGCAATTAACGTTATCATTTATCAATTTCTAACAACAGGTCTCGATTCTACATTTCATCAATATCAATAGGATCACAAAATTAAGTTCAATTATGTTAAGGTCTACTCAATATGAAGTTTGTCAATATTAGCATGTTCCAAGAAATATATAACTGATGTCAATAGCCATATCATGTTCAATATAAAATGTCTTCTTGATAATCCAAACATTATCTTTATTTTAAGATCTGAAACTACCGAAGAATAGTCACATATCTCTAACATCTGAGACATCATGCTAAGTCACATAATTAAAATTTTCAACTAATCTTCAATCATGGTATGCTCTACCAAACAAGAGATAAGGCATGCTTATATTGTTTTCATGCTGTTAAGATCAGTTTTATGAATGATGGATGATTAACATGGTTTGACATATTCAAAGGAAGGGAAAGCTAATGGTCTGAAATAGAGTATCAAGATTATGGTAGTATAAGGGATGAGAAAGAACAAAGTTATCCTAAAACATGAAGTTCAAGTAAGGAAGAGTCCTTATTTGCTGACATGTATGTGAAAGCATAATTGAAGTCAAGACAAGGTTGATGTAATGTGATAAGTACTAAAAAATCAAGGAAATGATGTGCATGATTAGTTCTAGATACAATTATGAAAATAAAGGGTCAAAGGTTATAACTAAAATGCTACAAATAAGGTATGTTGAGATGAATATGTTGATAAATACAGAATTGCATAATGATTTGATAAATCGCGTGTCAATATCTTGAGGTGAGATAGTCAAGGGTATAGCTGGCCATGGTAAAGGTATGCTAATGGACTAAATGACATGCCTTCTAATAGGATTATAAAGTGTCAAGAAGGCTAGTCAAAAAGGGTTATTGATGTGTGTTGGGTTGATTTCAAGTATGAGTGCAGGGGAGCTTACTAAGCTATAATAGATGTATTAACATGAAAATAAGGTAGAAATCACTAGGTTAGTACTTCAATATTGTTATAAATTTGTATAACTATGTTCATGGCACTCAAACAAGGTATAAACTACAAAATTTTACATTTTAAGTGAAAGTATAATGATATATTTCTAGGGGGAGTGTTGAGACAGAGTTTCATGTGATATGATTTCTCTCATTTATTGGAGAAGTTTGGAAAATTAAGTATAAAGATGTACTTTAGGGATATTGGTCCTAAAAGTGGGTATGTTACTACTTGGGAGAAAAACTTTGTATTTGGACATGATAGAGACCTAGAATAAGATGTATAGTTAAGATGAAGACATAGTGAAGTTGATATCTTCTCAGGGGGAGATTTGTGGATGATCAAATCAGGTCCATAGATACTTGTAGCCACTGTTTGAAGTCAAAAAAGAGAAAGTACAATCCAAGGAGGAGCTTGTGTGAAATTATGGAACTGTTTCCATTGTGTCATGTCTTGTGTTGTCATTTTTCATATTGTGTCATCATAGTATCCTCTATCATAGATGTCAAAGGGGGGAGTTACATCAGAAACATGAAAAACTTAGTCATGTAGGTGTGTTTTTGTCTTGATGTTGCCATCAATGAAAAAGGGGATATTGTTTCCCATTGTGTCTTACTATTTTCATTGATGTCAAAAGAATTTATGGAAAAGGTTGTGTTAAGTTCATATGAGCCCCCATGAAGTTAAAACCAAGGTTAAGTTTGAAGGTTGATTGGTAGTGTCATGTTTTTGTCAAGTTGCAATGGTTTCTAAGCATGATAAATGAATGTATGGTCATGGAATGAGTTATAAAGGTTATCATGAGTTTAATTCAAGTTTGTCTAAGTTTTTGCATTGAGTCATCAAAGTCATTTCATGGGTTGGCATGGTTGAGTAAGGTCATTCTAGGCTTATTCCTAGTCCTAGAGCGTGTGATTCAACATGGAAGTACATGTTTTAGAGAAAGGAAGTCTTGTAAAATCATGTGGAAAGTGTTTTGGAATTTTATTTGAGGTGTATGATTAGTTTCAGGTTTGTACTCAGAGGTTTGATGATGATTCTAAGTCCTTTAAAGCAATAATAGTGAGAACAAAGAAAGTAAACACATGTAAGAAGTTGTGATTGGAGAGATTCATAACCAAATGAGAATGGATGAGATTTGGGCTAGTTAGAGTATGTTGTCATGATGCTTCATCCCAAGTTGTAGTTCAGTGTGATGAGAATAACTCAAGATATGAGAATTTTACTAAAACCATGTTTTTAAAAGTGTGTTTTTGTGTTAAAAATTGACCTTCTGATGCTCGTTGTGGATTGTGTTTGCATGGAGACATGAGATTTTTGGAATAGATAATTATGTGAGATATGAATATTTTACAAAATAATGAGGTGGTTTGATTGTCACTATTTTATGAACGGTCGTTAATAAGGTAAACATGTTTGAAATCCTTCCAAAACCCTAGGTTGAAAGTGACTTGGAGAAAAATGCTTTTACATGTATAGTTTTGATTCCTTTTTCTAGTATTATTATTTTATGATGAAGAGGACTCCTCCAAATTTCTAGTGATGTATTTTTTAGGTTCTAGTTGTTTATGGGCCGCACCTAAAAGGGAAATCTTCTATACATTTTTTAGTTTGTGAAAAATGTTTCCCATTGAACCTATTGACTAATTTACCATTTATGGAAGCATGGGAGTTTTACTACACATATATGATGATTTCAGATCATGGTTGAGGTGTGATAATGTAAATTATACCCTATTTATGAAGATTGATTTTTAGGCAGTTTTGAGTAGTTTGTGATTAAAGAGGGTTTCTAGGATCTACGGGAGGAATTAAGACTTGGTTAAAGTTTATTCATGATCCTGGTTCCATATATTTCCATTTATATATCACACTTGATTTTTTATAAGGTATGAGGAAGTTATTACATGTTCTTTGAAGGCCAATTTTCAAGATGTTTGGTTGAACATGGTTCTAAGAGGCTTCATGAGGTTTTATTATTATTATGGGTTGTTTCATTCTTACTGGAGGTTTCTAAGATATTAGAAAAAATTTATAAACATGTTACATTCTTTGGTGAAATTTTTTTCTACCTTATTTATTCATATTTTTAAAGATGGCTTGTTTTAGTGAATTTGGGATTTTTGTGTCCCAAATGAGTATTTTTGGGTTATTTATGATATGAAAGACGTACATGGTTGAATTTGTGATGTACTTATGATGTTATTATTATTTTTTCATTATAATTTCATTATTAACATTGAACTTCATGTTTTGGAGGGAATAATTAGGTATAAAAGTAGATTAGAAAGTTCATTTGTGACTAATTGTGGGTGTGGTCTAAACATCCCTAAATGGTTTCAGTGCAGAAGATCATCTCGAGAGCTTTCCAACGACTGTGAGAACGCGACAAACGGACATCGGGAGCTCTAGATATGTTCGGTCAAAGTTCAGACAACGGGAAAGTCAACTCTGGTCAACTGGTCAATATTGGACCAATGGCACTGTGACACGTGGCGAAAAGGAAAAGGGAGTTGTTTGTTGGTTTTCGATCACCGGTCTTCGACGAGCGTAAAAATGGTGCACGGGAACAAGAGGCTCAACTTTTATTACGGAGGGGAGCCCGGCCGCCGTGTGGACTATGGTATTATCGCCGACGTGGTGGGTCCACAAGCCACCACGTGGCTTGCCACCACTCGTCGAATTCACTCGATTTTCCTATCGGGAGATGACAAGTGGACTATATGCTATTTACCGAGTTAATTATTTCTATACCACATTGCATGGGTCGAAATTATATTATCTTGGTAAGTCCACTTTCCAAATGCCACATATGTATATGCCAAACATATATATATTAATGTTTATACATTAGTATTATGCATATGCTTTTGACCACCACACATGGAACATGGTGGTGAAGCAGTGGTTTGGGGGCATTAAGCCATGCGTGGAAATTCCACGTGGAGAAGGAGGTGAAGCGGTGGAGATGGGGGCGGTTAAGCCCAACGTGGTCCTTTGACCACTTCAAATATGCGTGGAAAGGCTTTTAAAGCCTTAAACATTATCCCCCACCCCAAAATGTGTGGGATATTATCACTGCCCAGCTGCTCCACTATGGGGATTTTATCCCATTAAAAATGCAAATCGCCCTAAAATGGGATTTAATCCCATTAAAACATGCAATCCGCCCAATTTGGGAATTTTTATCCCATTTATTTGCTACGGGTAGGCTAATATTAGCCTAAGGATAATATGTTAATGCATTATTTGAGGGCCCTAAAATTGTATAAATAGGGAACCCATTTCATTGTAATGGACACACACAAAAGCTTATTATTTGTTAAAGACAAGCTTATTATTCCTAGAGCTTGGAAGGCGAATGAGGAGAATGAGAAATTGTTGTTGTGTGAAGACCTAAATTATTTAGGCATTATTATTTTGATTATTATTGACCTATTATTTGTTAGGCAATAATAAATTAAATATTTGTGGCTAGGAGTTATTCAAACTACCTAGTCGGCCCATAGCGCCACACCAATTACTTGCAAATCCTGGATTTTCGACCGGAGTGCTAGCGTCGCATTGATAGCGTCGGGAAGGCCGATCGAAGCCGAAGGAGATTGTACTTGCCACACCAGGAAGGTGGAAGTCGGGTGCTATTTTTCACCCTTGTCGTCCGAAGGTCTGGTTATTCTTCTAAGCAAGTTTAAATAGTTTCCATTAGGTTTTCTTGTGAAAGTACTATTGTAACTTACAAGTTTTGACTAGTGGAACGGTTCGACCACGAACCCGGAGACGTAGGCAATTGCCGAACTCCGTAATCAATCTGTGTGCAATTGTCATTATTGTCTTGCATTATTTTTAAATTGATTACTTAAAAGGAGTAAATTATCGGCAAATAATTAAAGCCTACAAGGGTCCGAGATCAGGTAGTAATAATCTGATTATTTTCGGATCATGTTTGGTATCAGAGCTGGTTTAGCTCCATATTTGTTTTTCAGTAAATCTGATTAACAGAGTGATTGCTTCAAGATTGGTGCAGTTGGTTCAGTTTGTGTGAACAGGGTACAAGTGCACTATGGGCAAGATGTCTAAACAGGCAAAGCTCGATGAGATTGAAGCTTATAATCACCAGATCCAGGAAGAGAACTCTCTCCTGCGATCAATGTATTACTCCTTGGAAGAGGAGAATGCTCGTTTGAAATCAGAACTGCAAACCAAGGATGAGCTCTTGGCAAGGTTGCAGTGTGGTGATCAGAGGAAGGAAATACCTTCAACTTCAGATGCAGAGGCCATGGCAGATGATTGCACTGTAAGTTGTTCACCACTGGAATCTTCTTCTTCCTCCCATTCGGTTTCGGATTCAGGTAATGAAGTCTTTGGTTTGTTTGAAAAGCATACTAGAGGCATTGGATCCAAGTTACTAGATAAAATGGGATTTGATGGAAGAGGCCTTGGTAAAAATGGCCAAGGTATTGCTAACCCAATACAGGTCGAGGATCATCCTCATTTTGCAGGTTTGGGTTATCCTAGTGTGGGAATGGAAATTGGAGAATGCTCCAAGAACGCTGACGGGAGACAAGCTTCCGAAAGCAAAGTGATTACCCCACTAGTCCTGCAAGAAGATTCTGAGCAGGAAAGTTGTGCTTCGTCGTCACAGGCAGGATGTGGTAAGAGAAATCAGTGAAGAGGTAATGAGATTCCACCTCCAGTTTCTTACCATAATCATAAGCACAATAAAACTTCTGATCCACTTTTTCAGCTTAAGAAGTATGGTTATGATTTTCAGAAGATGTGGAATTCCTTTCCATGTACTTTTTGTGGATTGCATAATCATTCAGTGGCCAGATGCTGGAAGAGAAGGACACTGATGAAGAAGTTGATGTCGTTCATCAGGAACAAGGCAAATCAGAAAGACCAATCTCGTCATGCAGAGTCGAGAAATGGCAGAAAGAGTTCCTCATCCCAGAAGAAGGAGATTAAGAGGAATTTTTGTGCTCATTGCCAGAGGAATGGGCATCAGGTGGAAAATTGCTGGAAACTGCATCCATCTCGCCATCAGAGTAATGGCAAGCCAAAGATGGAATGGAGGCCTATTGCAAAGGCAAAGGAAGTTTCTACTCCACCACCAGTTGACAAGTCAACCCAGGACCAGGTAATACCTGAAAGTGAAAGTCCTTTAAAATGGGTAAGTCAACAATTTTTCAATTATATATTGCATAATTCAGATTGATGAATCGTATGCAGTATTAAGTTTGGAGATCAGATTCTTGTGAGAAAATGCTGAGAGAAAGGTTTACAATACTCAGTGGATTTTCTTACTTAGAAAATTTGATTAATGCTCCAAACATATCTCCTAATCAGCTGTGAGTACCTGTTACAGCTTGGATACAGGAATTAACTCATATAAAGCTTGGAGATTGATCTGCCATTTGTGCAGACAATAGAGTTCACAGAGATCAGCTCGGAACTTCATTCTGTGTAGAGGCATTGTGACCGTGCAGCAGAATGGTAGCTGAATCACCGTTGGCATTGACGTCAGGTCAGAACATCATTTTGTATAGAGGCATTGCGACCGTGCAGCAGAATGGTACCTGATATTAGTATGTCAACAAGAGGAGCTCTCAAAGGATTAGCTCGGAACGTCATTCGGTGTCAAGGCATTGCACACATACAGCATCAACAGACTTAGCATCATGGTAGCTTGATCAACAGAGGCTTAGCATCATGCATTGGAGGCGTTGAGGTCTTGATCGTGCATCAGAGGCTCGAGGTCATGCATCGAGGCAAGGTCTACAAGACTTAGCATCATGCATTGGAGGCTCGAGGTCTTGAAAGAGGCTTAGCATCATGCATCAGAGGCGTTGAGGTCTGTACAGAGACTTAGCATCATGCATTGGAGGCTCGAGGTCTTGAAAGAGGCTTAGCATCATGCATCGGAGGCGTTGAGGTCTGTAACAGACTTAGCATCATGCATCGGAGGCTCGAGGTCTTGAAAGAGGCTTAGCATCATGCATCGGAGGCGTTGAGGTCTGTAAAGGGACAAGGCATTGTCCATCACCGACATCGGATCAATCAAAGCTCTACGTAACATGGAGTTCCTTCAAACCAGTTTGGATTCTGTGGAATCAACTCGGAGCCAGGAGCTGTGTTATAGAGTAAAAGAAGATCCTTGTTGTCAGATATCAAGAAGCTTAGCACCACACAGAAGGAGCGTTGAGGTTTCATTCAGAAACTTAGCACCATAAAGCGGAGGCGTGGAGGTCTTCTTCGGATATCAGAGTGGCGCAGCGGAAGCATCGTGGGCCCATAACCCACAGGGATCGGAGCAGAGTTGTTGAAGTGAGAAGGTTGGAGAGGAGCAAGGGTCTACTACAGCAGCACTTCCGAGGTGGCAGCAGAGTTTTCAGATTTAGGACAGTATGGAAGCTTTTTGGGACAAAAAGCTTTTCTCAGTGGGGAGGTGTGATCAGGGGATCATTTTTAAAGTTCCCTAAACATCCCTAAATGGTGTCAGTGTAGAAGATCATCTCGAGAGCTTTCCAACGACTGTGAGAACGTGACAAACGGACATCGGGAGCTCTAGATATGTTCGGTCAAAGTTCAGACAACGGGAAAGTCAACTCTGGTCAACTGGTCAATATTGGACCAATGGCACTGCGACACGTGGCGAAAAGGAAAAAGGGAGTTGTTTGTTGGTTTTCGATCACCGGTCTTCGACGAGCGTAAAAATGGTGCACGGGAACAAGAGGCTCAACTTTTATTACGGAGGGGAGCCCGGCCGCCGTGTGGACTATGGTATTATCGCCAACGTGGTGGGTCCACAAGCCACCACGTGGCTTGCCACCACTCGTCGAATTCACTCGATTTTCCTATCGGGAGATGACAAGTGGACTATATGCTATTTACCGAGTTAATTATTTTCATACCACATTACATGGGTCGAAATTATATTTTCTTGGTAAGTCCACTTTCCAAATGCCACATATATAAACCATATATATAATGTTTATACATTAGTATAAACCGCCGCACATAACCAAACATGCATATGCTTATGACCACGTGGAAGGTGGTGAAGCAAGGCATGCCATGCGTGGAAGATTCCACGTGGAGAAGGAGGTGAAGCGGTGGAGATGGGGGCGGTTAAGCCTAACGTGGTCTTTGACCACTTCAATATGCGTGGAAAGGCTATTTAAAGCCTTAAACATTATCCCCCACCCCAAAATGTGGGATATACCCCACTTTCCTTAACAATGCTTAATCCGCTCCAAAATGGGATTTTATCCCATTAAAATGCTAATCCGCTAAATGGGATTTAACCCATTAAAACATGCAATCCGCCCAATTTGGGATTTATCCCATTATTTCATGCTACGGGTAAGGCTAATATTAGCCTAAGGATAATATGGAATGCATTTTTTAAGGGCCCTAAAATTGTATAAATAGGGAACCCATTCATTGTAATGGACACACACACACAATTTGTTAGGCAATACAATGGAGACAAGCTATTTGTTAAGCTTGGTGGAAAAGTCAAGCTCAAGCTTAGGAGGCGAATGAGAAATTGTTGTTGTGTGAAGACCTAAATTATTTAGGCATTATTATTTTGATTATTATTGACCTATTATTTGTTAGGCAATAATAAATTAAATATTTGTGGCTAGGAGTTATTCAAACTACCTAGTCGGCCCATAGCGCCACACCAATTACTTGCAAATCCTGGATTGTCGACCGGAGTGCTAGCGTCGCATTGATAGCGTCGGGAAGGCCGATCGAAGCCGAAGGAGATTGTACGCCAGGAAGGTGGAAGTCGGGTGCTATTTTTCACCCTTGTCGTCCGAAGGTCTGGTTATTCTTCTAAGCAAGTTTAAATAGTTTCCATTAGGTTTTCTTGTGAAAGTACTATTGTAACTTACAAGTTTTGACTAGTGGAACGGTTCGACCACGAACCCGGAGACGTAGGCAATTGCCGAACTCCGTAATCAATCTGTGTGCAATTGTCATTATTGTCTTGCATTATTTTAAATTGATTACTTAAAAGGAGTAAATTATCGGCAAATAATTAAAGCCTACAAGGGTCCGAGATCAGGTAGTAATAATCTGATTATTGGAAGGGAGCTGAGAGATGAGAGAAGAAATAGTGGGGGACAGCTCCGCGAGAGAAGAGAAGATGGATGACGAGGAGGGGGGAACAGTAGAAGATGGGGGAGAGGATATGACCAAAGGAATGGTCACTTGGGTCACACGAGGAGGAGAAGGAGGAGAGGGAGAAGGGATAGAAGGGACCTCAGCAGTTGTAGCAGTGGCAACATCCTGAGTGGATGTGCCCATCAGAACATCTTCGGCCACTTCTTTCTCTGGAGATAACAGGCTCACAACCTATTCTTGTGCGGTGGAAGGGGGACTCTCAGGAGCTTCTTCTTGAGCAGAGCTTGACTTCACCCTCCTTATCCTTGCCTTTGACCCTTTGGCAGATGCTTTGGCCTGGTACAGGTGCATTGCCCAATGGGGACGTAGTGAAATCTACCCCGAGGTAGATGAGGCCATTCATCCTGCACCAGTGTTCTGTCCGCATGCAGAGTTTCTTTGACCCTTTCTTCAATGGTCTGGGGTGCTTTGGTTCTGTCAATTGTAGTAAATAGCCAGTTGTCCCCATCCATGTCAAGATACACCTGATCAACTTCTTGATCGGTAGTTTGATAACCTTTTGGGACAATGGCCACGCCGTACTGAATGATCTCTGCCAGGGCCAGGTGAGAATGGTCCTTTCTTCTGAGCTGGACCTCATGATACAGGTCGATATAAATGTCCTCGATCTATGGAATGTGAATAGGATCGAGTTTTTCCTTGGGAAGGCAATTCCTTGGATCAAAAGTGGGCCTTGCCGGGAAGTTGTGCTTCAGATTGAGCAGTTCTAGCTCGGCAACCATTTCCCGGGCTTTGTGGTGAGAGACGCATGTGTATCTACCCACTGTAAGGGGGAAAGGAGTTCCACCCTTCTTTCTCTTCAGGCACTTCTCATGGTATGTTACGAGCTGTCTGGATAGCTCCAACAGGATCAGCTTGGGGCCAGCATATCTTGGCAATTTAGTGGGCTCACCCAGGAAGTTGGCTGCCCTGAGATAGGTGAAGGTGGGAAATTGTGTGAATAAGGCCCCCCACTTCTCTGTTGCTGTGACAATGCTCTTGGTTGTTCGACCGTGAGTCATGTTGGGCCTCAAAAGGTAGACGATGCCGTAGAAGAAGGCATCGTTGATTTTGGTGAACTGCGAGATGTTGTTCTCCAGCTTCAGCTCTGGGTAGTACTCATATATTCTCACCTGGGGCCAAACCCCACATCGGCTCAATGCTGGATAATCCCTTTCCGAGGCTGCAACATAAACTACATGTAGGAGTTCATGTAGAACCTCCTCGTTGTGGTGAGTTGTTGGAGCTGCTCGAATATGGTGCTGCTTATGATCTCCGCCCACTCGAAGCGTTGATCAGGTACATTCTTGTTCATAGGTTTAAAGTACCTAAGCATCCATTTGTGAAAGTAATGGGCGTCAGAAAGCCCAAATACTCTACTTAGGAACGTGATAGTGTCACTCAGTTCCTCAGAGAAGTCGCTACGGTGAATAACCTGTGGCCATCTGGTTACCACCTTCTTGTTCTTTAAATACACTTCATTCATCAGCTGCATGCACTGGTCTTCATTATCCTCCCATGCCTTAATGCAGTCCTCTTGGCTTACGGCCACAAATGCCGGTGGTGAGGAATGCAAAGCATGATTTTGAAGTGCCGGGCGGTAAGGTTGATCACGACTTCACCCTTTTCATTTTGGACACACCTCGTGTCTTTGTTGTAGCAGCGGGCCACTACCATCATGAATTCATTGTTCACTACACTGACGGGGATCCCCCCAGCAAAATGCAGGCCACTGCCTACTAGTTTGTCCATCCAAGGACTCCCTGTGACTCTCCTGGTTCTGGCCCAGAAATCTTCCATGTCAATGTGACCGAGCTCAGAGTCTCTTATATCCAGGTCACATTCTGCCTGAGACTCAGGCGTTCTGACCCTTTGGTGCTTGTACTTCATCTCTTCCTCTACAAGCTTAGCTTTACCCTTTGATTTAGTCGATCTCTTGCTTGATGTAGACATGTGGATCTGAGTTCAGTTGCTGATCTGCAAGAAGAAGAAGCGAAACCCAACGCAGAAGAGCCATGTTAGCTGTTAGATCTTCCATTAGAGTATTACAGAATGAGGAGTTAACAATTTAAAGGCCTCAGGGCGCAGGGCGCATGAACACTGTAGGCTGCAGGGTTAATAGTATGGCACACAGAAGAAGGGTGTTACAAGGAACAAATTAGTGCCAAAGGGCGCAGGGCGCAAGGATGCTGCACATGACATTTTTGTTATTGTAAGCAGAAGTGCGCCTGCGCCATTCATGTGTTTTATACTGGGCGCGGATAATTTTCATGTTGCATGGGGACAGGATGTGCCAATGGCACATATATTTTTCATGTTACATGGAACTTTGGTGCACCCGAAGGGTGCAGGGTTGATGTGTGTAACATAGGCTTTATGTGCGCAAAAGGGGAACTTGGCGCGGCATAGGGAAGGCTTGCATGACATATTGTGTTGCTGTAAGAGGGGATGCGCCTGTGCCATTTACATTTAGGATTTACTCATGGTTTCACATGGCGTCGCGGGTAATTTTCATGTTGCAAGTGGGATCAGTGTGCGCCTTCTTGGCGCGACTGTATTTTATGTAACAGGCGTGGTGAATGCGCCAAGAGGAAAAAGCAGTTTTAAAAATCTTTCAGGTTTTCTTTTCCCCTGACAGGTTTGAGTGTGTTTTTAGGCCTCTTTTACAGGGATTTTTCTGGATGGTGAAGGGGGCACAACAAGGAGATCCAAGTGATTTTTGAGGCAGAGCCCTCCTTACCAGCAGATCTGGAAAGAGGAGGAAGAGCTTTGGGGAGAAAGACAAGCAAGAACAACAAAAAAGGGGGGGGGGGGGGGGGGGTGTTTGATAAATCCATTGCCTCCTACCATACAAATAATCAAAACAAAAAACATGAGAGGAGTAAGAACCACCTACCTGGAATATATAGAATGTGAGAGGGGCGAAACGGGGTCCACGAATGTGACACGAGGATGACAGGCGTGCTGACAGGTGCAGAGGAATAAAATAATCACGTGTTTTCAATTGTGAAAGTGACAGGGCGGGTGCACCTATATATAGGCAAAGGTGCAATAAATGTGCCAACCACTTTTTCAAGAGGCACACCAAAACATGTGTCGACACGTAAAACGGTGCACCCTTTGGCGCGGATAAATGCATGTCAACACAGAGATACTTGCGCCTTTGGCACAATTTTAAGACTGTCAACACTTCATTCTTTGCGCCCTTTGGCGCGCCAAAACACAGCGCAAAAATTTATGTGTTAACATGAAGGCGCATGCACCTTGGTGCACGTAAGAATGGCACATCATGAGAAGGCGCACCAAAACATGTGTCGACACTCAAAGGGTGCGCCAAAGGAAATGAAGGGGGCGCAAATTTACTCTGTGTAACATAGATAAAAGGTGCGCCTAGCCAAAAAGGGATCAAAAATGGCTAAGTTCGGATAACTAGATTTCCCGGAAAGGGATTTTGCAACGTTCCGAACGTAGAGGGGTCCACTGATGAGGGACCAGGACAAAATTTGGTATGGTTACCTATAAAATTTCCCTCGTCAATTTTACAGGATAACAGCTGGCTCTTTCTGGGGACTATCTTTGAGTGAGACTCAAGGGTAGAGAATCCCAGATCAACATGTGCCTATCCATTGGGTACCAGAGAGTCAAAAACAAGGGCGACGATAAAAGCAAACACATGACAAAAGCAAACACATGACATAAAGCAAACTGTACAAAGAAGAGAGCAAGCTCTACTTCCTGAATATTTTGAGGTGCTGCCCACTATAGGGAAGCGGGAGCTCAGTTCCATCTAGATACGAGAGATAGAAGCTATTTTCTCCATTGATGTGTTTGATCTTGAAAGGCCCTCTCCATAGAGAATCAAATTTCCCTATGCATGCCCTTTGCTCTTTCTGTTTGTCCCACAAAAGGACGAGGTCTCCCACCTGGAACTCTCTTCGCTTAGCTTTTTTATCGAACAATCTCTTGACCTGATTCTGATGTTCGGTGATCCTGTCGACCACTCTTACTCTCTTTTCTTCAAGCTCTGCTAGATACATGATCCTCTTTTTAAGAGAATTTTGGAAAGTCTCATCTTCAATTGCTCGTGCCAAGCGCAGAGCAGGAAGTTCTGCAGAAATGGGAAGCTCAGTGTCGGTTCCATATAACACTTGAAAAGGTGACATACCGAGAGACCTCTTGGGAGTAATGTGGTCCGCCCACAAAGCGTCATACAATGACTTGTGCCATGTCCGCTGACTCTCATCAACTAGCTTCCGTATGATGGTCACTAAGTTTTTATTACTGGATTCTGCCTGACCATTTCCCTGGGGGTAATAATCTAAGGCGTGAGCCAAGGTTATCCCATATTCATAGCAAAAACCAATAACTTCTCATGAAGAGAAGTTGGAAGCATTATCAGCAACAATCTTGTTTGGAATGCCAAACCTAACAATGATATTCTCTTTGATGAAACTGCAAACAACCTCGGAAGTGGCATGCTTAACAGGTATGGCCTCCACCCATTTTGTGAAGTAATCTGTTGTTGTCAGGACATAACTATGTCTAGCACTCGATTGGGGATTGAGTGTACCAATAAAATTGATTCCCCACTGCCTGAATGGTTCATCAATGATGACCGGCCTGAGGGGAAAAGCAACCAATTTTGGCTTACCAACAAATTGCTGGCAAGGCTCACACTTTGCTACCCAGGTGGTTGTATCTTGGAACAGTGTTGGCCAATAGTACCTAGGCCCGGATGATCTTGTGTGCCGTCACGGAAGAGGAGAAGTGACCACCATAGGCTGAATCATGAAAACTCTCGAGTAACTTTATCTGTTGTGGCTTGTCAACACATTGCAAGAAGATGCCATCTATTCCGCGTTTGTATAAACTGTCATCCCAGATGACATATCTGGCTGCTCTGAGCTTTATAGCATGCTTCTCCTTTGAAGTCAGATGAGCTGGGCACTCACCATAAGTGAGAAAGAAAGTGATATCAGAATACCATTCGTCATAGGTCATGACAAATAGAACCATAGGTAGTGAATCGGCTTTCTCCAGCTGGCTTTGTGCTCCATCGGTGCAATTATCTTTTCCGTCAGGGTCTTCTGAACCTTGGTTTTCAGCCATGAGCTGACAAAGGCCCTTGCCTCTTACTAGCTTGGTCGGTTTTATATCTAGATCATACTCCTTGGAATTTTGCGATCCAATTCCCTCGCAAACTCCCTAACTCCTGTTGAGTTAAGATGGACTTGACTGTCATGTCAGGGACTTAGTCACTACTGTATGAGAGTTTAGAATGTAATACCTGAAGTTCTTGACTGCTTTGACAACGGCGAAGGCATGCTTTTCCAACTAAGACATATTTAATTCGTGAGGCTTGAGAGGAGAGCTCATGAATGCAATCAGGGATTCAACATCTTCAGAATTCTTTTTCATTAAGATAGCCGATACAGTATGCTCGGATGCATAGCTATACATGATAAAATCTTTGGAGAAATCGGGACATACCAAGACTGGTGCGTGAGCGACGAGGCTTTTATATCTTTGAATGACTTCTTTCCTTCTTCACTCCACCGGAAAGTTGGTGACCCTTTCATCATGTTTGATATGTGGCGAGTCTTTTCAGCAAAGTCAGGAATGAAGCGCTTGAGAAAATTCACTTTTCTGAAGAAGGAGTGAACGCCAGTTTTGCTTGTGGGTAAAGTGAGGCTCTAGATAGCCCTAACCCTTTCAGTATCTATCTTCGTCCCCTCTTTGCTGACCACGTGTCCCAGCAACTTTCCTTCCGTGACCCCGAAAATAGACTTTTTTGGATTTAGGGAGATCCCGTGTTCTCGGCATCTATTCAATACTTGCTCCAAATGATCACAATGATCATCTCGCCGTTTAGAGAACACAATTAAGTCATCCAAATAAACTACGATGACCTTCCCCATCATACCTTTGAACGCGAAGTCCATTGCTCACTGGAAGGTGGCGCCAGCGTTGGTTAAGCCGAAGGGCATCCTATTGTAGGTGAATGTACCCCAGGGGGTAGTGAATGTTGTTTTGAATTGGTCTTAAGGTGAGACTTCAATCTAATTATAGCCCAAAAAACCATCAAGCATGGATAACATTTTTGATCCAGTTACTGCCTGGAGAACCTGATACATTATGGGAAGCGGGTAGTTGTCTTTCAAGGACGCCTGATTTAGGTTGTGAAAATCTACGTAGATGCATATTTTGCCATTCTTTTTTCATACTGGCATGATATTTGTGACCCAGATACTGTGGTGGATAGGAAAGATGATTCTCGCATCCAGCATTTTCTGTATTTCCACCTGGATGGTACTTGAGACCTTGGGATTATAATGCCTTTGTTTATGGTGAAATGGTTTGACATCTCCCTTCAATGGGATGTCGTGCTGGATGTCCTTCGGCTTGAAAGACTTTAGATCGGCATAAGACCATGCCAATACGTCCATATATTTCTTCAGAAATTTGACAAACTTCCACTTTTCTTTGGGTGTGCAACATTTTCCAATGTTCACAAACTGCGGATGTTCCACAGAACCTAGATTGACCGGCTCGGTCTCTAGAGAGGAGTTAGGATTATCTTGCCTATTCTTCCTGACAAAACGATCATGTCTGTCGAACAAATGTTCTAGAGAAACCAAACCTTTCAAGAATTTTATTTCCTTTGAGCTGACATATGCCGTCACTTCCTTTTGATTCATTATCTTGATCAGTAACAAATTCATGGCATGTAGAAGTAGATCCTTCAAAATGAAGCTCACTGAAACTTTTTGCCTTTTCTAGAAAGGTAAAATTTGATTGTCATTGTTGAATACCTGCCAGTGCTGAGAATTGTCTGGCACGCTTGGGCGGAAAACTACTTCAATGGTATATGTGTCTGTTTTCAACCCTGGGTGAGGGAGCATGAAGGATGCTGAGACGGCTAATGAGTCGGCCATGTCGTTCTGAGCTCTTGGAATGGCTTTTATTGAAAAAGTGTCAAACTCCTCAATGTTGTCCCATACTGCGTTGCGATAATGCTTGAGCCTTTCATTTTTCACTTGGTATATCCTTTTAACTTGATTTACGACCAACTCTGCATCACCTTGTACTTTCAAGTTCTTGATTCCCCTCTCCTTTGCAGCCTGCATGCCAAGTAGTAAGGATTCATACTCAGTAGTATTATTCGTGTTGAAAAATTGCAACTTGAAAGAAAGAGGAATAATCTTCTCCTCAGGAGATATTAGCACGGCTCCAGTGCCGCATCCACTAGTCGCATAGCTGCCATCAAACTGCAATGTCCACACTTTGTTAAGGTCTTCTTCCTAGACGAGGATGTCCATTTTGTCAGACTTAGTAGACAGGAAGTAATTCCCCGTCCCTAATGATTCGAAGAGAATTTGGGCTTGGGGGTCGTCAGAATTGGTAACTAAGTATTTCTTTTGAGATTCTGGCTCCAACGTTTGCATTATACCTTTGACGGGGATTCTAGCCTTAGACCAGTCCATATGAATTTCCCCTCCAACTTCACTGCAAAAGCTCCTTCCTATTAGAATTTTGTATGCTTCCTGAATATCAGCAACGAGGACGGTCATCTTTACTCTTTTCTCTGGAAACGCTGGAAATGCGAACTGAGCGTCCTTGATTTGACCGATCAGCGGAACCTACTTGGTTTCCAAGGAATAACATCTGCCAAAAGGCTTAGTAAGGGTGAGTCCCAAGGCATGGGAAACTTTTGCTGGCATGACAACAAATTCATGTAATATGTGATGTTTCATTGCATGATTTAGGGGCATATGGTGACTGTATGACCCCTATTGTACAGTGATTCCAATTTGGGTGTAGTATGTTGTAATGTTATGTATCACAACCCATAAAGTAATGATTTTGTTATACCTTGTATATATACCATGTGTAATACGCTATGGTTTATGTGTGTGAATCACCATTGTGTTAGTGATGTACTTATATTTTATGATGTGGACCCTACACTAACCGACCCTAAGGGAAATCGGTAAAATTTTTATGTTCAAAGTGAGAAAATGTGTACCATTGACCAATCACTCAAGACGAGGATGAGATAGGAAGTGGAGTCTTAAATAGGATGAAAACCCACTTTTGTTTATTTGGTAAGTATGGTACTTGCTCAACAAATTTCATGCATATTGTGTTTCATTGACACCTTAGGCTCAGTAGATGGCGACATGTACTCCTTTCTCTCTCCCTATATGGTTATCATATGGATTCAACCTAAGTGTAGTTACGACTATGTTGAGCCTTGTGGAAGTGGTGGAGGGATGATTCAAGATAGAGATGATGACAGTTGTATTATTTGATATGTTATTTTATGAGCTTGAGGCTCGATGTCTGAGTGCCAGCAACTCGTTGAGTACTCCTTTGGTTTTCATATAAGGCCACATAGTTATTTTGATGTGTTACTTCTCCATATGTATTTTATTCGTAAATTGAACATTTTTTTTCTTGCTAGAACCAGCAATTTTCTTGATTGATGTGTTCTTATATTTTGGGCATTTTATTTGGTTGTTTCACTAACATGCAATTTTTTCACTAACTATGGCTATTTGGCCTTTTTTTACTTAGTTTCAAATTTTCTTTTCATGTTTAAAGGTTTTATAGCCTAGCCCAAGGCTTGGGATTTTTTCCACTTGGCATTTGAAACAAATTGTTATGTTGGTTCTAATGTCGTAATGTGGGGAATAGGGTCATGGGATGCACCATAGAGTGGTGGAACCTATGGACCCACTTTGTTGTATGGGGGTACACCCCAAGGAGTTACAGATAACTAGCGGTTGTTGAAGCATGAGTTATTATGTCACTTGGGTTAGAGGTGTTTAGACCTTATGTGCCTAAGGCCATAGGGTGACCAACCTCTTTTGGGGAGCATAAAAGGAAAAAGTATCTTTATTTTATAACTTGAGGGAGGAATAACAAACTTGAGGTAAGAGACTTGAGGGAGGCATAAGAGACTTGAGGGAGGCATAAGAGACATGAGGGAGGGAGACATAGGGAGATATGATTTGGGAGACATAAGAGACTTTGTGTGTGAGATGTGATGCTTGGGAGGTATATGGATTTGTTTGGTGACACTTTGGGTGGTATATGGAGTTGTTTTGTGATGCTTCGTTGGGAGGTGTATGGAGTTGTTGTTGATTTATGTGTACTCTTGTGAGTCCATTATGGTTTATGTTGATGCTCCTCATTATTCATATGATTTGTTTCCATCTTGACCCTATGTAGCTACAGTTATGGTCTTGAGTTTTGTGAAAACCTTCGTATGTGTACTGTACTGGGAATTACATGTTGTTGTAGTCTGCTTATGTTACAAGTAATGTTGTGTCAGGAGCATGTGTGACAAGTACTATATTGAGTGGCTATGTATGTACTTTATGTGTTTGGTTGAGTCCTTGAGATGTGATCCAGTCGTAAAATTTGTATATGTCTAAGGACCATTAGTGTTGTGTTTGGCCCTAATGTGGTATTGTGATGTCAGCTTCTATTGGGCACCCATGAACAGAAGAAAACTAAAATATTCTAAACAATGAAATATTAAGAGTTGAGATTAGATGTATGAATAATTTAAAATATTAGACTAAGTAATAAAGTAAAATAGAACTACAATCTTCACAGAACATGTAAAACTTAAGATATTGTCACTATCTTAGATTGATCCTTGTGGTCGTGTTGTATCGACTAAGTTGTTTTGTTAAATGACATGTGTTTTATTGAATTTCTTGCCCACCTACCCTTTGAAGCTTCGGTGTTTTTTCGCATCGAGAACGATGCTCTTATAAGGGGAGGGAGATTTATTGCCACCATAACAAATATAAAATTAATTTTTTTTAAAAATAAAAAAAATAAAATATCTAATGAGGAATGGTGGGTGATTGGAGTAATATTTGTGAAGGCACATGGACTTCGTGAGTAGGTGACCCCCCCTATGAAGGCATATGGGCATCCTCGGATGGAATCAAACCTGTCACATTTCCTTAGCATGCTAATAATACATACACTTTTTTCTGATCTAGGAACTATCAACCACACTAAAACCCATAGATTGCATTAAAAAATCAGGTTGGATAGTTTGTAGCATTGAATGATATTTTTTCTCAACAAATTGTGGAGAGTGGCATGTGTATTTTGCATGTATCATGGATAACAGTAAAGAATGTGGCTCATGGAGCTTATCAGCTTCTTGGTTCATGTCACATAATTTTTCCATTCTAATTTATGCCAACTTTCCTCGTGCCTGGTCAAAATGGAAGTATTTATATCACGGACTTATACAAAAATATTGATAACGGATCTATATCAGTGATTTTTGTTTAATGTCTACTGAGAGGTTACCGAACTCGTGAACTCCGTTGTGAAAGGGGATTTAAAAGAAAATTGGAATAAGAGAAGTAGAATTGATAGTGTGGAGTTGTTTTCCTTTTTTAAAAATGATGATGAAAATGTTGGCTAGTGAAGAGTCTTATATAGGACTTTTCAGTTTTTACAGTTTCCAATAGTGTTTAAATTTCAATCAGAGCTATTTTATTGAATCAAAAATTGAAAGATGTTCTTGTTAGTCCCAATATGTCTCCTATGGGTATTTTATCTCTTCCCTTTCGTACCTTGCGTGTTCCAGTTTTCCAGCATGTTTACTCGGTATATCAAACCTGAAACTGTAAGGGAAATTAAAACTATGGGTTTCTCCATTGTATTTAGAATAATGGGTGCCTACAAGGTGAATACAAAAACTAATATTTTATGGAAAATCAAGTTTCTAGGGTTTGCAATGGATTCCTCTGGAACTATTAAGTGTAATTTATGGATTATGTTACACCCGTGGTTCATTGGAACCCCATTTACGTAATTTGAGGGTGAGTGACCAATTCAACCTCATCAATGGACCAAAAGAATGGTATTGTTTTGGACTGTTGATCTATGGTTAGATGAGTCATATGGGCATTGGAATCAAATAAGTTATAAGATCCCTCTCTAATTTGAATCATGGTTGATAAAAATACATGGGAATACAAATGGGATAAGATTATAAGGAACTAACTGTTGGACATGAATGCCTCAATAGAGATGCATTACTATTGTTATGAGCATGGTGTGGGAGAAATTTGGACATTTCATTACTTTGAGTAAGCTCCAAATTTTAATGCAATGTGCTAGTTAAGTCCCATGGGTGTCACTATGTATCAGTGGTTACATTCTTAAATGAGCATATAAAATCTATGGAGTCATATTCTTAAGAACTCTCCTTTCGATTGTTAACATGATCAATGTTGCAGTTATGGTTAATTAACCTATGTGTAGAAGTGGGAATTTGGGCTTACCACTATAGGTAATTATGGAAAGGTAGCATACATATTTCATGGATTCTAAATTGTGTGAGTCTTGGAGGTTCATATTAATGGCATATGACTACAACTTTTTGATTAGATAGGTAAATGGGAAGTTGGAAACAAGTGTTCAAAGCTTATAGGCTCATGTAAAAGGTTTGTCCCCCCAAAACATCTCATATCGTTTAAGTCTTTAGGGATGTGACCTTCATAATGAGGATAATGTACGAAATATAGTTCATGGTTTATATCTCTTGTTGAATCCATCATATGGAAATGGGGAATTGGTGTAATGGTGGATTCAGCAAACTATTTTACAAAATGTTTTGTGCAGAGATGCAGTGTTGAATCAAGCTTTTCACATCTTCGAGATTCATTCATCATTCTCTCAGGCATGGTTTATCTCACCTTGTCCTTTATAATTCTCATACTTTATTTTTTCCATTTGCATATGTAATAAATTTAAAACCCTTAGGTTTATCATACATTTGATTATTTTTATATAAATTGTTTTGCCAAAATAATAAAATGTCATCTGGCACTTATGTAACCCAAATAATTCTTGGTGGATAAGCATAAACCTAAACCCCTCATTTAAACATGTATTCAGAAAACTTCACCAAGAACCATTAGTGCGAAAAAAAAATAAAACTTTCACTTATGATTTTTATTATTGACTTGCAATTTGATCGATATCCATGTTGATACCCACCATTTATTTTATCTAGGGTATCAAAGATAGTGCTCATTATTGATATTTGAAAGACCCACAAATAAAACAACCTATTGTTTTCCACCTTGCAACTTAGAAAGGGAATGTGATTTCTAAGATCATTCCTTTAAAATTCCGAGTCTCGTGAGGATGTCAAGTTTTGCATCAATCCCTTTTAAGAGACTTAATAGACCCAAATCAACCTCGTTTTGACCATTTGTACTCTCTTCATGATGCTAAGCTAGGATCCATGTTACTCCATTTTACTTTTAGGAAGTTGCTAAAATTGAAAATATGGGTTTCGTATCGGTTCGCCATTTTAATCATGGACAATTAAATTATTATTTTCCTTCGCAAACCTCTAGTAATTTCAATGGAAAATTTCCTAGAACCATCAGTTTGGGAAAAAAATAGTCTTCTAGATAGTTTGGTAAGGTCATTTTGTAGGCCTTCAGTCGCAGTTTTGACTAGGTCAAATTGGACCAATTACGACCGATGGCTTCAGAAAATTGACCGCCAATCATAAAGCGTTCACCAATTCTGAATCTCTTCAGTTCCTGTGAATTCTTGGTGTATAGGAGGACACGTAAAAACTTACTTGTGGTGTGTTTTATCATCAGAGGACAACATTTGAAATGGTTTCTTAGCCTCCAAGCCTAAATGAAGTTTTTGCAACTAATAGGAAAATGTAAAAAGGAAAGTTGTAGGACCCCTTTGGGTTACCAAACCAACTTGGAAACTTGTTGACACTTGTAAATAACTACTTTGAAACTCTACTGTGTGACTTGTGTGAAATTGAATTTTGGAAAATAGTGTTTCTCTCTTCTTCCCTATTTCTTTCTCTCTCCTTGGTTAAGAAATGAAGTGAAATTAAATGAAATAAATACATGTCTCTAACCCTCTCCTTTTAGAATGCAAATTATTAATGTTATTAGGTAAATGGAAAACTAAATATGTTAATTATGCTAGATTAGGGTGGATGCCATGCCAACGATTTATCACCAATTTCATGCTCACATGGTTTTATAGGATGCAAGAAATATGGCGAAAAGGCATTGTGTAATTCAATGTTTATTATTGTAATTTATATAGGTCATTGTAAAATGTATATATGTATAATGTAGTTCAATGTTACAGAAAATTTATATTTGAAATTTTCTTAATATGTATGAGATGCTAGTTTTAGGGATATCTTATGAAATGTGAATTTAATCATAGGTTCAATTTTGATTCATAGTTATGTATGGTAAAAAGGTGAGGTTTGATATATATATGGTAAATGAATTTGAATGTAATATCTTGTAGTGTGTTTCCAGTGTGTCAATAAACTATTAATTAATTGGTGTTGTTGTATTCTTACCTTGAAAATGTAATAAAGAATTTAATCAAAACACTCAACCCTAGTATAAGATTTGTGTCATAACTAACCTTCATTTGTGATCCTTCTTACCATAGAAGAAATTGAAACCGTAGAATGAACTTAAAATTTGCACTTGATGGAACCTCTTAGTTTAGGTAAATAAAACCCTTAGTTTGATTTTACTTTCATAGTCAGTATGTTTAGCAATTTTCTCGTGAATCCATTTTTAGGAATGACATGGTCAAACTTTATCCAAAGTATATGGTTTCCTTTTATGTTTAGTTATCGTGTGTGGGGTAAGGAGAATGTCTTATCTTCAAGTCTGACACCATGTTGAGTGGTGAAGACCACTCTAGAAGTCACCTTAAGATTCCTCGTTCAAAGTAAAGACTATGCGGTGTAACCTTACCATTTATAGAGTAAGTAGAGATATTATTCCCTTAGTATCCTAGTGGACTCTCGAGTCTTACAAAGTTAGATCTAGAATTTTTCTTGTCATCGAATGAATTCCTTTTTTGGTCTAGATGACAATAAATGGAGATAGGAAATAGGTTTTAGCTATGATTTAGACTCTTGTTAATGATCTCCTTAGTTCTTCCCTGATAAATGTGTTACCTTGGTTACTAATAACATAACATCTTGTAGTCTTTCATGAAGGTTGTTTAGCATAAATATGTACTCTCACCTTAAAATAATATATAGTTCAGGGTGTATATGCTTAGATGGAATTGGAATTAAGTAAAACCTTTGCTAATTAAGGGGTTAACTTGTGGGTAGAAAATGGTAAGTAACTCCTTACAAATGAAATTGATTTGAAATATGTTGACTTTAAAGAACCCAGGAAACTTTGAAAACTTTGTTCCATAATCTCTTGTTATGACTTTTATGACATTAAGAATAAAATAAATTTCACATGCCCCAGGATGGTGAAATTTAGAATCATGGGATACTTGCCTCGAACACAAATCACTTGTGGTTCATGTGTAGTTTATAATGCTTGCAATCATGTACTTCTTCAAGAATGTTACACAAGTACTTTCATGACTCAATTGTTATTAAACAATTATAATAATGAGACCATAGTGCGATGTAAGAGTAAAGCATATTAGAGTAAAACGAGATTTGAGGTTAGGAATAATGTAACTCTTGAAATCCTTATAACTCAATTAAACATTTTCATGTGTTAATAATAATATGAATTGTCTTGGTGAAATCAAACTTCGAGAAAACAAAAGATATATATAATCTAAATAAAATTTACACCTGTTTGTGGAAATGTTCAATGGCTTTAACAAGTTATCAAACTATTTTAACTATGGTGGGGAAATAAAGATACTGTGATCGAAGAATGTTTATGGAAGAAAGGTATCTTGAATCCGTGCAAATAAGTGCCCCGTAAATCCTAAGTTTTCTTTCTGACATCACGCCAGAAAACTTCACTTGTGTAAAGGGTAAATTTTTAAGCATTGAATAAAAGTTCACAGAATTGCATATTATTAAGGGCATAATCCTCTATGAGAGAATTAAGAACTTTGTATGCAATTTGAAATATGCCAAATAATTATGTCAAAGTTATGGAGATTGTTGTAAGAGATAAAGAGCCAACTTAAATGGTTTCCACTTTAATGTTATATCGTGAAATGAATTTAAAAATCTGTAGGAGGAAACATAATACAATTAATCCTTTCAAGAAATAATTTTCTTGAAAAAATTTTAAATCATAACTAAGATGTAATCATGGTAATGATGTGTTATGGTTTTTCCAATCTTTGATTCCAGTTAGAATAATCTTGTATTAGGTTTGGTCATTGCTAGTATTCAATCATTGGGTAAAGTGTGGCATCAACATGTATATGGTGTTGTCATGTGGGGCTATGTGAGTCAATGACTTATATTTTCTTGACCCTTGTCGTGATGTAGTTAAGTTTTATTTTCTTGAAGCCCTTGTGGTGTTGCATAGTGGAGCAATGTAAGTCAAAAAAAATTATCTTGGTATTTTTTATTGTTGTTTTTGTGTGTGTAAAATGTGGGTGTTACAGTCGCAGTTACCTCTATGCTACCAACTCTAGTTACACTATCGGCACTGGTTCATATAAATCCTATGAATTTTAGATCTATAATATATACAAATGTATGCATATTAAAAAAAAAATACATTTGTATAGTATCTTTAAACCAAATTAAGAATTTCTACAGTGTCATTGCCCATTCATTTTTGAAGTTATATTTGAACAACTAAGTTTAAAAGTTTAGAAATATATGAACTATAACCAGGTTTCAGAGACCAATGTCAGTTTCTATTCTATTGAAAAATGGTTACTATGGAAAATATTTGTTTTGAAAATGGATAAATAAATAAATTTATATTTTTCAATATATATATATATATATATATATATATATATATATATCTATATGAATCTATACCAAATGCTAACTTATGTTTAACCTTTAACAGAATACACCTAATGAAAATCACAACTCTTTCATATATATATATATCTATATGAAGGGGCCTATACCAAACTCCTAACTTACTGTTTAATTAGAACAGAATACACCTTTGAAAATAACATAGTTCTTTCCAGATTAGAGTAGCATGTGAACTAGTAGGTCTATAGGATTTTCCAAGAAAATTGTCTCTAGAATCAACTATATCAACAATTCTAATAGACACCATTTCACATACTTAATTGAAAGAAAAAGGAAAAGTATAAACATAACTCAAATGTAGGGGTCATTTTTCCTTTTTCAACCAAGTTTGACTAGGATACTTGAAAAGGGAACAAACATATATTTCCTAATAAAAGCAACCGTTTTCAAAAATAAGACAGAATGCAACTTTTGATTAAATTCCAGATTTGAAAAAATGTACATTTCTTTTAATACAACTCCAAAATTTGTTCTTTGAACTATTATAATACTATTAAATTTGGATCAAATTTTCACAAAGAAACAATCGATTTCTTCTGTTCCATTATTTCGACCAGTACATAGCATATGTCTTTTATGACAATAGAGAATAAACTAATAACTCAATAAAATAGGAAACCATACAAACAAATAACTTAGGGTTAATAACAACTAACAAATATAATAACCCATATATATATTTTGGGTATATCTTACTAACCACCTACTAACCATATTTACTTACTACCACAGTAAAGATATATTTACGACTGTGTAAATATTATTACCCAGTGTCAATCTTGTTTTTCCTAACATTCCCCCCTTCATTAATGTTTACATGGTAGTAAAAGAACTTTCGCACTTCCTCTAGTAGCAATGCCACCCATGCTTGCTCATGATCTCGGTACAAATCAAAATGAAGGTTAGAATAAGGAACACATCAAATGAAGTCCTTATCAACCATGAATTTTTGGGAACACATCTGATCGACGAGGATGGGAACATGCTCAAGAATTTCGTTTGCTGAGATCAACCAGTCACTCTAGGGAACACATTTATATAAACCTAAATATAAGCCTTGTTGTGGAAAGCCTTATGAATGGATTCGATAATTTATTGAACTATAAAGCTATGACAAGGAACACAAATGTTCTTGGCCTCTCAGAATGGTTTATCACAGTGGCACACACATAAACCTAGGTATGAATAGGACACACATTTGTCTGTTCAACACACTCTTCACAGACACACATGATGTTGCGTTTCTTTGTCCTATTTTCTCTTCACTATGTATTTTTATAGGGGAAGTACGAATAGCCACATACTAGTGAATCATGAATGAAATTTTTTTCTTGATATCGTTCAAATTCACTTGTGTTGAAGACCGTACCAATACTAAACATTGAATAAACACACTTGCTAACACAAGGTGCAGCATAACACTGTGCAACATAAGAATCGAGAGACTTATGAGAGGTTGTTGTTGACCTGCCTCTTTGCCTATCCTCCAAAACATTTGCTAAATTATTGAGATTGACTTTAAGGGTTAAAGAGCCAATTTAAATTGGTTTAACTTGTCTCCCCCTGAATGTGAAATGAATTTAAGAATCTATAGGTCGGGTAAACTGAAAATGCGTCTTGATAGAAATGTTCTTGGAATGTTTATCGTAACTAATCTATAATGACTCATGGTAATGATGTCTCTGTGTGAGTTCCCAATTACTTGAGCCCAAAACAATAACACTTATGGTTAAAATTGCTAGTATTAAATCATATTAGAAATTGTGGCATAACTTGTATATGGTGTTGTCATGTGTCTAATGAATCGATAGACTTATGTAAGTGTTAAAATGCGCATGTTAAGACAAACTCTGACTTAAAGCTCTTGTCAATGTTGTGTACATTAATGTAAGTCAGACAAAATATCTATCCTCCTATTTTTACTATTGTATTTGATAAAGACCCACTATTAAATCTTAAAAATAAACTTCTGGATATAAAGTATATTTTACCACTTTTGGACATTGACACATGCGTAGTTGTTTGAGAGAACAAATACTATTTACCTAGAAGACGATTAACAAAAAGACTAGGGAACAAATTATAATACTATAAATCCAACCAACTCAAAGATAATGAAACTCAATAAACACTGAACCAAAACCAAAAACAAATACTCGCCGCTGAGAATGATTCAAAAACTTCATACATCCGTAAATTTCGTGTGATAGTGCTGGACATAAAGATCTTATGGAGAATGTTGAACTCACCGATCACAACTTTAGACGGTAATCACATTGGGATTAAACTGGTGTTGAGATCGTGATTTTAGCAAGGAATTCAATGCTTGCAAATCTAACTCCTCGGGCAATGAAACCTTTCCATTCCACAAGAATTTATGAAAATAGATACCATGAGTGGCACAATGAAGAGAGGAATGACTACATGAGATCTAACAATCACAATATATTTCTTCGTAGAACATGAATGCAATGAATCTGATTGAGAAGGTCGAACATGTAGAATGCACGACTAATTGAGAAATTCAAACATGTAGAATAGATTAATTTGCAGCCACATATATTAATAGTGTAGGCAATGACTTTGTCATGGATGCATGAATGTGGTAGTCCAAAAAATAATCATTATAGGAACCAAAATAATGACCAGGGAAAGCTCGTTTGAAGGTACCAATACCAAACGAACAAAGAACTATTATTTCTTATAACAACTAATACATGGGCATATAACTAAATAAAAAACTAATCAAGATATGTTATATCAAAATGCTGAGGAAGATCAACATAGGTGAGAGAGTATTAGAGATAGATCCAAGATTGTTTGACGTAGAGCCAAGAATTTTCAACATACATCCAATAATTTTCAATTTCTTTTGGCCTCAAATAATGAAGATATTACGGAGAACTCAATGATGAGAAGCTACATCAGGTGGGGCAATGAAAAATATTAAGGATTCCTCTTCACAAATCAATTCACCATCTTGTACCAACACTGATACCAAATATTAAATTTGGATAAGATTTGCACAAAGAAACAATTGATTTCTTATGTATTATATCCACCAGTACATAGCATATGGCTATTATATAGCCAATAAACTAGAAAAATAACTCACATATAAAACAGAAACCTAGAAAAACAAATAACCCCGGATAGTCACGGGTAATAACAACTAACAAATAATAACCCGTATTTATATATTTCGGGTATATCTTACTAATCACCTAGTAACCATTTTTACTAACTACCACAATAAAGATATATTTACCACATGTAAATATTATTACCCATGTCAACATTATTTTTCCTAAAAAATACATGGCTTAAAAATTACATTTACAAGAAGTCCATTTTAATACAACTTACAACTTCTTCTTTTTACCATTGCAACACATAGTTTGAAAATAAATTTACAAGAACTCACCTTCAAATAAAAGTATATAAAAAAATTCGACTTGTAGGTGGAAACAACGTGATAAATTTTACAACAATAGGACTCTTGCTTTTGTTCTGAAAACATATATTTTCATCCCTTTATCAACTTGTAACTCAATAGAGTTTATCGTTCATCTTTAAATCACAATAAACAAGGAAGGGAGCATAGGAGAAACTCGCCTCCCAAACTTTCTTCCAATGAGGAGGAGAACCCAACTTCCTCATTGGCCCCCGAGCACCAAAAATGAAAAAATAGGGAATGTTTGAAACCAATGGTAAATATTACAAAGTCTTTAGATTACATAAACTCATGCCAACAAAATATGCAACACATACAGGCAAAAAAACACTCATTGTAACAATATACATTTTCCAACACAAAGGATTAAAATCGAAGCCAAGGGTTAAGAGAAATATGGGGAATCCCTTATGCCTCTCAATGGGGTTAACTTTCAACCTTTAAAACGTCCAAAAACTTCATCCACAAAATCCAAAACTCTTTTCCCTCCCTCACTCTCTTATCACTCCCTCAAATGAAACATACTAATATAACCACGAAATCTTTCTTATCATCACAAGGTGGGACACCCAACCTAAATTCCCTCTAGAACCTAAATATTAAAAAATATTATCCCTCCCTCAAAATATCCCAATTTTCCATCTACCAACACCATACTTAAGGTAATTCTACCCCAAATCCAAACATCAAAAACATTAATTCATTTTACAAACAACACATAATAAATATAATAAAATGCAAGGGTATAGACCCTACCTTGCCATTGCAAGATCCTTCAATCAACAAGAAAAAAACTCAATATTCTTCAAAGTACAAGAGAAATCCAAAATAAAACTCCCAACCTCCCAAAATAAGTAACTCAAGACAAAATCTCCAAAAATATGAAAGTGTGTAATGAAACCAAGTAACCCCTAAAACTCCAAAATAAGTCACATTAATAGAAAATGAGGAGAGATTTGTGTTGTGGATCCATTTAGGATGCAACATAACTTCTCTTCCAATCCACTTCACCAAATCAAACATAAATACCAAGACTAAAAAACGGGTGGGTGAGGATATGAAAATTTTCCTTCAACACTCAAACCTCTACTCCATACTTCTAAGGACACAACTAAAAGAGTTTATAAGAAACTGCAATTGATTTCCTCTTTTTATTTTCCAAAACACATAATGAAGGCCAAAATTAACCCCTCACATCATAGCTATATTTGGTGGGTGAGATTAATAAGTATGGGAAAATCTTAACCTATCCCATAAGCCTCCAAAAGTGGCTCCAATGCCAAAAATCGAGATTTGAAGGATGGGGTTAAGTAAAACTCAAAATCAAATGAAATCCATCAAAATTAATAAGATAACAAGGAATATCTACCCCAATTAAATTCCCCTTTGTCACATCTCAAATTAACTTATTCACATGGGTAATTAACTAACAATAACACATTACTTTAACCAATAATAAAGTGAGAACACATTACAATAAGAGAGATCACATTCATGAAAAAATAAATAGAATGAAAAGGGAAGAGAAATACATAAACCCATGCTCACATTTGAAGTCACCTCCCATGGGGACCTCCTAAAAAACTCAACAATACAAAAATAATATTAACAAACACAAAGTTGTCAAGGTTACCTTCATCGTAAACATCTAATATTCTTCCATGGTTAGTCTCCTAACCCCCACTTATTTATTGTGATATAATTTCTTGTAACCAATTAAATAATAACCCTCTAGCCTTAAGGATGCATTAAATATACTAGTAAATAAAACACACATCACACAACATCATATAACATATCTATCAGCCACATCATACACGAAACTATATCATCATAATTAGAAAATTAGGAATTTCTATCAATTATTTGCAAATCACAGAATATCTTAATTTTTATAAGTCATAACATGAATAAGATCTTAAGGTCAGTCCAACATCTAAACATAGGGAATGCGTCATGAATATCCCAATGTGTTAGTCTATAATCAGAACAATGCACTATATAATCATGAATAAAATTTCTCCTACCAGTGTTAGTTAGCGTCTATAATATAAGTCCATAACATACTGAATCATGACCATCTATCAATGTTTGCTAATCACAAATTTGATAATAATAGTCTATCATGTCTGATAATAAACACATAATCAATAATCATAGTTTCTAATAAGTGTCGAAGAGGAGTGGGAATTACAGTCAACATTTAATAATTTGCAATGCTTCTTTGAAGGATGTTGGTATTACAAAAAAAAAAACTACATTCACACCTTTGAAGTCATCTCTAATTTTACCTGTGTGGTCCAAAAATGCACAACTTGTAAATTTCATGCTAAGGAATGGTATATCGTAGTCCATCATAAATAGCCTTTGATGATACTACTAAAGCTACCTTTTTAAGTTCAGGTTGATAATCTTCCACAAAATTTTTCCTAGACTACACCTTGGACTTGCAAGATTTCATCTTTGTGGAATATGAAATAGATATATAGACAATTTACACCACCTTAAGAATGCTATAATGATGCACACATGTACAAAAATGAACTTGGTATTATCAAGTGAAAAGATCCACCAAGGTAAAAAAAAATATTATGTTGAAGGTTAGTGAGCCATAATATAAGAAAATTATGAAAAAGATAACATACAAAAGATACCATATCATGTAGTTACTACCTTATACTAATCAATTATTAAACGTCCATTCCTAACAATAATGTCATACAAAAATAAAAATGTCCTAAGGCTTAATAAAATTGGTACAGGCTCAAGATAGGCATTTAGTAATGTTTACTCGAGATAGCAATCAGGTAAAAATAATGATAAGATAACACCATGTTACATACCCACCAGTTCAACTATGGAAGAAGCTACATCTTTTCCATATAGCTTAGCGAATATCGAGTATCTAGTTGATAAGTTGGAACTAATTTAAGGTTACACCATCCATCTCCCAATATTTTACATGGGCTAACCAATACATCAAGTTATCCTATATTTTTTTCATAGTTTATAAGGCCACAACTACTACAATGTACATCTTATACATATAGTTAAATGTGAAGTAACACTAATTAGCTACATCACATTGTTTGAAGAGTAATCCTGCAACCGAAAATATGCTCATCTAGGAATTAAGTCAAAAATGTCACGTGATGTGTCTATTGGTAGCACCTCTAATACCTATTCACCATCATGGGCCTTGAGCGATTTGGGACAAGTCATCCTTTACTAGTATTCCTTCTTGTAATATACAGTATTCATTTGGGTATGTGTTAGAGTTGACGTGGAAAGATAGTCTATGATTTTGATCCCATATATTTCATTGTTGCATCTCCCTATATATGATAATAGGGTTTAAGTGAGGAGGAAGACTCATAAAGGTCACATCAAACCTTAGGTATAAGAATCTAATTCTCTTCCAAAACAAGAATTTTAGTAGTTCCGAGTTTAATAGAATTTTACAAATTAAACTTTGTAAATGAATACAAGACTTTGTCCAAACAAGTTGACTTCAAATGATCAAAGAGACATAATGACTTAGGCAAAACTAATGTTTGACCATCGACTACACTTGATATCAACATGCCAGCAACATATAAGATAACAGGTTCCCAATAGCTTGGTGTAATGCAATTGCACATTGTGGATAAATCCAATTTTGGTATAATTCTCATAAAACATTCACAACCAAGTTTATCAATTGAGGGCTAAATTCATGGAGCCAACAATGTCGTATAAAATATCAAAGGGTTAGTTTCATTACTAGAGAAGTACAAGTGCCTATGGAAAAACCTCATATTAGAACGTCACTTATCGTAATGATGGGTACTTTAAGATATACCTCTTGACAATAAATGGCATGTACCATACTGTGTAACTCCCAAATAGCCCGAGCTTATATTATGGAACATCTTCAACAGTAAATTGGAGGAAGACTTTTATTTTTCTTCTAACAGTGGAACACCCTCCCATTTAAGAGTGAAGATCTCTAAGTGAATTGATACTTCTAGAATGCATGTCATCATCGGAATGTTTTCAAATGAAATAATGTACTATTCTCTTTTGGTTCTTCAGGTAGTGGTGTAGCACTCCAACATCACTAACCAAGATATTTACTATGTAAGATGCTGGTGCTATATTAACATAATTCCTTAGCATGCAATATTCATACACTTTAATTCCGTTAAAGCATTCCCAAATGAACTCAATTATATTAATACTTACCAATTCATGAATTCAATAGTCTAGTGACGTTTGATTCTTAAGACATACAGAAATTTACAATTACCTCAAACATATAGCATTCAATATGCATATCATTTAACCCTCCTACTCCCAAATACAATCCTCCTCCATCAAATCATAATTAAGAAAAAATAAACTTCATCCTCTATCTCAATAATCCATAAATCATGATCAATTTCCTTTACCATATCCGTCTCAACGGTGAATTAATTTACTTGTAATCATAGAAAATCAACATGAGAAGTACCAATATTAAGGTTCTCGGTGAGGCACTTACAATTTGTTGATTTATTAGTAGACTTCCTCATAGAAGGCCAGTTTTTACGCTTTCTTAGCAAGAGAACAAAAAAGCCATTTGAGGGATCACTGAACACATCAGATTTGCTTGAGGAATGAATAATCCACACCAACCATAGTCTTCGTGACACAGGATCAAACAATTTGTATACATTTCCATTACTCAGTGAGTTTAAAATATCATGGTGTCACTTCATAGGAAGAACGAGTTATATCAATTGACCATTGGGTCACTTGTCATGGTCATAGACAAAATTCATAGATGCCTAGTAACCTCAATACAAAGGTGCATTCGTGTAGATCCAAACATGCAGTCATGAATAGTATTGTAGATTGTATAGAATTCAAAAGAACACTCCAACAAAATAGATATTTCACTAGCTCATCGAATGAAGGATTGTACAAGACCCATGTATTATATACTCATTCTTGAGGATTGACAATGATGATTGTATTTAGACAAGTAGACTAACCGTATAAATCTTATAAATATCTAAGTATGACTTATTTTGGAAATTGAACCAAATTTTCAATGATTGCAACTAAAGTGATTAGAAATTTCTATCAAATTTGATGGCCTACATAGTAGAATCAAATATATGATGTTGTTGGACTGATAATGTAATAGATAAAAGTTATATGCTTGATATAAATAATGTGTGGGTGCTCGAAGCCATTGTGTTTAAAATAATTCCTATTTAGTTTCCTATGATGGTTTGTACTAAAATTATATCATATTATAAACAAAAGGGGCTAATATCAAAACATGAAAGAATATCCACATCCAAATTACTTCCACGCAAACTCACCTGCCTGGAAAGTTTTCCTAGTTCATGTACTAATGTTGTGAGTGTTTGAATTTAAAAAGAGAGTGATAATATGGGGTGTGACCTCAAATAACGACCATGTGTTTGAGTTTTGCTTTTCCCTCTTTTTTCTATTTATTTTGTTGAAATACCCAAAGTCTTAATTAAAATATTAGATTTCAAGGTGGAAATTATGCCTCCTTAATCATACTATTTATAACTTGTGCATCAACCTTACATTGAATCAGTGCTGATTCAAGTTATGAAAATGAGATACACTATTGTGGGATTTAAAATCTGGTACACTTAAATGCACAAATGTAATAGTGATATCCCATTAATAGTTACGTAATCCAAGATTTATTTTGCCACGTTTCGGAAGTTCAAGTACTCTTACCCCATGCTTCATTAATCTCAAATTGAGAATCAAGAGCAATTTTTTGAGGCTTGAATACCTTAGGACAGGTTAAACCTTGTCTCCTACACCTCTTAAGCTGATTATACCAAGGTATACCTACGGGTTGAGGGGTCAAGAATTAGACCCCATTACTACGTATGTTTTGAAGGAGAAAAGAGTGAAATTGTTTATAGTAAACTTTCTTTCAATTCAGTTTACTTAGATTTTGCTCACTATTTAGAGGGTATGGGTCAATAGTTTGTGTCGATGTAGGAATTAGTAACTTGTTGGCATGCATTCTCACCCACCCTTTTATGAGTGCTATTGGTGTTTTGAGTTTTCGATTCATTTGTGGATTGTTTCTATGATGAACTGATGTGGCATCCTACATGGAAGCCATCTCACCCTCCTCTCCTCACCTTTTCTATTTATTGATCGTTCGTTTTGCTGGTTTGGGCGTTACTTTATTACGTATTTATGCATACTTGTAGATTTTATGGGAGCATTACAAACGTGGAATCCTTGTTTTGGAAGTGCTTACTTAATGCTTTGCTTTTAATTGTATTTTTATGTGGATATTGGATATTTAAGAGATAAAACAATGGAAAAAGCTGCATTGTCAATGGAAAGGATAGGTTAATTACCTTTTCTTTGGACATTCATATGATTATGATGTTGCTTAGCATATAGACTAGAGTTATGGACATTTCTATCACAATTTAGATATTGACAGATGGACATTGTTATTTTGATTAGTTAATTTATAGACAGTATGGATGTTAGACTTATGACATGATTTACAGGATGGATTATATGCATGTTTGGATATATCAAATTGTTGATTTTGAGCTTATATTGGACTAATGCATTTATTTCGATAATTATATGATGTTAGATGATGTATTTGATGTCGTGATCTTATTGCTAGTTGATAAAGTAATGAAATTGAAATAATTGAAATTGTGAACAATGGCAAATTACTTGTTTTGGTTTAAGTTACGATAATTGATTATATGTATATGCATGTATTTTTATTATTTCGATGTTGTTAATATGGCCACGAGGCCAGAAAGGTATTGTCTTGACTTTTGTAGGTGTTCACAACACAATAAACCAAAGGGGGATAGGAGACCAACAGTGAAAGAATATGGAGTATTGGCAACAGGTCACCATGGCAACACATGTATTCATATGTTGTATGTTGTTGTAGTTTGTTAGGAGGTCCCCATTGGGGGGTGACCTCAAAAGTGACCTTGGGAATGTTTGTAATTTTTCTTGTTGATTTTATTTAATTGTGAGTTATTTTATTTTTACTTGTATGTGGAGTCACTTTTATTAATTGTGTTTAGCACCCCTCTTAAGTTAATTTAAAAGTGTTTATCTAGTGCTAATTAGGATGTGACAAAAAAGGGGGAAATAAATGTGAGTTGGTAGCCTTAATGTGTGTTGGTTTGGAATGAATTTAATTTGTTTTGGGGTAGTGTGTACTCAATCTTCCTTGTGAAATTCGGATTTTGACCTTCTAGGCTGTTTTGGAGACATGTGGGACAAGCTAAGCTTGTCCCACACCTCTTAAAGTCACCCACCCACCTAGCCTATGATGTGAGGGACTTATTTTAGGTCCTATTTTGTGTTTTAATGAAGGAAAAGGGAAATTAATTGCACTTTTCTTACATGGGTAATTAATTTTGTCCTTAAGGGGTGTGGGTTGGGTTGAGCATGTAAGAGGGTGTTCATTTCCCCAACCACCAATTTATTAGGCTTTGGGGTTTGGGTTTGACCTTGGTGATGTGGGATGGAGAAGAAATGATGTGGCATCCTACATGGAGCCACATCATCTCCCTCTCCCTTTTCTATTTATTAGAATTTTTGTGAAGTTTTGGGGGTTACTTGCTTGGTTTTGGCTCTCTCATTTTGGAATGCTTGCTTTTTGGAGTGCTTGTTGGAGTTGAAGATTGCTTGGAATTTCTTGAGCTTGGAGGATTTTGGGACTTTCTTGTGGAGTGGATTCTTGCTATGGCAAGGTAGGGTCTTCACCCTTGGTTTCTTCTCTTTCTTTGTGTTTATGTGTTGAATGAATGTGTTTATTGCATGATGTTGTTGGGTAGTGAAATGGATTTAGGATGTGTATGAGAAAGTGAAATGGGGATGAAATTTTTTGGGAGGCATAAGAGTTTCTCTTGGGTATTTAGGAGGGAGTGGGTTGGGTGCCCCACCTTGTTCTCATCTTGTTATTTTGTTCATTGTGGGAGACATAAGAGAGAGGGAGGCATAAGAGTGAGGGAGGCATAAGAGATGTTTTTTATTTGTAGGGAGGCATAAGAGATTTTTGGGGTTGATTATGTTTTAAAGGTTTTTGAGGTGGGCATCCAAACCCTTGGGAGGCACAAGGGTATCCCCATATTCCTTTCTCTACTTGGCTTGTTTTAGAGCCAATGTTTTGGGAAGTTTATGTTTAAAAATGAATGTTTTGTGGTCATTTTCTTGTGTGAATGTTGTTTGAAAGTAAATGTGGAAGCCTTGTCTTTTGTTTCCATGGTTGTCAAATATTCCATATTGTCTCATTGTTGGGGCTCGGGGGCCAATGAGGAAGTAGGCTTCACTTCCTCATTGGAGTAATGGTTGGGTGGAGAGTGTTGCCTACTCCCCCATTTTTGGTTGTGTGTTTGATCTTGGAAGAAGGTGGAGCTTAGATGATGAATGTTTCTTATAGCATTTGGAGAAAGAATCAAAACTCTTTTCTTATATTTTATCATGTTGTCTCCATTGTGTATGGAAGGCTTGTAAACTTGTATTTTTTAAAGTGATGTTTTTAGTTGTTTTATTATCAAAATGTAATATTAGTTGATATTTGTAAATGAAAGAAAAATTTTGTAAATCATTTCATTACTTGTTGGAAAGAGGGACTATATAGATTGTTAAATTGAATGAAGTTCATTGAAATGTGATTGAAAAGAAAAAACTTTGTTCTCATTTTAGTTGATTTATTGTCTTCAATAGGTGTGTTGTTCTTGTTTTAAAACTATTGGAAAATCTTGTTAGAAGTTACTTGTGGAAATGGTTGAAACTTGTATGTTGTATAAGAAAGAAATATTAATTCCTATTGTATTACTTGAAAGGCATATGATAGCAAGATAAACTATATTTGTTCATCCTTTGTATTGTTGAGAGAAATTTTAAACTTTATATGAAGATGGAAAAGTTAAATTTATTTTTGTTATTCATTTGTTTGTCAAATAATATATTGATCCCTTAAAATCTAGAGTTGAGCAAGGGAAAAGCATAGTTGCAAAGTAGACCATAGATCTCAATTAGTTAAAATTTTAGATTATCAAAATTTGTTGTTATTAAATCATTTAAATTTTACCTTTAAATAAAATGTATATTATAAAAATGATGTAAGCAAAAATTATAAAATTAACACTTGGTAATATTAAATCAAATTATAAAAGAAATTTTAAGTATAAATTAAGATTTTTAATATTAATAATATTACTTATATTAATATTATTAATATTAAATATAATAGTATAATATAATAATATATATTATATTATATACACCACAATATTATATATATATATAAATTTATAAAATAATCAAAAATAATATTAATTTGGAATATTAATATGTAAGATTTACTATTAAAAAAATTTGGTATAAGGGTCATAAATATTATATATAATAATAAACCCCCCCCCCCGTCAAAAGTTTAATAAACCATAAGTATAGTTTTAAAATAACTTCGAATTAATAAAATTGGAACCAAATTATTGCAATTGCGTTACCATTCTTTTAAAATTTTATGACTTCACTAATTTTTATTAACAATATAATATGTGTGTGTAGTGTGTATTTATTGCATTATTAATTATGTGCAATAAAATAGGTACATAAAATATATATTATATATATATATATATATATATATATATGCTATATATATATATATATATATATATATATATATATATATATACATATATATTTATATGTATATTAAACTAAATTTAAACATATTTAAAAAAAAATTGATATAAATTGTAATTGGCTTAATGCTCTCATTAATTGGCTTGGCCCATTAATCCCAATTTAACATATTTAAGGAAGGGTGGGCTGTTGAGGGTCGCCGACATGGATACCCCTACCCCATATTTAAATGGGATGGGGGGTGGGGTTGACGACCTCCCCCCAAAAACTACTTAAATAATATAAAGTAATTTGATATATATATATATATATATATATATATTATATAAACCACATTTACACACAAACATTTGTGTTAAACATATATATATATTATATATATATATATATATATATATATATATAACCCATTCAAATATTATATGTTTATATATATATATATATATGATGTATTATATATATATATGTGTATATACACACATAATATATATGTATTCAATATAATAATATTATGGGTTTTATGTGGCCAAATAAATATATATTTATGTATAAATATATACATATATACATATATGTATGTATGTATATATATGTATATATATTTTTACCCAAGTATATATATACACCATTCTACCTATTCCTCTAAAATAGGGTAAATACCCATATGCCCATTTGGGAAAATACAAAAATAGTAAGATAAACAAAAATAAAAAAATACATACAACCCTAGATGAGGGTGTAAATAGAACCCCAAAAAAAAAAGGAAGAATGTGCATCCTTCCATGAGCTTGAGCTTGTCTCTCATGGCTTCCACCTCCTCCTCCACCAAATCTGCAAAACAAAAAAAAGAAACAATAAGTCAAATGAAAAAGAAAAAGAGCTCTTTCATAAGCATGCTTAGGGTTAGATGGATCCCTAAATCCAAGGGCTCCAAATGAATCCATCCAATGGATGAGATTCATCCCTACAAAAAGTAGGTGGGAAGTGGGTGAGAGAAATTTCAAATTTAAAATGCATGGGTAGACTTTATTTTGGGGCCACTCTAGTATGTGTAGGGGGTGTTATTATTTTCTAACCCAAATGTCTTATTAGAGACCTTTTTATTTAATGCAAGCTTTGACCCCTTTGTGGGTATAATAAAACTTTATTATTTAAATAACTAGACCACAATACCCTTGATATTAATTTGAGCAAGTTTAATTAAGGTTGAATTAAATTGTATTAAAACAAATGGTAGGGGAGCCTAAGTCTTGCTTTAGACTAATTAATTTATTAAATGGTATTGAGAGATTTTATTATTTTATTTAAAGGGGATGTAAGGGGAAATTAATAATATTAATTTAATGTAATTTTAAAATGAGAAAGTGTGACCGTAAATTTTAACCTAGTGTTGCGAGTAGGTTTTCTTAAAAAATTATTCCATAATTTTTCTAGTTTGACCTAGGTTTGTCTTGGGTTTCGTGTGGGTAAATTTGTGGGCATTACACTTGGTATCAGAGCCATGGGTTCAAATCTTGGACCCTTGGGCACACTTGAAAACATGAAACATGAACATTAAACCTAGCACAACTCTAAACCTAGAAAACAACATTGTATGATATTTGTATAATATAGAAAACTTAGAAAACTGAAATAAAACCTAGAATGATGAACTAACTCTCACCTTGGTCTGTGCAAGAGGCACAGACCAGATGAGGGGTTCTTGCATGTAGACCTAGACTTGCCACCTCCAGATCAGGCTGTAGCGGCCATTTTACCTCAGATATTACAGACACTACAGGATGTTAATGCCACTATACATGGAGGATCCTTAGGAGGATGACCTACCAGATAGGATAGAGAGCCATCAGTAGAGGCTCGTGCATCTCCTCGACAAAACAATGAGCATAGGGCAGAGAAATCCCATGTGGAGTCAGCTAGAGTGGATTCACCTCAGAGGGGACATGGAGATAGGATTTTAGGACACAGAGATAGATCTCAGAGCCCTAGGCCAAGGGAGGAGCATGTAGAGAGACCTAGGGGTCGACAGTCATCAGCTGCAGATCATATCAGGGAGATCCTGAAGCTACGCCCATCTCATTATTCTAGAGATACAGGTGGTTTTCAGGAAGAGGCTTGGTTAGTGAGCTTGAGCAGGTGCTTCAAGATTTTCCCATGTACTAGCAACACGAAAGCTCATGTTGCGATTCATCTTCTGAGGGATGGAGCAGGTGTCTGGTGGAGGACTGAGGAGCAGAAGCTCCACGTAGACTCAGAGACAGTTACCTAGGAGCTCTTCGAGGAGTGGTTCAGGAGTAGATACTTATCCAGGAGGTTTATTCAGTAGAGGATAGATGAGTTCCATGACCTACATCAGGCATCCATGACTGTAGCAGAGTACGAGAGTCAATTTCTAGACTTACTTCAGTATGTCGACTATATGCAGGACAAGCAGGTCAGGATTCACAGGTTCATCAGGGGCCTGAATTTGGATTTGGGAGGTGTGGTGCACATTCATTTCCCACAGACCTTAGCAGAGGCCATTGAGAAGGCCTACATTGCAGAAGAGACTAGGGGGAAGACTCAACAGGCCAGGGATAGAGTGCAGAGCCAAATCCAACAGATGCAGGATAACAGGTCAAGGGGGTCAGCTCCTCCTCCTCATGGCAGACATGGTTCTGCACAGTCTTCATTCAGGCCACCACAACAACCACCTCAGCAGTAGCAGCAACAGACTCATCCACCATTCATACCTCCACAAAGATTTGATGCTCGGACGGAGTATGGGGCCTCCCCCTAGGGGTCCCATTAGGACACAGGGTGCACCAAGAGCTCAGTCAGCAGGAGCTCATCAGCAGTGACCTCAACAGTCCATAGCTGGATCATCAGGATCCATGACACAGACCACTAGAGTACCTACTGGAGCCGCATCTCATTGGAGAGGACCAGGTAGTTGTTATGGATGTGGTGTTCTTGGACATCATTGGAGAGAGTGCCCATAGAACCCTAGTAACAAGGGTAAGGCACCAATTTTAGAGCCTACAGTTGGTGACATGGGACATAGCCATCAGATCTATGCAGTGGTTGAGAACCACCAGGATGAGCATCAGGGCACTGTGATAGAGACTACAGGTAGCATTGGTGGTATTCCTACCTCTATTCTATTTGATTCTGGTTCATCTGATTCCTTTATTGCACCATCTTTAGTAGAGCATTGCAGGATGGTGGCAGTTAGACAGGGCCTTAGTTGGGACATCGAGATGGCTTCTGGAGCCAAAATCTCTGTAGACTCCTTAGTTAAGGAGTGTGTAGTGGATTTGGGACCCTTCACCACTACCTCAGATCTTCGTATCCTTCCGTTGGGTTCGTATGGAGTCATCTTGGGCATGGATTGGTTATCTACACATAGAGCCAGAGTGGATTGTTACCATAAGACTATATCATGTACAGATGATTTGGGAGTTGAGTCAGTGATAGCTGGAGTTAGGAGACCCATTTCTATCCACACTATTTCCACTATGCAGCTTAAGCAGTGTGCACGACATGGGTGTCAGTTGTATGCTATTACTATTAGTGATAGGTTAGAGGATGGGGCTAGTGGACCTTCACTTGATGATCACCCCATCTTGTAGGAGTTTTCTGATGTGTTTCCTAGTGAGCTGCCAGGGATGCCTCCCCCACGTGAGATAGACTTCCACATTGACTTGGTTCCAGGAGCAGAACCTATCTCACACGCTCCTTATAGGATGACCACACCTGAGCTTTGTGAGCTCAAGTTGTAGCTTGAGGGCCTTCTTGAGAAAGGCCTAATCCATCCTAGTGTATCCCCTTGGGGTGCACCAGTGATTTTTGTTAAGAAGAAGGATGGATCCTTGTGGTTGTGTGTGGACTACAGACAGCTGAACAAAGTAACGATCAAGAATCATTACCCCCTTCCTTGCATTGATGATTTGTTTGATCAGATGAAGGGGGCCACAATATTTTCTAAGATTGATCTTAAGTCTGGATACCATCAGCTGAGGATTGCAGAGGTAGATATCCACAAGTCAGCTTTCCGCACAAGATATGGGCACTATGAGTTCACAGTTGTGCCTTTTGGTTTGACGAATGCCCCTGCAGTGTTCATGAGCTTGATGAATGGGGTGTTTAGGATGTTTTTGGATCTTTTCATGCTCATTTTTCTTGATGACATTCTAATATACTCACGTATGCATGAGGAGCACAAGGAGCACCTTCGTCAAGTTCTACAGTGTCTTCATGAGCAGCAGCTTTACGGGAACCTAGAGAAGTGTGCATTCTTTCAGTCAGAGGTGCAGTATTTGGGTCACATCATTTCTAGGGAAGGTATCACAGTCGATCCTTCCAAGATTAGAGCCATTATGGATTGGCCAACACCCACTAGTGTGACCAAGGTGCACATTTTCATGGGGTTGGCAGGATACTACAGAGATTTTGTTCAAGGACTTTTCTTAGGTTGCGCACCCCATCACTTCCCTTCAGTGGAAAGGGAAGAAGTTCTTATGGTCAGATAGATGTGAGTAGGCCTTCAGGACACTGAAGGAATGCCTCATGACAACACCTATTCTTGTAGTGCCAGACCCTCAGGGTGAGTTCTTCATTTGCACAGATGCTTCTTTGGCAGGACTAGGAGGTGTGTTGATGCAGGAGGGCCGAGTGGTTTCTTTTGAGTCTCAAAAACTCAAGGATTATGAGCTCAATTATCCAACTCATGACCTTGAGCTTGCAGTAGTTGTGCATGCCTTGGTTTGGTGGAGACATTTCCTTCTTGGCCAGAGATTTACACTCAGGACTGATCACTTGAGTCTTCACCACCTCTTCACATAGCCCAATCTCAACGCTCGTCAGTGGCATTGGATGGAGTTGCTTTGTGAGTATGACATGGAGATAGAGCATGTGAAGGGGAAGGAGAATGTGGTTGCAGATGCCTTGAGTAGATGAGACATGTGGTTATGGCTACTTCAGTGGGTACAAATTTGTGGAGCAAGATTTTGTAGCATCTTCCTCACGACAACTTCTACCTTGTAGCCAGAGCAAAGATTGAGTCTCAGAGAGCCCCTTGAGGGGATATTTGATCAATTTTCATTATAGGTAGATGGTCTTCTCAGGCAACAGAGGTCAGATATATGTTCCTAGAGATGGAGGCTTGAGACAGGATATTTTGAAAGAGGCTCATCGTGCACCTAATTCAACCCATCCCAGGTGAAGAAGATTCACACCACCTTGAGACAGTTGTACCATTGGAGGGGACTACAGAGAGACATAGCTCAGTTTGTGTCACATTGTTTAGAGTGTCAGAAGGTGAAGGCCAAGCATCAGCACCCAGCTGGCCTTCTCTTCCCTCACGCCATACCAGAGTGGAAATGGGACACCATTTCCATGGATTTCATAGTTGGGTTACCAACGTCGAGATACCACCATGACACCATCATGGTCACAGTGGATAAATTGATGAAAGTGGCTCACTTTTCTCTAGTGAAGACCACCTACACAGCTAGTGCAGTGGCACAGGTATACCTTGATGAGATTGTCAGATTGCATGGGATTCCGTGGAAGATCATTTGTGACCATGATCCCTTGTACACTTCTCACTTCTGGACTACCATGCAGTATGCTCTCGGGATGAAGATCAACTTCAGTACAACTTATCACCCTGAGACAGATGGACAGAAAGAGCGGGTGAATCAGATCTTGGAGGACATGCTTAGGATGTACGTCATGGACCATCAGTCAAGGTGGGAGGAGTACTTGTATTTGGTGGAGTTTTCCTACAATAATAGTTTTCAGAGTTCGATAGGCATGGATCCTTTTCAGGAACTGTATGGAGAGTGTATAGGACACCAATGAGGTGGAACAGGTTGGAGGAAAGCGTTTCTCTTGGGCCGGCTTTACTACAGGATATGGAGAAACAGGTTGTTATGATCAGGAAGAGATTACAGGAGGCTCAGGATACAGAAGAAGTATGTGATCAGCATAGGATAGATCATAGTTTTGAGGTGGGCACGAAGGTGTTTCTTCATGTCAGGCCTCATAAGAGCCCTATCCATTACGGAAAAGGCTCTAAGCTTTCTCCTAGATTTGTGGGTCCCTTTGAGATCTTGGAGCGTATCGGTCCTTTGGCCTATCATCTAGCATTGCCACCCATCTTGTCTCACATCCACGATGTATTTCATGTTTCTGTACTTAGGAGGTACATTGCAGATCCTTCTCATGTATTAGATTGGACCTCATTGCAGGTGCAGGATCAGGGGCAGGTGATGGTGGAGCCCATCCATATTTTAGAGCACAGGACCCTGGGCCTTCGAGGTAGAGAGATTGATCAGGTTTGCATTCAGTGGGATAGATATGATGAGACAACAACTACATGGGAGGATGCCACGCCTCTGAGAGCATGGTTCCCACATTTTTTCTAGTGACTTCCAGGAGGAAGTCAAGTCTAAGGGGAGGGGGATGTAGTGCCCACTCCTCTTCGACATTTATATGATTATGATTTGCTTATTATAGACTAGAGTTATGGACATTTCTCTCACATTTAGATATTGACAGATGGACATTGTTATTTTGATTAGTTAATTTATAGACAATATGGATGTTAGACTTATGACATGATTTACAGGATGGATTATATGCATATTTGGATATATCAAATTGTTGATTTTGAGCTTATATTGGACTAATGCATTTATTTTGATAATTATATGATGCTAGATGATGTATTTGATGTCGTGATCTTATTGCTAGTTGATAAAGTGATGAAATTAAAATAATTGGAATTGTGAACAATGGAAAATTACTTGTTTTGGTTTAAGTTTTGATAATTGATTATATGTATATGCATGTATTTTTATTATTTCGATGTTGTTAATATGGCCACGAGGCCAGAAAGGTATTGTCTTGACTTTTGCAGGTGTTCGCAACACAATAAACCAAAGGGGGATAGGAGACCAACAGTGAAAGAATATGGAGTATTGGCAACAGGTCACCATGGCAACACATGTATTCGTATGTTGTTTGTTGTTGTAGTTTGTTAGGAGGTCCCCATTGGGGGTGACCTCAAAAGTGACCTTGGGAATGTTTGTAATTTTGTCTTGTTGATTTTTATTTAATTGTGAGTTATTGTATTTTTATTTGCATGTGGAGTCACTTTTATTAATTGTGTTTAGCACCCCTCTTAAGTTAATTTAAAAGTGTTTATCTAGTGCTAATTAGGATGTGACAAAAGGGGGGAAATAAATGTGAGTTGGTAGCCTTAATGTGTGTTGGCTTGGAATGAATTTAATTTGTTTTGGGGTAGTGTGTACTCAATCTTCCTTGTGAAATTCGGATTTTGACCTTCTAGGCTATTTTGGAGACTTGTGGGACAAGCTAAGCTTGTCCCACACCTTTTAAAGTCACCCACCCACCTAGCCTATGATGTGAGGGACTTATTTTAGGTCCTATTTTTGTTTTTTAATGAAGGAAAAGGGAAATTAATTGCACTTTTCTTACATGGGTAATTAATTTTGTCCTTAAGGGGTGTGGGTTGGGTTGAGTGTGTAAGAGGGTGGTCTTTTCCCCAACCACCAATTTATTATGCTTTGGGGTTTGGGTTTGACCTTGGTGATGTGGGATGGAGAAGAAATGATGTGGCATCCTACATGGAGCCACATCATCTCCCTCTCCCTCTTTTCTATTTATTATAATTTTTGTGAAGTTTTGGGGGTTACTTGCTTGGTTTTGGCTCTCTCATTTTGGAATGCTTGCCTTTTTGGAGTGCTTGTTGGAGTTGAAGATTGCTTGGAATTTCTTGAGCTTGGAGGATTTTGAAACTTGATTGTGGAGTGGATTCTTGCTATGGCAAGGTAGGGTCTTCACCCTTGGTTTCTTCTCTTTTCTTGTATGTTTATGTGTTGAATGAATGTGTTTCTTGCTTGATGTTGTTGGGTAGTGAAATGTCCTTAGGATGTGTATGAGATAGTGAAATGGGGATGAAATTTGTTGGGAGGCATAAGAGTTTCTTTTGGGTATTTAGGAGGGAGTGGGTTGGATGCCCCACCTTGTTCTCATCTTGTTATTTTGTTCATTGTGGGAGACATAAGAGAGAGGGAGGCATAAGAGTGAGGGAGGCATAAGAGATATTTTTATTTGTAGGGAGGCATAAGAGATTTTGGGGTTGATTGTGTTTTGGAGGTTTTTGAGGTGGGCATCCAAACCCTTGGGAGGCACAAGGGTATCCCCATATTCCTTTCTCTACTTGGCTTGTTTTAGAGCCAATGTGTTGGGAAGTTTATGTGTTGAAAAATGAATGTTTTGTGGTTATTTTTCTTGTGTGAATGTTGTTTGAAAGTAAATGTGGAAGCCTTGTATTTGTTTCCATGGTTGTCAAATATTCCTTATTGTCTCATTGTTGGGGCTCGGGGGCCAATGAGGAAGTAGGCTTCACTTCCTCATTGGAGTAATGGTTGGGTGGAGAGTGTTGCCTACTCCCCCATTTTTTTTGTGTATTTGATCTTGGAAGAAGGTGGAGATCAAATGAGAAGTCATGTTTCTTGTAGCATTTTGAGAAAGAATAAAAAATCTCTTGTTATATTTTATCATGTTGTCTCCAATTGTGTATGGAGTTCTTGTTAATTATAATATCTTAAAGTCATTTCTTATTAGTTGTCTTATTTAAAGTAAAATATGTAGTATTAAAAAAGTTCTATATGAAATTAGAAAGTTTATAATTATATTAATATTATATAATTTCTTTTATGGGGAAGAGAAATAATTTAGTTGTAACAAATACTAATATAATTGAAATAATAATACTAAAATAAAATAGTTATTCATTGCATTCCTCTTGCAAGTTTTTATTTACCTCTGTTAATGTAAAAAAGGAAAAGAAATTTTGGGGGGAAGGGTTATGGTTATTGTTTTACTTTCTTTAACATTAATAATTGCAAAGAATATTATTAAATTTAAAAAATAAATTACATTTCAAATACTTGACCAAAGGCAAAGATAACAAGTTAATATATTTGTTCACTTTTGTATAAAAAAGAAATTTTTGCAAAAGATGGAAAGACTTAAATAAATTGTTTGGCAATAAAATGATTTACTCCAAATTTTTATTGGAATATAAATTGGTTATTACAAATAGTACCCACACCCCTATATTTTATAATTTTAAATGATTTATTCTCCTCCCCCACAATATTATAAACAAACCATATAAGAAAAAAATGGTTACTTTAGATAAAACTCAGTTTATAATCGGCCATCATAATAGTATTGATAAAAATATAGTATTATATATTAATAATATATATATATAAACATATATATATTAATATATATATATTGTTGTGTTTTATTATAAGATCTATAAGTATTAAATATATATATATGTATATAATACATATATAACATGTGTGTGTAAATGTATGTATCCATTTCCCCAAGTATATATATACACTATTTTCGTATTCCTCTAAAATAGGGTAAATACCCATATGCCCATTTGGGCAAATACAAAAATAATGATAAACAAAATAAAAAAATACATTGCAACCCTAGAAGACGGGTGTAAATAGAACAAGAAAATAAAGGAAGAATGTGCATCCTTCCATGAGCTTGAGATTGCCTCTCATGGCTTCCACCTCCTCCAAAAATCTGCAAAACAAAAAGAGAAACAATAAGTCAAAACAAAAGAGAAAAGAGATTTTCATAAGCATGCTTAGGGTTAGTTGAATCCCTAAATCTAAGGGCCCCAAATGAATCCATCCAATGGATGAGATTCATCCCTACAAAAAGTAGGTGGGAAGTGGGTGAGAGAAATTTCAAATTTAATTTGCATGGGTAGACTCTATTTTGGGGCCACTCTAGTATGTGTAGGGGGTGTTATTACCTTCTAACCCAAGTGTCTTATTAGAGACCTTTTTATTTTAATGCAAGATTTGAACCCTTTGTGGGTATAATAAAAATTTATTATTTACATAAATAGACCTCAATACCCTTTGAAATTTATTTGAGCAAGTTTAATTAAGGTTAAATTTAATTGTATTAAAACCAATGGTAAGGGAGCCTAAGTCTTGCTTTAGACTAATTAATTTATTAAATGGTATTGAGATATTTTATTATTTTATTTAAAGGGGATCTAAGGGGAAATTAATAATATTAATTTAATGTAATTTTTAAAATGAGAAAGTGTGTTACTATAAATTTTAACCTAGTGTTGCGAGTAGGTTTTACAAAAAAAAAAACTATTCCATAATTTTTCTAGCTTGACCTAGGTTTGTCTTGGGTTTAAACTTTAAATTTAATTAGGGGATTTTAAATAAATTAATTTAAAAAGGGGTTAATGGAGTTAAATAATGCGAAACTTAACCCATTGAGGCATAAGGGATTCCCCATATTTCTCTTGGTCTAGGAGCTTAAATTTTTCGGAAGCCTTGTACTTTTAAAAAATTAAATAAAATAAAAATAAATGTTATTTTTGTATGTTTGTTAATTGCCTTGGCATAATGTATTTTTGTTGAATCCTTTGTAAAGGTTTTTATGGTGGACATACCGGGGTAATTGCTCGTAACCTTTGGGGCTTGGGGGCCAATGAGGAGGAGAATTTCCCTTCTCATTGGTTTAGGCTATTGGAGAGCATTTCCTACTCCCCTTCTTGTTACTAGTTTTATTGGCGTTACACTTGAATAGTTGAAGGATGTCATGACAGTGTTATGGGTGGAATTTCCTGTCACATGTCGAAGAAGAAAGCAAGAAAATGATTTTTATGGCTCTATCAATTTGAGAAGGTTGTTTCCACCTTGACATGCAACTTCATTTGCTCACCCACACATTGTAGTTGTAAAGCCTGAGATCTTGTAAATGTTAGTTACATGGAGTTATGAATTGACAAAGCAAGTTGAAGTGAGAACCTTTGGAAGTTTGTATTTATGAAATGATTGTTAAGAATTTGGTAAACAATTCTAATAAGTTTAATTAAACCTTCATGTTGAAAATTGTTGATTTGTATTGAAAAATATTTGGAAGATTTAAACTTGTTCCTTATTGAAATGTTTATTATTCTTGTTGTAGAAATTCTTTAAGGAACTTGATTAGTAAATGGTTAAATGCTTCTTTATTTAGATAATTTAAATGCATTGTGGTTTAATGGAGATTTGTGGTAGTCAGGTAAATTCCAAATAGGTCGTTATGAAGAGAAATGAGATACTCATTCTTGAATGATTTGGGATCAATACAAATTGTTATTTTAAATTATGGTAAAGTTGTTAAATAAAATTGGTAACTAGATCTCTCTAAACTTATCCTAAATATTGAGGGCTAGAGTTGCAAAACCTGTCTGTGGTTTATATACCCTTTTTAATAACAGTGTATTTTTGCAGTAGTGACCGGACGTTGACCAACCGGCAGTCGGCAGTATCAAATCGGCATCAAGTGTTTAAAATGCAAACAGTTTGATAAAATTGAGGTTTGTTCTTAGTTAACTTGAATAATGTGCTCAAACCCTATTAGGCTTCAAACTGAAGGTTGTTGAAAACAGTGAACTTTTATAAAAGTATATATGATGACATAAATTTAAGAATACTATAGCATGTTGGAAGTTTTAACAATATGTGAAGTGATTTACATTAACCGGTTTCTGTGCATCCCTACTAGTGGACTTGGTAGGTACAGTATGAACCGTGATCATTCAAGACTGACTTGAGACCAGTCACCTTGCTAAAACCAGCTGTGTTCAAAAAAATGTGGTTGAGACCTTAAGCCCTGATTTGGAGGTTAAATGATTTGTATTCAAACTTAATGTAGACCCATATTATATTTATGGACCATATACATGCATGTATATATGTATATATATATATACTCTTAGATTAAAAAAAATATGGTCCCCAAATGAAGAACGAAAGAAATGTAACAAGGTACCCATTAAACCATCATTTTTGTTGATTTTAAGGATCTCTACATCAAAATATGAATAGCTTGTAATACCAAATCAAAACCTATAAATTCTAAACTAATGTAGATTGAATAAATGGATTCACAATTTTCTAAATGTTTATCAAAACTTGAACCAAAGAAAGTTGTCTCCAAAATCTTCCCTCTTGCTTCCATGGCGTCCATTCTTCTAACCTGCAAAAAAATGACAAAACTTGACAACAAATGAAGAGATAAGGGTAGAGTAAAGAATAAAAAGACATCATAAGGATAGTTAGGGTTATTTGGGAAAGACCTAAATCCAAGGGTTCAATTTAATCTAAGGGTAGAGGATTGACCCTACATATTTCAAGTTGTGGAAACATTTATGGGATTGGGTAACTTTAAATAAAAGTATGGGTATAAAACGAATGGGGCCACTTAATGGGTTAGGGTGAGAGGATTATCCCTTGCTTTAGATTTGTAAATAAATAGTTGATATTTGGCTACAGGGGTTAAATGAATAATAGTGTGCATGGCCTATTGATAATAAATTATTAAATTGATCAAAAGTAAAATGAAATGATAAACATAAATTAATGATGGACATTAAGGTTAAGCATCGTGGATAGTAAGAATTAAAATAACTTAGGAAAAATTAGCCTTTAATGAACTTAAGTGTAATTTTAAATAAGGTGAAATAATGAGATTAAGATAGTCAACATTTAATGATGGACATTAATGTAATCAAAAGTAAAATGAAAGGATAAATATTTAATGATGGACATTAATGTTAAGTATCGTGGATAGTAAGAATTAAAATAACTTAGGAAAAATTAGCCTTTAATGAACTTAAGTGTAATTTTAAATAAGGTGAAATAATGAGATTAAGATAGTCAACATTTAAATGAGAATTAATCTTGAAACCCTAGGAGAGGAATTTAAATCCGAATTATCTTGGAATAAATTAATAATATTTAATTATTAATTTGGTTACGAAAACTTTACAGATATGTGGGATTTGATTAAACAAGAATGATATATAAACCTATGTATGGATGGAATTATATTCTTGTAACCTTGCTTATAGAAAACATTATTCCATAATTTTCCTAAGTATTAATGAGGTTTTAACATGGGTTTTAGTGCGTCGAAAATGTGGGTGTTACAACACATAGATTAAATGCTTACATGTATAACACCATAGAGTAATATGATAAATGGCATATTGGGACATGGTAAAAAATAGATAAAACAATGTGCATGACTTTTGTAACATTCATAAACATGACTAATACCATACAAAGTGTAATTGAATCCTAAGAAATGTGTTGTCAATTTGGCATAATAAATTTTTGAGCTTACAAGACAAAATAGAATCTATTACATATATTTGTTAAATTCTTAATTGAGGATATAAATATAAGCATAATATGACACTATAACAAAAACCATATTACCAAATATTCAGACCAAATGAACATGGAAATAATATTTGGCCATTTATCTCAAAATTTTCCTATTTATACATTTAATTCTTAATTATTCTTAAATTTATTTCAAACAATTTTTACAATCTAAATCCACTAGGTCAATACTTGTCACAACATATAGTTTTTTAAGAACCTATACAATATGTATTAAACACATATTGGCACTCATAGCCACTTAAATTATCATTTAGATTAGGTCTCAAGTCAAACCTAGAAAGAATCATCTAGTAGGGTGTACAATCGTTCAAAAAATTTGACAGAGCTTTATTTTTCTATCCTCAAAAATTATAACGATCAATTTTTCAAATACATAAGTTATCCCATATGGACTCAACTAAGTAGGAAACCATTTACAATTATTATGTCGTGAGGCATATACATATACATATATGTTGTGAAAGTGTTTGATTTTGTGCCCGTCTCCTAAAATAAAACTAAATATTAGAGAAAATAAATAAAATGATGGGCCATAACTACCATCTCAAACCTCTTGTCAATATAACGTGCGCATGAAATAGTTAGAACATGGTGGGGTCATCCTTGCTAGCCAAGACGAGGATGTGCACAAGAAACGTTACGTAAAACATGGGGTCGGCTTGTCAGCTAGAATGAAGAAATGAAGATTACATTTTTTGATAACATAAATTTATAACTATCATTAAAAGCTTGCCTCTCTGGTTTCCCTCTCGCAGAAGCTCCACTAACATGAGGAATAAAATTGATAAATCTATGCAGTTGCTCCAAAGTTAAAAGTTTTGCAAGTTTTGGGAGTGTTTGATGGCCAAATTGAGTTACCTGAGATTCCGTATGCTACTAGAGGGGATTCAGCATTTACTTTCATATTGAATCTATGGCTTGAAATTGAGTACTTTCCCGAATATGTCTATATATTTCCTTCTTTGAGTAAATTGAGGATGTGGTTGTGGAAGGTGCTGCTCACAGATAGAATCTTTGTTGTTTGCCCAAGGCATCTTGACCTTAGTAAATATGGCCAGTGGGGAATACAACTTAAGAAATACGGCCAGTGAGACTGGATGCAGCTATAGTGTAATATTTTATATTCGTTTTCTGGGTGTGTAATTCTTCTGAATGATGAGGTAAATTTAGGGGAAAGTAATGAGGAATTTTATGTGCACTATATGGTATTGAATGTATTTACTATCCTAGAGTTTTAAGTATTCTCAGATTTAAAGTGGCATCACTGCTATGGATTTGGTTGTTTCCATTAAAGATTTGTCAATTGCATGGAAAATTTGTTAGTGTTTGGAGAGTAGTAGATCTTGGGGCATCTATTTTATTATTGAGGTATTTTCATTTCTTCTTTTGTTTTGTTGTAAATACAAACCCTGGATTTTGTAAATTAAAACATTTGCTATGTCTGAATAGTTTTGTATTTCGACAAAGAATAACCATACTGGAATTAATCGAAAATGAGTGGTTTAGCAAGGGTATTGTCCTGTGAAATTGGTGGAGGAGGACACTAGCCTCGATGATGTCAATGCAGAATTCACAAAATGCGAAGATATGCTTGCAAAAAAAAAGAGGGTTTGATTTAAACAAATGATATTAGGTGACCTCTATAATTAAATCATGATGATGTGATATTTATCTAAATAAATAATGGTATTAGGTGAGACTCAAGAGTTGGCATTCTTATTATAAAGTTTTTAATTTTTTTGGGGATAATGATCTGAATCACTGATCCATGTTAAGATTGGAATGATTGATTTTAATTGTGTAGTAATTATTAGTAGATATCAATACCAGCTATGTACAACTACCAAATTATCCCTAAACAAATTAGCATACAATGTTGGAGTTGTTTATTGACCATTTCAACATGTCCCACCATCCTATCTGACATGCTACACTTCTCAAACAAAGTTTCACTTAGAAACGGTTTTGTATTTGCAATCATTTTTGTCTTAAAACAAATAAATGCTCTATTAAATTTAGGAGGATGTGCAATAAGTTTAAGGTAAGAAATTTTATTTGGCCTGGAGAAACCGATTTTGCCCTTCTACAGAGGTATTGACTAAGGTTTTTAAGCGTTTATATAAATGGTAAAATATGTCAAGAAGTATAAGCACCTATATCTCTTGGAATATTAAACATATGTTTATATAATATAGGTATGCTAGTTAGATATAAAAGCATAGTGAAGTAACTTGATATATATCATGTTGAATGCCCATTTCAGATTTTATTTGTATGTCTTTTGATGAGCCTTGTTAATTTCTATCCAAACCCCATTTTTGTATCATCATTTTATCTTAGACTGATGCTAGAATTTTGTAATTAATACTTTTATATATTTAAAAGGATGTTTTTGTGCACAAACCCTGTTCATTTTCATGTTATATAAATTTTTTTGAATGGGTTGATATAAATTTATATATGCACTAACAAGTGTAAATGAAAGACCTATAATAAGCCTAGAGCGTGACTCATATAGAGCTTAGCACTGATAATAATGGTATAGCTTAGATACCAAATGATAGAATAGAATAAGATTTCAATGACCAAAGAGGGACGGAAGCCTCACAAATATTATTGATCATGAAATCAGATTACATAACAATGCAAGAGCTGTAATATTTATAGATATTAGACAGCCTTATATGGATAGACATGACACCTTAGCAGACACAAACTACGAGATGATAAGACCCATCTCACATGCACATGTAATTACTACTAATACCAATATTGAATGTTATCCAACATAACAATATTGAATGTAAGTCACTAGACTAGAGTGCACATATTGCACATTATTAAATAAAAGACAAATGCAATAAAATGCAATAAATATGCCTATGCTAAATTATGCTAACATTCCCCCCCTTAATTTTTCATAGTTTCTAATGAAGTGGAGAGGAACTCTTTGAACAGTGTGAATTTGTCACGTGCAAGTGACTTAGTGAAAACATCTACCTTCTGTTCAGTTGTAGGACATAAATAGAGTTGTATGTTGTGCTTCAAGACATGCTTGCGTATGAAATGAACTTGTACTTCAATATGTTTGGTTCTCTCATGAAATACTGGATTGTGAACAAGCTTTAGAACTCCTTCATTATCAACATATACTGAAGTAGATTTCTGTTGTGGTAGACCAATTCCTTCCAGTATTCGGCGTAGCCATATTGCTTCACAAACATCTTCATTTGCAGCTCGATACTCTACTTCTGTAGAAGAGCGAGAAACAAATTTTTGTTTCTTGCTTCCCCATGATATCAGTCCAGATCCCATAAAGAAGACGAAGCCTGATGTTGACTTCCTATCATCCATGTTTCCTGCATGATCTGAATCTGAATATCCGGTCAAGAAGAAGTTGTTGTTCTTCTTGTACTCTAGACCAAGGTCAACTGTACCCTTTAGATATCTCAGTATTCTCTTTGCTACTTTCCAATGACATATTTTCGGTTCTTGCATGAAGTTTGATAAATAGCTAACTGCAAAGTTGATATCTGGTCTAGTATATGTTAGGTAAATGAGACTCCTGATCAACTACCGATAAAGAGTTGCATTCACCGGTGGTGATGGATCGAAACAAGATAACTGAAGTCTTGCTTCCATAGGTGTAGCAATAGGAGTGCAATCCATCATCCTGAATTTCTCGAGCATTGTCTTGGTGTATTTCAACTTTGACACAAAGATATGATTCTCTTTTTTCCATACTTCCAACCCAAAACAATAGTGCATGAGCCTGAGATCTATCATGTCGAACAATCGATTAAAATCCTTCTTTATTGCATCGGTCATCTTCACAGAACTGCCTATAATGACTAGATCGTCGACATAAACAACCACAATGACAATTTCCCCCCCTTGCTTTTTGAGGTAGAGATTGGGATCATAAGGATTCCTTTCGAATCCATGACTTATGAGATGCTCATCAATTTTGATGTACCATGCTCGGGGTGCCTGTTTTAGGCCATATAGAGATTTTATGAGTCTGCATACCATTATCTCTTTTTCTGGTATTGCATAACCCTCTGGATGAGTCATATAGACTTCTTCTTGCAAATCTCCATTAAGAAATGCACTTTTCACATCCATTTGGTGGACTTTCCAACCAAATTGTGCAGCTAGAGCAAAGATCATCTTGATTGTCTTGATCTTGGCTGTGGGAGCAAATGTCTCCTCATAATCAATGCCTTCTTGTTGTGTATACCCCTTTTCTACAAGCCTTGCTTTATACTTTTCAATAGACCCATTTGATTTGTACTTAGTCTTGAATATCCATCTGCATCCAATGGGTTTCTTCCCTGGTGGAAGGTCGACAAGTTGCCAAGTGTTGTTCTTCATCACTGAATGATACTCTGAATCCATGGCATCTTTCCAATATTTTGATTGTAGGGATTCTTGAACTGTAAATGGCTCAACTGTTTCAACAACTCTACTCATTAGGGAATAATTAACCTCTTCATGAGCTTGACTATGAGTTCTAGGTCCAGGATTGGATGATGTGCTAGGTGCTTCATCCAAATTTGCATCTCTTATTAATTGAGTATACCATTTAGGTAACTTCTTAGCTGTTCCATTGGCTTGTGGTGGATCCAAGTTTTCACCATCATCGAATTCATCACTGTCATATTCTAGTGGGAACATCAAATTCTATCTTCACAAGAGGTGTATTATGCATGTTTGTTGAGTCGTTGAGTGGAGCATCTACTTGTTTCTTCTCAAAGAACTCAACATCCCTACTTGTGTATACTTTCTTTTCTTTCAGATCCCATAATCTATACCCAAGTGCTTCTTCACTGTATCTAATGAATATCAATTTCTCATCTTTCATATCCAACTTGTTCCTGTTCTTCTTGGGTATGTGCATCCTAGCTTTACACCCAAATACTCTTAGGTGTGTAATTGATGGTTTCCGATTTGACCATGCTTCTTGAGGTGTTACTCCTTCAAGAGCTACTGTGGGCACTCTATTCAACAAATATATTGTAGTTCTTGTAGCTTCTGCCCAAAATGTCTTTGGTTAAACCTACGTCGTCAATCATACATCGCACCATTTCCATGATAGTACGATTACTTCTCTCAACTATACCATTCTGCTGTGGTGTGTGAGTAGGAGGAATTTTTCGATGAATCTCATGAGCTTCTAGGTAAGTCTTGAACTCATTGCTTGTCAATTCCCCCCCTCGATCTGAGCGGAGAGTTTTGATCTTGTGACCAACTTCATTCTCAACAAGTGCTTTTGAACTTCTGAAATGTCTCAAAGGCTTGAATCTTGTTTCTTAGACAATATATCCACATCTTTCTTGAGTAGTCATCAACACAAAGCATGAAGTATTGACATCCAGAATGACTTGGTTGCATGGGCCCACAAAGATCGGTGTGCACCAAATCAAGCTTTCTCTTAGCTCTATATGTGTTCTTCTGGAAGGGTACTCTGTGTTGCTTTCTAGCTAGGCAATTATGACACTTTTCAGTGTTGTGCTTGAGTGTAGGCAATCCTTTCACCATGTTACCCTTTTGAAGTGTTTGGAGATAGCCAAAACTGATGTGACCATATCTGTGATGCCATAGTTCTGTAGATTGTGTGTCTTTTGCCACTAGAGCTTGATCATCTTTGTGGACAAAATCAAGTTGGAACATGCGTCCTACATTAGAGGCTCTTGCTACAATCTTGGAACCTCTTGAATTATCTCTTATCAAGAACACTTTTTCTCCATTATTACTGTCAAAATCCAACTTCAAGTTGCGATCAAGGAGTTGACTAACTGATAGCAAATTCTTGGTCAACCCAGGTACATACAATACATCTGTGATTTTACAGTCACGCTTTCTAAGAGGTAGTGAAATGTTTCCAATCCCCTTGACACTGTATGATGAGTCATCACCTAATGGACACATGGTTCTTGTTAGGTGAGTCACGTAGTGTGTAGAACCAATCCTTGCGTCCAGTCATGTGTCAAGTTGCACCCGAGTCAACATACCAAATATCTTGTGTGGACTTGGTTTTCTTCATCAAATTGAGCAGAATACATGTGGTGTCCTTCATCTGAATCATCCTCATCTTCGGAAATGTACCCTTGTTGTTTGGGTTTTCTTTGCCAATTACCATTTTTTTGCCCTTGATTGTTGTTGTTGTTGGACTTCCCTTTATTTGAATTGTTGTTACCTTGTTGGTTGTTGGGTTTTGAATTGTTTGATGAAACCTTTTTGTAGGAATTGTACCAACAATCTTTGATGTCATGTCCCTCTCTATTGCAAATGGGACACTTCTTGGTGTTGTCTCGTTGACTTTGATTTTGTTGAGACTTCTTGTTATTTGACTGAAATTTCCCCCTTTCCTTTATGATTGGAAGATAGTGCTTGCTCATCTTCATGATCTTTGTTGTTCATTGCCTCTTCTTGTTGAAGTAGATTGACCAACTTCTCAAAGGTGACTATGTGTTCACTCATATTGATAGTTGTCACAAAGATTCTGTAGGAAGGAGGAAGTGCTCGCAACACAATTGGTACGAGGTCTTCATCACTTATCTCTTTTCCCAATGCCAATAGAGATGCCCTCAAAGTAGCAACTCGTCTCAAAAAAACTTCAACCTTCTCATTATGCTTGAGCTTGAGAGTATGTAGTTGTGATAGTAGGTTGAGGATGGCATTTGTGTTCTTTGCCTCATAGACTGTGCTCAACTTATCCCATGCATCCTTGGCCGATGTGACATCACTAATGTGGGGTTACACATCGTCTGTTACGCTAAACAAGATGATCAACTTGGCCTTTTGATTGGCCCTGTCAAATTGAGCTTGTTGTCTTCCATCATCAAGTGATCTTGTTGTTTTTCCATCTACAATTGTCCATAGGTCTTCAAACTCAAGTAACACCTTGATCTTCGGTTTCCACGCAGCATAGTTGTCTCCTCTAAGCAGTTGTGAATCTGGCAAGAAGAACTTTGGTGCTTGTGCACCTATTTCTGCAATCTGAATTTCTGAAACTCTAAATTTCTGACAAAGGGTAAGGCTCTTATCACTCTAGGTTTATGGTCTCCCTCTCAATATACCATCAGGCCGATATACCAAACCATTTCTATATACGCTCCCTTATGATATACCCATCGGTACGTGGATAGAGATCACCCTTTCAATATAGCCGTCAGTACGGAAAGAGGTGTTAACGCACGTGAAAGAACTTAGTACGTGGTACTTAGACAGTACGAAGAGGGGGTTTGTGCAAGCACAAACGGATGGGAGGGCTCAAATGTGTGTGTATTGTGTCCTTATTACTCCCCGTCGATTTTATAGGGTCGATGCCCAGACGACGTTTAGGCAGTTGTGTTAGGCGTTAAGTGCAGTAGTAGTCGTGACGGCATCACCCGTAAGCTCTTCCCAGAGGCACCGTATATACCGAACACTACTATGAGATCAAAGATCTCGTGTGATAGAACCAAACATAAAATAAAAAAATTGTACTTTTTTTTCACTTTATGCACCAAGATTAGTACAAAATGCTCCAAAAGCACATCAAAATGAATTTTTTATGTCCCCCCTCTTTACAAAAAAGGGTCTAGAATCACAAAAGACACAATTTAGGCCAAAAATATTTTTTTACCCCCCCAATAGGTGTTTTTCCGCTAAATTTAGCAGTGGCTCTAAAAGTGTTTGGTGAGCTTCTAAATTTGGAAATATCCCAAAATTTAGTAATTTCTCTAAATTTTCTAAAAAAAATAATTTAATAAAAAATATGGAGAGAGTGGGAATTGAACCGCTGACCTGTTTGTTCCCAAGATCCAAACAAACAATCTGAATATTGTTTTCACATTTTCTCACAAACCGTGATCTGGGTTTTTCTAAAACTTTTACAGCAGCGTCATATAATATTTTTCTTGAAACCCACAAAATTTCAGAAGAATCGGAATCTTGGTTTTTGAGATCTTACCAATTTACCAGCTAGATCTTATTTTTTTCCAGAAAAAAATGATCTAACTTGTACAGACTTTTCGTCACATGTATAAGGTGAATCTAAAGATGATGTAAACTAAAAAGTTGTGTGTCTCCTTTGTATCTTTCCAGAAAAAAAAAACAGCACATCAATCCGACACTTTATGAAAAAGTTACGTCCCTTTTTCTAAGAGATATCTGCTAGAATTTTGTTGACGGGACTGCTTCAACCTTTGCTCCCAAATTCTTCACACCTCCACTTTCAGATCTAATTTTATTTTTTTTAAGATCTGATCTTTTTTTCACTCTTTTTTTTTTAGATTTGCAATTTTTTTTCAAGATCTTTCTCCTTTTTTTTTTTAGATCTCTCACAAATCTTTTTTTTTTTTTTCAAGATCTTTTTTTTTTTTTTAAAGATCTCCAAATCTGAAATATTCCACCAATATGTTAGATCAATTGGCTATGCCAATGACTAATAAAAAAAAATTACCTTCCAAATAAGTGGATAGGTCAAATTTTAGTTGAGGGATGCTTGGAAGGAATGGAGGTTGCGGGATGCTTCAATGGCTCTCCTTTGATGCAGATCTTCTTCTCCAATGGATCCTCTCCAATAGTGCTCCTCTTCAACCTTGCTTGGATAGAACCAGCTCTGATACCAAATGATAATAATGGTATAGCTTAGATACCAAATGATAGAATAGAATAAGATTGCAATGACCAAAGAGGGACGGAAGCCTCACAAATATTATTGATCATGAAATCAGATTACATAACAATGCAAGAGCTGTAATATTTATAGATATTAGATAGTCTCATATGGATAGACATGACACCTTAGCAGACACCAACTACGAGATGATAAGACCCATCTCACATGCACATGTAATTACTACTAATACCAATATTGAATGTTATCCAACATAACAATATTGAATGCAAGTCACTAGACTAGAGTGCACATGTTGCACATTATTAAATAAAAGACAATGCAATAAAATGCAATAAATATGCCTATACTAAATTATGTTAACAAGCACATGACTTGCTTCAAGCTTATTGTAGGACTCACTTCAATCCCAATGCAGGACTTGCAATGGAGCACAACACTCGCCTTATGGAAGTGCAACACTCATATGAAGGAAGTGAAGGACTCGCACATCGAAGAAAGGAACTAATCTAGTCAGCACATGATTTGCATGAAGGGAGGAGCATCTAATGTGTATCATCAACCAGTCAACAAGTGACTTATGTAATGTGTGGGATTCCTCATCAATAGAAGTTCGGTTGGAGAACATGGATTAAGTACGTTTGAAAAATAGTATTTGAAGATAAATTGATTATCTTATCTAACGGGAGTGAACTAATAGTCACCACTATTCAAGGGATTTTAAGATATACGTTCAAATATCTCAATTGGACATTGATTTAGGACTCAACTCATAGGATAGTGGGAGAAATTCAATCAAGATGTTACATGCATTTTTTATTCCAAACTTGTAAATCCCTATTATGTATTTGTTCTCATGGAAATGTGTTAGTTAGTTATTAGATAGTTGTTATAAATAACAACTTGTACATGGACTGAACTTCACCTATTATAAGAGGTGTTTGTATTAGAATTAGAAGTAATCTTTTGAAAGAAAAGTATTATATTAAATTATTGATTAATAAAGTGTATGGTTCTTAGTTCAATCTCATTAGTGTAACTTCAAGTCTAAAACTAGATCAAAGGGAAGGTGCAAGGTCCACTCCTCCCTAATGTGAAACTAAGTATTACTAATTTTTTTGTAATTTTTTTATTTAACATTTGATTACTTCCAAGAATTACAGTACTTTTAGTATTTTAATTTGGAAAATTGTTCTAGCGTGCTTAGTTTCTTTATCTATAGATTTAGGAATTTTTATTTTATTTTCTCATTTATTACTTACTTAGACAATTTTTAGGAATAGTATTTAGTTAAATGTTGTAGTTAATGCATGCTCAAAACAGTTTCAACCATTATTTATTGCAAATAGCCTAAGGCATTTCCATAGGATTGAAAATCATTAAATAATTAAAATGAGTATCAACAACACTCATCACTTTTTTGCGTTGTTTTTGGGTATTCTAAGGTGTTAGAAAACATCAAGGTAATAACTTACATACTTCTTGATAACTTGGTTGCAAGCATCCATTTAAAAACATCTTCTCCATACTCTCTCTTTTGAAATAAAAGGTCTTGTTGTGACATTAAGACTCTTTTATTTTCTTTGGAGTATGTGGAGAACATTATTCAGTTAAGAACTTATAGTTAAGACATTGTTATTAAACATGATAGGATTTTATTTTTAAACCTAGATATCATAGAGGTGGATTTTTAGAATAAAATTACAAAAAAACCCCTCAAAATCAACTAGTGGAGAAACTTAATCAACAAGGAAGGATGATTGATGGAGTGGAAAATCCAAATGGCGAAAAAAATGGAAACCGCCACTAGGAAGGACATTCATCTATCCCATAGAACTAGATCTTAATGACGAAGCCCCTATGAAGAACATATCCCCCTCAGTTCTACCAACCTTTAGGGACTAGTTTCAGAAGATCCCAATTAATTTTTGTTTGAGTTAAAAGTGTTGTATCAGACCTATGACTATAGCTCACACACTCAAAAGTTAAATTTGTGTCCCTCAAACCTAACAGACACAACCACTACGTGGTTCATGGTCCTAAACCCCAACTATATCCATACTTGGGAAGAGATGGAAACAATCTTCTTGGATAAATACCAATATTAATGTAGGGTTAGGGACCAAAAGGAAGAACTCTACATTATAAAAGAGGAGGATGAGAGTGTTGAGGGTTATCTTAATCCATTCCTCTTCCTTCAAAGGAGGCGTGGTATATGTCTTGATATTACTCTTTTGAAAACCATATTCCTTAAAATATTGGATGAAGACACACAATATGCCTTTAATCTAATGGGAAAAGGAGCCATGAACAAGCTGGAATTCATGGATATTATTGACCTCTATAGAAACTATTCCCAAACTAGCCCAAATTTTTACAAACATAAAGTCAGTATTTCCAATGGAGGAATATCTAAACTAAGAGAAGAGATTGAAAACTTGAGAACATATCTCTTAGTTCAAATTAACACAACCATGGATAGGAAAAAAATCTAGGAATATAGAGACGATGTTCATATATTGTCCAAGATGTAAGATTAAACATGGGCTTAAGGGTTATCCCTTAAATAAAACAAATATCTATCTTGTTTTTTTATTTTAAGCATGACAATTATCAATGTGGGTTGCTTCCCCAAGTAAAATGTCACTTAAAATAGAATACATAAAGTGAAATTGAGGTGAACTACATAGCTCATAAGCAAGGGGGAAATTTTCCTTCAAATCAACACCAATCGTATGCCTTGTTAGGAAATATAAAATAGTGTTCACATTATTATGGTAAAGTGAATAATTACATGATTAATTATTCGCTAATAATTAATTGCTATTATGAGGTAGGTAGATATATTATTTACATAACAATATATCTCTTATTTATTAGGTAGTGTATTGTTACGTGAGTAACAAAGATAATTAATTAGATATTGTTTAGTTAGTGTATATTTTAAATCATATGAATGCATTTCCTATATAATTGTATGTCCAACATTGATTAAGATATAAAGAAAATACAAAAGATCTACATTATTTTATTTGTTGTATGTGTACAAAATTTTACATTTGGTATCAGAGTGATATCAAAACTTGTGAAGAAAGAATAAACTATCATCATGGAAGATTTATGATTTATTGAGGAGGGGATATATAGATAGTCTCACCCTTATCCATGGGATATTGTTAAATCATCCAAAACATCTTTCATCTAAGATCTATACATGGTGCATTCATTTCTCATATCATGTTATTGTGGTGAATTGACCTCATTATTTCAATAGTTGTCTACTCTTCAACTCTCCATATCTACATTGAGTTTGCATGCAGATAGTCTAGGGTTCAATTACAGACTAATTTACGAGATCATATCATTACACATTATCAAATTTTGACCTTACAACATACCTCATAATTTCAAATCAGAAATTCAACTCACATACATGTAGATATGCCCTTGCAGGAGATTCTCAATGTTTGCAGACCTATCACATCTCTTATTGAGAATCTTGATAGCTCAACATTGATCCTCAAGTTTTTTGATCACATAATTTGTGGTGAATTTCCTTGCATCAAAACCAATGCATTAACGTGTCAATTTGATTGGTGATCTATGTTCATACCCTCCATATACATGTCAAATGTATTCATCAACCATCAGATCTACGTTCTATACTTGTTTAATTTCCTAAGAACACTTGAAGCTAAGTGACTTTTGAGACAACAGGTATATTTGATCTACTCTGCATCAGCTCTTGAGTCATGGTGAAAAAACTAATATTTCTTTTCTTGAAATAGTAGTGATCCCAGTGGATTTTATAACGGTAAAAATAGTAGTGTTGATTCAACTAAAGTTTAAAGTTTGGGTTCATAATTTTGTATGTTTTTCCCTATCAATATTGAACTTAATAGAGATAGGAAATTAATGTTCCATATGGTATATGAGGCAATTTAATTTAGAATTTAGATGAGAAAAGGAGGATTTAGCATAAAAATTCTATTATAGAGAAATGATTATATTTAGATGTTGTAATTAGATGTGTTGTATTAATTGTCATAGACCAATAATCCCATTCCATGCTAAGTTTATTTCATTTCCACATTGTCAATACCTTCAATTGATATTATAGTCAAATCTTTGTAATTAAGCATTTTAGTGTTTGGAATTTTCTTTAGTAACATTATTAAGCAGTCAATCGAGTGAGACTAAGTTAAAATTCGTCGTTTTCGTTAATAGTCATTATTTTCAAGCGATAACAAAAAAATTTGTAATGTGTTACTAACCTAAACCCTACTGTTTGGCATCATTTTTCCATATAGTAATTTAAGTCAAATTAAAAATATCTAGTTGAAGTGTCATTTATAGTTGTCGAACTTTGTATTTATCTAGCATGAAAACCATTGTTGATTGAAACCCTAAAAAAATCTGACTTATAGTGGCATTTTCTTGAGTGTAACCCGACCCGTGCATCCATACATTCCATTGTAATTATTTTTCATTTTAAATTCAGATGAGTCACTAGCAACACATCCTCCAAAGGACAAAGGAAATACAAATATTTTAGGTCAATCAGTGACCTCTCATCAGTTTCCAATTTAACAAGGCCACACAGATGGTTTGCTGGCATTTTTTAAGCGTATGTCCAGTTTTAGTATTTCTAGTTTTCAATGTTCGTATTGTGCTTGTGTACTGAATGAAACCCCTTTTCAGAATTTGGGAAGGATTCATGCTTTTCATAACTGACTCATTGTACTTTTGGGGGAAAAGGACAATATTATAGGTAAACTCTCAGGAATGCTTCTAGGTGGAACCTTGTTCAACTCCTTCAAAATATGTTTTTCCCTGTAGTTTGAACATCAAAAGGGGTCAATATTAGAATTCCTATAATGTTCAAACTAAGTCGGTGAATGTTAAGAACATATAAAATAGTGTTATCCATATTATTATGGTACAGTGATAATTACATGAGTAATCGATTCACTAATAGATCATTACATTACCCCCATGAGCCACTAGATATAGTTGTTGAACATAACTCAATATATAGCGTATTCCAATAGGTAGTGTATTGTTACGTTGAGTAAAAAATATAGTTAATTAGATATTTGTTAGTTAGTCTATCTTTGTAATCATAGGAATTCATCTCTGAGATATAATTGTATGTCCAACATTGATTAAGAAGCCCTATAGAGAATGCAAACACGATACATTATTTTATTTGTTGTCTGCATGTACCAATTTTTACATGCCCTAAGAAAGCACAATGTGTTCTAAACTAATGGAATACGCCATGGTCATACCCCCAACCTTGGAATCAACAAGTTCCACAAGAATGGATTCCTCAGTGGAATTTTCACCACCAATGTATTATTCAATAACCATAAGGCCTCCAAACCCAAACACCTTATGGCGTCATTCCAAAAATTCAAGCCATTCTTAATCTTCATGACATTAGTGGAGTGCACCTCAAGGGTCTAGTTAGTAGGATTCGGTAATCCAAGAAGACCCTGGGGAAAAAAATAAGATTTTTTCGAATTAGGCCAACCATTATTATATGGCTCTAGTTTTAACCTTCTAAAAAAAATGCTAGCTCAAACTGGGTAAACCCAAACAATGTTAGGAAGGAAACTCATACACTGTTGAATCCAAAAAAATGCCCATGGTGAATTCTATCTATTGTAGAAACATATTAGTTGTGGTTAAGGAAGATTACTTGAAAACCATCTATCCCTAATCTACACAGAGGATAGATTTTTTGATGAAACAAATAAAAAATATAAGAGACACAACCAAGACCTATTCTTAAAGATGCATATGACTATGTTCAATTTTACAGACATGACATTTCCATCCAAACTTTTGGAAAAGGACACATATTGTAACCCAAGACTTTTGCAACAAGAGTCGCGGAATTGATTCAACTATTTAAATAATTAAGTATCTGGAATCCCTCTGCCTGATAATGTTAGAGTACGTATTTTCCTTAGCTCATGTTCACCTAGGTAATTTATTTACCTTTACTGTATTTATCCTCACCCTTTTATGTGTGTGGATATTTCTTTTTATTTATTTAGATATTAGGAGGGATATTATCTAGTTGTTAGGTATAGTTCTTTCCTTGATCTATGGTATTGACTAGATCCTTGATGTCTAGTTCTCTCCTAAATCTATGGTCTTGACTAGTTCTTTGATGACTAGTTATTTCCTTGATTTATGGCTTGATCTATGACCTTGAATGGTTCTTAGATTGTTATTCCTTACCTATATAAGCAAGGCCCATTCTCATTGTATTTCATTGAGTTCCATAATAATATATGATATTGTTGATCATTTGTTTGCAAAGGTTTATGTAAAGTTATTCTGGACGACAATTACTTTCATCTTATTGATCGTGGTGTTTGATTAGCATCTGAAGTTCTTGGCATTGGTATACGATCTGGTTATCGTTCTTCTTTTATGGTATCAGAGTAGGAAATTGCAAATATTGACATCCATCTATTAGTTTTATTTTGTTACATGATAAGGGATTTGTATATTCGACTATATTTGGGATTTTTTTGATATTTTTTGTTGCATGTGTTTTCCGTATAACAAAACATACCTAGCTTCCATTGGATTTCGGAAGGTGCCAAAATTGGGTTAAGATCATTAAACTTCGACCATTTCATAGATGGCATATGGTTTTAAAATTTGTGAATCCTTGAGTAGGTGCTTAAACTCCAACCCCTTTCATTTTATTGCCTGTGGTGAATCATTTTATTTGTGAAAGAAAGAATTATTTTATTCTGTTTTAGTGGCAACTAAAATAAATAGTAGATCATAATATTGAAAAGCTTGTATCTTTTGATTGGTAACTCGGTTTTGAGTGTCGTTTTTTACAAAAGTATTTATTTTTTGCTCTTTCCATTGGAAATATTTATTTTGATAATTTCACTATAATTATAAAGTTCCATATTGTAACACACTCATTATAAAGTGCCAAAATCTCTTGTTGTATTGACTGGGGGTCTTGTTGCATTGCTTTGTTCTTGCATTTCTTTTGGTGATTTTTTGAGGATGACATCTTTATCTACTTCTGCATTAGATCATGTTGATCCATTAACAACACATAATTACCACACATGGAAACCAAGAATGGAAACAATAATTAAGTGGAAAGGATTATGGGCTTTTACTTCTTCAGAACAACCAATGTTCACTAGAGAATATGAGAAATTTCAGTATCAGTGCAAATTTGATGAGTGTATGAGTTTGATAGGAAATTATGTAAGTGAAAATATTTTGTTTCATTTGAAAAAATGTGACTCTCCTTTCAAAATATGGGAGAAATTTAGAGGATTTATTTTGTAAGGTGGATCATATGAGAGCCATGCAACTTGAAATTGAGATCACCTCTCTTAATCCTGAAGATTTTCTAACAATTATAGACTATCTTACCAAGTTCAAGCATTTTTTGACACAGTTGAAGGGGAGTGGAAGAGATAAGAAAGATGAAGAGTGTGTTTACTTGATTCTATCCAAGTTGAGATGACCATTTCAAATATTTTCTTCTACCTTTTTCTCTAGCATGGATGCCTTAGGTGACACATTCAAAATGCCTGACTTAGAAACATTTTGTGAAAGACTTACTACGGAAGAATCCAAATTGTCTCATGTTTGAGTCTTCACACCTCTCAAAAGGTAATTAGTTGCATCTAATCCTAAGGGAAAGGGAAAACCTAAAAAGTAAAATCAAATCCACCCCTTATCCATCTCAAAGTGCTCCTAAACCCAAAGACAACAACTCTAAATGTAATGAGTCTTCTAAATCCAAGAATAAGTCTAGCCTTTCATGTTCTTTTTGTGGGGGTAGTGGTCATGAAGAACATAGGTGTTATAAGTGAATGCAAGCCTTAGAGGATGCAGTCAAGAAACACAAAATTTCTATCTCCACTCCACCTCCTTCTAATCAGCATGGAAAAGCACTTAATGTTGTTGGGAGATCTCAGTCACCACTTGCAGATAATTGGGTTATAGATTCTGGTGCTTCTCATCACATGACTTCTTCCAAGGAGTCTTTTGTTTCTCTAGGTTTGAGTTCTACTTCCAAAATTGAGGTTGGAGATTCTTCCTTTCTTTCTGTTGAGGGAAAAGGTGATATACACCTTGATGGTGGTAGTATCCAAGATGCACTATATGTTCCTAACATCACTACAAATTTTCTTTCTGTATATCAAATTTTTCATTCTGGTCAAGGAAAAATAATGACTTTTACACCACATGGGGCAAAAGTATGAACTTTTTTGGAGCCTCATTCACTTTTTTCTCAAGGTATTGTTGATCATAGTTCTAGACTATATCACTTTAAGGGTTTTGAATGACACTTCCTCTATAGGGACAGGATTGGTTTCTCATGCAGATTCACAATAGTAAGCTTTGGCATGAAAGATTTGGACATCTCAATTACAGATATTTGAAGGATTTGAGCACTCATGGTATGGTTGATGGTATTCTTAGAGTTTCTTGTCTTGAGGGAGTTTTCTCTAGCTGTGCATTAGGGAAACAACACCAAGATCCATTTCCTAAGAATTTTTCCAAGAAGAGTTTCTTCACAACTTGAGCTTGTTGCATAGTGACTTAATGGTTTTTCCTACCCCCTCTTTCAATGGAGCTAAGTATGTACTTACCTTTATTGATAATTTATCGAGGAATATTTGGGTTTATTTTCTAAAGTAAAATAGTGATATTTTTCCACACTTCAAAGTCTTCAAGGCTTTGGTAGAGAAACAATTTTCTAGTTGCATAAAAAACCTTCACACTGATAATTGGGGGGGAGTACTTCAACAATGATTTTTCTGATTTTTTGGCAACTCAAGGAATTATTCACCAGCATTTTATTCCTCATACTCCACAATAGAATGGAATAGCAGAAAAGGAAGAATAGAAATTTGAAGGAAATGGCTAACTGTATGATGCATTCTAGAGATTTACCTCCTATCTACTGGGAAGAAGCAGTTAATTGTGCTAACTACATTCAGAATCACATACCACACAAAGCACTTGAGCATTTGATCTAGAGGAAGCTTGGTCCAACACTAAGCAGATGTCTCATTTTTTCAAGTCTTTGGGAGCCATGTTTGGGCATTTGTGCCAAAAAAGAAAAGGAAATATTTGGATAAGAAGAGAAAACCCTTGATATTTGTAGGGTATTGTGAGGACATGAGACCTTATCGACTTTTAGATTCTTGATACTCATGATGTTATTTTTCAAACACATGTTCAGTTTGATGAGAACTTCACTCCTCATGATTCTTCATCATCTTCCATGCCTCCTTGTTCATCTCATCTTGAGGATCCTTTCTTTGAGGAAGTTGATGAGGAGGTTATAGATGCCATTGACAATACTATTCCCAAATATGTTGTCACTATGCCTAAGTGGGCTCGTACTATAGTTTTTGAGGTGGCACCTTTCATACAGTTTCTTACACCCACTAGGCATCATCATGTACATTCTATAGGTTCTGGAATGTTTTATCAGGCAGTTTTTGAGAATCCACAGTCTTTTTTAAAAGGCGCATGGGATACAAGAGTGGAATGATGTGATGGCAGCTGAGTATTATTCTTTGATGAAGAATAATACTTGGGATTTGGTATCTCTTCCTAAAGGAAGAAATATGGTTAGATGTAAGTGGGTATACTGAACCAAATATATAGATGATGGGTCCATTGAAAAGTATAAAGCTCATCTTCTTACAAAGGGTTTTTCACAAGTTGAAGGTATTGATTACTCTAAGACTTTTTCACATGTTGCCAAGATGGATTATGTACGCCTTATACTTGCTATTGTTGCATCACAGGGGTGGTCCATATACCAGATGGACATGAAGAGTGTCTTCTTACATGGATATTTACAAGAGGAAATATACATGGATCAACCTACTAGATTTTCTCAAGATTCTTCTCTTGTTTGTAGGCTCTGAAGGTCTCTCTACGATCTCAAACAAGCCCCTCGGGCTTGGTATGAGAAGATGGATTATTTTCTTCTATCTAGTGGTTTTTTTCATTGCCACTCCTATCATACAGTGTATCTCCAGCATGTTGGTGAGAATATTGTGATCCTTTTCTTGTATGTTGATGATATGTTACTTACTGATAGCTCTTCTTCCCACATTCAAACTATTCAAAGGGCTCTTTTTACACAGTTTGACATGACAAATCTTGGCCATTTCATTATTTCCTTGGTTTGTAGATTTCTCAGAAAAAATTAGGGATTCATTTAAGTCAGCAAAAGTACACCCATGATCTTCTTCAGTGCTTTGATATGGCTGATTACAAGCCAAGTCCATCTCCTTTTCAATTTGGGGTTACTTTTACTTCCACATGTACCACTCCACTTTGTGATCCTACTTTGTATAGGTAGTTAGTTGGAAGTCTCATGTACTTGACCCATAATCATCTTGATATTTCATTTGTAGTAGGGCTTGTATCGCGGTTTCCACATTCTCCTCATAGTAGTCATTGGTAGGTTGTTAAAAGGATTTTGCGCTATTTGCAGGGCACTTCCCACTTTTTCGTACACTACACTAGGGGTTCTACTCTGTTTGTTGGGTATACATATTTTGATTGGACAGGTTCTACTGATGACAGGTGTTCCACTTTTGGCTATCTTTTTTATCTTGTTTCTTCTCTGGTTGCTTAGGCATGCAAAAATTAACAAGCTATTGCCCTTTCATCTTCAGAGGCAGAGTACAGGGTAGTAGTTATAGTGAGTCAACAGATTCTTTGGCTTCGAAAGTTATTAACAAAGTTTGGATTCCTACAGGATTCACCAACTATACTTTGGTGTGGAAACCAAAGTACAATTCACATTTCTCGCAACCCAGTTGAGCACGAGCAGACCAAACATATTGAGATACATATCCAATTCATTCATCAGCACATTCAAGATGGATTTCTTTTCTTGGAGTACATTCCGACTCAGCAGCAGGTTGTAGACATATTTATAAATCTCACTACCTTGAGTTGCGAGGTATGCTTAGGGTTTCGGAATTTTTTCTTAGGGGGTGTTCGTGAGAACATCTTCCTTCTTCTTCTTCTTTCTCTTTCCTTCTAGTAGGATTATTTCTTTCTTTTGGTTCAATATTTCTTCATGGATATATTGTACTTGAGTAACTCATTAGGCCTAGTTGTCGGGACTCATACTATGGACATGCCACTTCTATTTTGGCCCCTAGCTTCACTTGAGGGGGGATGTTAGAGTAGGTATTTACCTTAGTTCATGTTCACCTAGGTACTTTATTTACCTTTATTGTATTTATCCTCACCCACTTATGTGTGTGGATATTTATTTTTATTTATTTAGATATTGTGGGGATATTATCTAGTTGTTAGGTATAGTTCTTTCCTTAATCTATGGTATTGACTAGTTCTTTCCTTGATCTATGGTATTGACTAGATCCTTGATGTCTATTTCTCTCCTAAATCTATGGTCTTGACTAGTTCTTTCCTTGATTTATGGCTTGATCTACGACCTTGATTGGATCTTAGATTATTATTCCTTACCTATTTATAAGAAAACCCCATTCTCATTGTATTTCAATTGAGTTCCATAATAATATATGATATTGATGTTCATTTGTTTGCAAAGGTTTATGTAAATTTATTCTGGTGAATTACTTTCATCTTATTAATCGTGGTGTTTGATTAGCATCTGTGTTATTGGCTTGGTACGATCTGGTTATTGTTCCTTTTAGATAAAATCTCTCAAAGATACTTTGGAGCTAAATAAAACCATCAAATACCTATATGTCAAAACTCCATGGAGAAAAAAAATCAATTAAGAGTAATACATTTTGATGGAAAATTGGATAGCATATTAGAAGGGAAGATGACCCCTCCAAAATATGGTGATCCTGGAAGTCTAAGGCATTTCCTAGTTTGGTTTATTATATGTGGAGATTCCAAACCTTATTTCCTAGTTGAAACTTAGGGGATGCAATCAAGCGTGATAACTGCTGATACTTTTTCCACGTTGTCTCTTCAAAATACACAATCAACTGCAATAGTACTACAAATGGTTGACCAATATCTTGTTAAACCCAAAGTGGTCATAGAGGATATGACCATCATAATTGAATCATGGGATTATTTGGTAGATTTTATGGTTATTAAACCAAAGAAAATAAAATTGGGTATCCCTTAATCCTAGGAAACCCATGGTTAGCCACTTCTACAGTTGTTATTGATTATAGGACAAGAAGCATGATAATTACAAATGGACATGATTCAAAGAAACTATTTATATATCCTGCTGTAAAACCTTTTTCCACTTCAAACAAAAAATGGTGGAAGGATGATTAAGTGGAAGTAGAGGATTTTGTTTCCTCACTAGTTGTGGTAATAATAAAATAACACTAAGAACATATCCAAAATTGGGATTCTTCTGAACTTCAGTCATAACCATTGGAGATAAATGAAGATATGATAGATGAAAACATGCAACCAATAATCTGTCCTTTTTCAAAGAACATAGATATGACAGAATGTATCTTCCACAACATCACTGAAATCCAAAGACTACTACCCCATAAATTATCCTTAAATTATTTATTGAGAGAATACCCAGTGGTAAATTCTCTCCACCTAGATACAAAACAACTACCTATTTTCCCAGGGAAAACATTAGCAACTAATATTTGGTTAACTAGTCAAGAAGAGAATACCCTATTCAATATTTTATGATCTCATTCTCAATATTTTACTTGGTAATACACTGACATTAAGGGTATTCATCCCAAAATTTACATACATAATATTTATACAATTTATTCTATACTAGTCAAGTAGCTACAGAGGAGTTAAACCCTACCCTAAGTGATATTGTAAAGACATAGATTGAGAAACTTCTTCAAGTAAGATTTATCTATCCAATTTCAGACATCTAGTGGGTTTCCCCATTGGTTATAATTCCTAATAATACTGGTAAATGGAGATTCTGTGTGGATTATAGGGAGTTGAACAAGTCAACACATAGAGAATATTTCCCTTAACCTTTCATTGACCAAGTTTTGGATAATTTACTTGGGACAAAATATTTTTCATTCCTATATGGCTTTAATGGTTACAATCAAATCATCATGGCACCAGAAGACCAAGACAAGACCACATTCACAACCCATGCATAGGGAAAATTTTAAGGGTCCCTCTCAAAAAAATCCTTATAAAATATTTGGTGAATATTGGTAAAACCACTTTCGCAGTATGACAAATTGCAGAAAAATTTGTATCGTGCGAAAAGCAATTTTTTAACATGATTGGGACGTATCCATTGGCCTTATGATTTTGAAGAAATAATAAATGATATTGTATGAGATTATAATAAATTCTATCGGCCGGTAGCATTTTGTATGCTACCGACCGGTAGCATGTAGAATGCTATCATCTAGTAGCATTACATATGTTATCAGCTAGTAGTACATTTAATGATGTCAGACAGGGGCATAAAGGTTTCTTCTATTCATTGTATTAAACTTGCTATAAGTACATAAATGTAGTCATTTTCACTCCACACGACATAGAGAATCCAAAACATATGAGGAGAAACCCTAAAGACGAAACTTGAATGCTTCAGGACATACAAAAAGAAAGAATCTAGAATTCCAAACGACAACTACAAATAGGAATTTTATAACATATTTTAAAAATGCCAAGAATAAAGAAGACTTCCAGAGATCCCAAGAGCCTAGTTGCGTCAACAGCATATGAAGAAGTTTTCATTCAAGAGCCTCGTATTTCCTCAATTCTAGACATTTCTATAGGATCCTAATATGTTTTCCTAATGGATCGAAGTGGCCAGCTACACAGGGCTAGTGTATATGCCCCAATTTCAGACAGACCAGAAACACTTAACAATCTTCTACTCAACTATAAAACTTCCACTTTCACCTTTCACTATCAACTCCCATCTCATGCAGAGTCATTTGGAACATCGCCTGATGACATTGAGTGACTCACAAGACTACCACACAAATATGTGGATCTTGTCATGATGAAGGTTGTTTTATCAGATGAAGAATGAAAGTATTTGGAGTCTAGTTTTCAATTATCTATTGATGCAATTATAGATGCTAATGCTCGTAAGTTTATTTTCTGTTTTACAACATTACATTTTCATTATTTTCAATTTAACAAAGTTTGATTATGTTTAAAATTTGCTACTAGAAAAATGTTTCTCCTTGTATTAACAATTACAACTTCCCAAAACCCTTCAAAAAGTGGGATTCAACTCAAGGATTTCAGTCACCCATTCTTGCAGGTCATGGTGCAGTTATTCTAGGCTAGAATTATTTTACAAGGTTGATATATGGATATTCCATGGTGGGATTTAACGTATATCATGTACACCTTATGTAGGTAGAAATTTGGCGGGTGTAGTTTCTTATCCTCCAGGATTAGATCTAATTTGGAAAATATTCATTTGACTGATAATGTTACCATCAGCTCAACAAATTTTATTCTTTTTTTATATTATGAATCTCTCTATAATTTACGTGGCATCTCTCCTCCGACAGCAATGCATTCAAAGTTAACGGCTTTTTCGTTAACAGTAACAGTTGAAGAGCAAGAGGTAAGTCATAATTTTTGATTTGATGGTTTTTTAATTCTTATTTTAATATTTATATTTTAAAATTAATATTTGGAATTAATTAACAATTTAATGTTGAATTATCAAAGAAGATAGCAGTTGTGGATGCATCACAAAGTGAAGTTGCTATCAGCAGTCATTTCCCACCAAGTTCGGGAGATTTTGTTACTAATTCCAATTATCAACAAATAGAGGAGGACACCCCTCCACATTCTGCTAGAAAGATAAGGATTTCCATAAACCCTCAAACTCAAACATCCAAAATACCACAGGTATTAATCGTAGGTATTTTAATTTATGATGTAAATATGTTTCAAATTTTTGAAAATAAATGTAATTAATTATTTAAAACTTGTATGTGTTTCAAAATTAATTACAATTTATATTGATTTTATGCAAAAACTTCTAGCAGAACAGGATTGTATAAACATGATCAAGCACACGAGGTAGAAATATCTTCAATACCACACTCTCTGGCCCCAGGTATGAATCTCTTGTTTTTTATATTTTTGCTAGTATTTGATGAAATAAAAATTCAACAAGTTAATAAATATTTAAATATTAATTATTTTTTAGATCACACCTACCATTATTTTTAGTCTACTCCTCCACAACCACCACGTCAATAGCAACAGGCTTCTTTTGCACCTCAACAAAAATCCTCTCAACAAAGTAATTTTTATAATCTTATATGAATTTATTTATTTTTCATTGCTATTATGTTTGTCTTTTGAATTTCATCATATTATTTTAAAAATTACAATTCATATTTTCAAGGCCTTGAGTTCCACGTCCACTACAAATGCATATGCCACCTCTGCCACCACCACCATAAAATATGAGGATAAGGTTCATGGGAAAGAATATTTCATTCACTCATCCAGCTTTAAGCAGAGTCGCCCTTAATTTTGCTTCTGATTTTCCTACGTTTTCATTGGGCAGTGCATTTAGTGAATGGGGTGTTTTGGTGTTGAACGATATTGATTTGGATGAGGAGTATCTTGGGATTGAAAGCAGACTTTGGGCCCATAGAACTTTCAATCCCCGTGATATGATTCATGGGACAAGGAAACCTTCTCCAATAAGAGTGGATGGATCAAACACACCTTCTCCACCACATACTACCTTAACTGATGACGAAAAAACTTCTTTTGCATTTGGTGCTCTTTTAGCTGATAATACTGAAGTTGATATTAATATTATATCAAAGGAGGTTGAACAATTAAAATTATAGGAGTTTAGGGCTAAAGTTTTGATTAAAAAATAAATGCACGATATAAAAATCACAACTAAAGATATTTATTGTATTGTTCACATTTGAATGAGACATTTATTGTATTGATATATTGTTGAATCAGGTTGTGTCTGGTTCTCTACCATTTGAAAGTAATTATGATGAAGTTTTGGATATTATGTTGAATAGAATTGAGAATTTAAATGTAAAATCACAAGCCTACCACAATATGTGGTCGAGAGACAAGGGCCTTGTAGTTATTGTAAATGCAGAACGAGATAAGGCATTGGTAAGTCTTACTAAATTTTAAAGTATTATTTTTTATTTTTTGAAATTTTACTAATATTTTTTCTCTTATGAAATGTAGTCAAACTACGAAAAATTAAAAAATGAGGCTAGTGTGCTTTGATTTTCATTTACAAAGTGCTAGGAAAGGTTTAACTGCAACAATTAAATTGAAACAGAAGTTTATTATCTTAAACAAGCATAATAATACCTTGAGAAGAATAATAAATGTAAATGGAATGGACCCATAGATACTATTGAAGAAGAAAATAGAACAAAATCCAATATTACTATATGTTGGTGATGTGGAAAATCCAAAAAAAAAGATATTCTTACAGATATTGAAGCTGCTGCAAAGGATTTGGGTCAGTCAGGAGTTGTAAAAGAAATTTCTCTTGTGCAGGAGAAAGAATCACATAGAGAAGAATATTATCAATGATGAAGCTTCAAAAAAATTGTGAAATTATATCTATTGTTGTATAATCTTTATGTAAAACTGTTTCAAATTGTATGACAATATAGAAATTTTTAAAATTCAATCGATGTGGATTCTAGTGTTTTACTTTTAGTTTTGTTAAATTGTGCAGAAATTATTCAAACTAATTCCAAATGTGACTTTTATTCTCAATTGTATTTGATATAACTACTAGCATACCTATATTATATAAATATATGTAAAAATATGATGAGAGGTATAGGCGCTTATACCTCTTAGCATACCTATATTATATAAATATATGTAAAAATATGATGAGAGGTATAGTATACCTCTCATCATATTTTACCATTTATATAAATGCTTAAAAACCTTAAGCCAATAACTTCGAAGAGCACGAAATTAGTTCTCCCAGCCAAATAGAATTTCTTCCCCAAACTTATTGCACAGCCTTCTAAATTTTAATGGAGCATTTATTTGTTTTAAGACAAAAATGATTGCAAAGACAAACTATTTCTAAATGACACTTTGTTTAAGAAGTGCAGCATGTCAGATAGGACTGTGGGACATGTTGAAATGGTCAATAAACAACTCCAACATTGTATACTAATTTGTTTAGGGATAACTTGGTAATTGTACATAGCCGGTATTGATATTTAGTAATAATTGCTACATAATTAAAATAAATCATTCCAATCAAAACATGGATCAGTGATTCAGATCATTATTAAAAAAAATCTTAGAATAAGAATGTCACTCACCTAATACCATTATTTATTTAGATAAATACCGCATCATCATGATTTAATTATAGAGGTCACCTAATATCATTTTTTTAATCAAACCCTCTCTTTTTTTGCAAGTATACTGTTGCATTTGTGAATTTTTTATTGGCATCTTCTAGGCTTGAGTCCTCCACCAATTTTGTGGGAGAATACCCTTTCTTAAACCACTCATTTTTTGTTACTTCCAATATGGTTATTCTCTACGGGAATAAAAAACTATTCAAACATAGGAAATGTTTTGATTTTACAAAATCTAGGGTTTGTATTTATAATAAACAAAAGAGGAAATGAAAATACCTCAATAATAAAATGGATGCCCCAAGATATACTACTCTCCAAACACTAACGGATTATTGAGAAAACCATGTATAACCCTTAGTGGAAGTCATACAGAATATTCACACGAAAGGGAAGAGTGCATTCAAAAGCACGGGAGGATCAGGAAGGAATCATGTGCTGAGGACATAGACAAATTTGAAAATTAGTCGTTTTCATGAGTATGATCTATTTTTGGAAGATGGCATGTTGAAGCACACAAACTGGTTAAGATACTTGCGCGACACGCACGAGCTATTTTTGGAAGAGCGGCTAAGGAGTGCTTTGCATGGATACATGAGCTAAGAATAGAATTTACTACTGATAGTTAGACTAGAAGAGGTCTATTGTTAGCATTCTTACATGTAAGGCTATTATTGTAAAGGCGCATGGCTATTAATAGCATGCAACCTATTTTTGGATTAGATAAGTAGTGAAGGGAAAGTACCCACCCTTATAAGTATGTAATGAAATGTGTAGTTTAGTAGTGGTATATGAGAACTGAATTATTGTGAGATTATGCTACCAAATCTGATGTGCGCATAAACTATGGTATTATCTATTGTAATAAGTTTTCTATGTATTTATCATTTTTAATGTAATGGAGTGTACTGGCTGAATCATAGTATTAAATCCTGAGTATAATTGGTTCTTACATGCTTGATTTCATCATGGTTATCATTTAAGTTTGTTATTCTCTAGATCTAGATCTGAACATGCACTGTAGAATGATATATTAGTTATGGATCTGAATGCTTTAAGTCTTCATCATGCTAACATCCTGCAACAACAACCCTAAAGAGGGGCCTGGTACCTTTGCACACTTTGGGTGAGCACTCAGTCTAGGCTGAGTGATGTGCCAGTGCGCCTGGGCTTTTACTAGTAAATTCTAGGCTGCATCATTGGTTCCATTTTCCGGGACCTCTTTTTCAATTTTTTTTAGGATGGTTCATGATGAAGACATACCGGTTGACCCTAGCAAGTGTTGAGGAGTGGATACATGACCTAGAAGAAGAATACGCATGGAGGTTCAGCATCGGATATGAGTTTAACACACACATGGGTGGAACAAAATTTGTATGACTAGTTTGTATGAGATCTTCTTCACTATCTTTCCAGTAGAATTGTACGAGTGGCTGGTTGCTTATGCATCTAAATGGAATTGGAGGTATCACACACTTGTCTGGATGTAGGAATAATTTCAGACCCTTTATGATGTTGATCTAATTTGGACTCGCGTTGTGGATACATGGTTCCATGGTGTTTTGAATAATTATATCTTGGAGTACTCAATTTCCACTTATTCATGCCCAGAGGTAGCTGAATTCCAATTTTTACGATATCCCAGGGGAACTTACCTGCAAGGCATTCCACTAGCGATCAAAATTTTGATGGTAACCCTGAACTTGGAGAGCAAACCGATGGCTAACTAAACCCCACCACACACGGGGGAAAGAGCAAGTTTGGTGAAATATGGCAGACCTAGCAACAGAAAGGTAGAGAGAGGAAAGGTGGCTTAAGTATAATGAGGCATGTGAGAGGGAGATAGAGAAGTAGTGGGATGTTGCAGAGTGAATGGCATTGTGGAGAGAGATGGCTTGGAAGGATTTGAAGTTCACACAGAAGACATGGAACCCAGCATCAGGAACTCATCCATTTGGGAAAGCATGACAGGGAACCCTCCTTGGCCTCATGTAGAAGTGCAGCATAGACAACCTGGGCCATGGGCACACATCTGAATCCCCCTGGAAACCTTTCCCTTTCACTTGGTTTTCCAGTATCTAGTACAACAAATAGTCAACAAGCTAATTTAGGTAGTGGGAGAGCATGAACGAGTCATATAAGAAACAATGATGGCAACAAATGGCTTCATTGTTATATGGGAGTACCTTTTTGGGTGTATCATCCACATAGAATTCAGGCGTGCAGATTTTTGGACTCTCTTCTGGGAGTAGTAACACTTCACAGACCGTCAGGGGTGCAGTTCAGTACTACTATTGGGACACAGGGAGTACATCTTCTTGTCTGACTCTAGCTACTAGTTTGGGATGAGGAGGTATAGGTGGCTCTAGTTCTGGTGGATCTGGTGGTTCTAGAGGTAGAGGAAACACAAGAGGTTCTGGATCAGGTGGGCAAGGTCCACCAACCCTAGAATATTTACATGGAGATGTCTCTTCATCTCCCAGAGTATAGGGGCATAGAAGATGTTGTTGAACATGTACACATGTGTGAAATACTATGGCACGCAAAAGGAATCATGGCTTCTGAGCATAGGGAAAGTCAATTTGCTACTACGTTACAAGGGTGCACACATAGCTGGTACATAAAGTTTGACCCTGATCAGACTTGCGTAGACTATGCAGCTTTAAAAGATGCTTTCCTTAAAGAGTTTCACATCCCTGAGTTTGAGTAGAAGAGTATAAGTGCGCTCAAGGATATTAAGCAAGGCACTACTGAGAGTGTCAGAGAGTATGATGCCCATTTCAAAACATTGTTATCTAAGTTGTCTTATGATATTCATGCAAGCCAGCATGCACAATGGTTTGTTGGAGGTCTGATTACACCTTTTAGAAGGGCACTATCACATAAAACATACATTGATCCACATGAAGCACTTGAAGCATCCTTACACGTTGAGGCAGTTGGAAGTATAGACACTGGGGTGAGCCCATTTTTAGAAGCACAAATCGCAGCTATGGAAAAGCAGTTGGAGAAACTATCAACAAATTCAGCACATGAGACGCACACAGGGATTTGGTGCAAAAATTGTGAAGTGGAAGGTCACACAAAGGATAGTTGTCCCCATGGATAGGTGCACTCATTACTGTTGGACTGTGAGATATGCCATTTAAACCATGATGCTAGCCACTACCCATTACTACAATGCACGATAAGGAAGAATGTTTCATGCTACTGCAAAATTTGCAGGTCCACGACTCATGACATGGAAGACTACCAGCTGATTGGTCAGATCCAGGACACTATAGATATTGGTGTACAATAGAAAAGAGTTTTAGATAACTCTAAAGGAAAGAACGAGCATCAGGATCAGGATCACAATCAGGCACGCTATGATCGGAATGAAGGGTGTTTTGAAGGTGGTCATGGTAGAGGTCGAGGATACCATGGTGGATTCGGAGGATGGGGCCATGGTGGTGGAAGAGGTGAGTTCCCATGAGGAACATGTTATACATGCGGATCTCCTGACCACTACAGGCGTGAATGTCCTCAAAATATTACATGTTCTTTCTGTGGAAAGAATCATAGTTATGAGGAATGCCTAGACTTGTATGAGCATCTTAGTAAGAAACATAAACAAGAAAACAAAGGCACAGGGATGGTTAGGATACAACACGCTATGGAAAATCAGTGGATGCCTAAGTTGGAACCAGAATCCAAGGCATTACAGGTAAAGATCACGACCCGCGCTGAAGCAGCATGCACCAAAGAAGCATTACAACAGAAGCCTACCATCACTAAGGAGGAGGTTCTACATGCACAGTACCCAGATCCTTCCCATCAGAAGGAGGTTTACCAGGAAACCATGGAGGTACTCAGGAATCTTTAGGGTGAAATACAATATTTAAAGGAGCAATCATGGAAGATGGAGCAAAAGAAAGCATCAGAGATGGTCCAAACTGATATGGATGACTTGAGAGAAGTGTGCAAATTGTTGCACCAGGAGAATATCATTCCACTATTGGGGAATTGGTTAAAAGGAAACACTCTATGCACAAGTACTGAGACTGGACGAAAGATCCTGCATGCAAATCTTCCCCCTCATAGCCTAGATTATGACAAGGAAATAACTCTGAATGTTGTTGTGGATGGGTGGCTATTGAGTAATATACTGATTGATACAGGCACGAAGTCAATGTTCTTACTTTAGATGCATGGGTACAAATGGGGAGACCTCCATTGCAGCCATCCTCTAATGTATTGTTCATGGCTAATCAAACTAAGGCCACTCCCATCAGAGTTTTAAAAGATGCATCCATTACCATACAAGGAGCCAAGTTCACTGGAGATTTTGAGGTTTTAGCGTTGGCAGAGTCAGATAGCTTCCCAACTCTATTGGGGTGTCCTTGGTGCTATGCAAATAATGTTGATCTTCAGTTCAACAAGGGTTATATCAGCTTTGAAAACAAGGAGGAAAGAGTTATTATCCCTTTAACAGATGGAAAATATGTGCCCTATGTTGAGCCCTTGAGTGAAGAAGACCTGAATAGGATTTATGTATGCATCTCTGGATCCAGAGGTGCTTGAGCCATGTAAAGAAGGAATCCTTCAGTGGGAGGATGCACAGTCTATTAGCGATACTACAAGTGTTTCTTGTGATAATTGGGCTCATAGACACTTATGAGTTGGTAGGGCAAAGTAAAGAGTATATTTCTAAGGATTACAAACCACGTTATATCAGGAGAATAGGTAATAACTCGGTACCTTGTTACACCAGAGAAGGAGACCCTATGGTGTTCCTGCGCACCATGGAAGAATAGTGGATAGACCCACTGGAGAGAAGGAATATGCTAGCATATACCCTACGCGGGATAACAATGTGCTGGTGGGTGGTCCACAAGGATAATCTTGTAGGATGGAATGAAATTAGGATTGCTCTTGCTACTAGGTTCTTCAAGAGAAATGCACCTACTCAAATTTGTACTTATCATGGTAATCAACCTGTTCAGCACCACATGTTCAGCAGTGTGAGAGACTCTGGATAGAGGGGTAGGAAGCTTTACCACCTTCACTCTGGGTGCACAAGTTTTATTCCACTTTACAAGGTTACATGCGTGTGCTTGGTATGTATATGTAGAACTCCATAGAGAGACTAGAAATTGGTAGGATTTAATTGCAGGAATGACCCAGACATTTGACTTCTTCTCTACCAAACCTCTAGTGGAAGAAGCATTAAAAGTCATAAAGCACTTAACTATGGGAGATAGTGCCAAGGCTGAAGAACTCATTCAGGAGTTATTGGATGAAGGAAATTCAGGAGCATGTTTTGTTAAAGAAACAGAGGTTGATGCCACACTACTTCAGCATGCTTTCCTTGAGAAAGAAAAAGGAAAAATGGTCTACTTAGTGGATGATGAAGAAGTAGAAAATCTGGATGTAAACCATTCAATAGGTAGGCGTGAGGTGTTGGAAAGTGCAGATAAGACCACACGCACCTATCATGAACCTATGAAGACAAAGAAAGTGAATATTGGATCAGATGTTGAGCCTAAGGAGGCCATAATTGGAGACTATTGGTCAGACTCTGAAGTGGCAAAAATCATAGAGTTACTACGGGATTATCAGGATTTATTCCCTCGGGGGTACCATGAGCTTAAAGGCATGCATGAATCATTAGGGGAGATGAAGATAAAGCTTAAAGAGGGTGCACACCCAGTTAGAAAGAGACCCTACAGGATGAACCCCAACTTGTGTGAAAAGGTCAAAGAAGAGATTGACAAAATGTTGAAGTCTGGAATCATCAAGCCCCTTGACGAGTCAGAATGGGTTAGTCCAATGGTGATCAGTATCAAGAAGGATGGTCAGATTAGGATCTGTGTGGACTACAGGGAGCTGAATGCTGCATGTGTGACTGATCCCTTTCCTATGCCATTCACTGAGGAAATACTAGAAGGTGTTGCAGGGCATGAAATCTATTCGTTTACAGATGGGTTCTCTAGGTATCATCAGGTTAGGATTGCCCAGGAGGATCAGGAAAAGACTACTTTTACTACTGAATGGGGTAGCTTTTCCTATACTGTGATGCCTTTTGGTCTGAAAAATGTGCCTGTTGTATTTTCATGCATAGTTGTTCAAGCATTCAAGGACTTTATTCACAACTTCTTGTAGGTTTATTTAGATGATTGGATGGTGTATGGATTAGTTAAAGACCATAATGAAAATTTATGCTTAATGTTTGAAATATGTAGACAGTTGAGTATCTCTTTGAACATCAAGAAGTGCATATTTGCTACACCATTTGGAATATTGTTAGGACACATAATCTGCAAGGAAGGTTTGTTGGTTGATCCAGCTAAGGTTGCAGTCATTATAGGCCTAAAAGAGCCTACCAGTCAAAGTGAGGTGCATGGATTCTTGGGTCACATGGGGTATTATAGGAAATTCATAAAGGGATATGCCAAGGTTTTCCGCACCTTTGGAGGAGTTACTAAAAGGAAAAGGTATGTTCTACTGGGGAGAACCACAGTAGTGCACATTCGAGACATTAAAGGAGAAACTTATTACCGTGCCTATTTTGTTTTTCCTTCATGGGACCAACCATTTCATGTACATGTGGACACCTCTGGCATGACCATTGGCACGATATTGGCTCAGCCTGGAGAAGGTATTATAGATCATCCTATCTATTTTTCTAGTAGAAAGTTGACTCCTGCATAGCAGAATTACACAACTACAAAGCGTGAAGCTTTGTCAATGATCTATGCGCTACATAAATTCAGACAGTACCTGCTAGCTACACCATTTGTCTTTTATACAGATCACATGACATTGAAGTATTTGGTAAAAAACCCATTTTACTAGGGGCACATATGTAGATGGTACTCTTATTTCAAGAATTTGATTTCACAGTTGTGGTAAAACAGGGAAAAGTAATTCTAGACCAGACCATTTATCTAGAATACAGTCAGGAGAAGAAGCATTCAGGCCATTGAAGATATCATGCCCGATGCACAGTTATACAGGTTACAATGCGCCATCAGAATTAGAGGACATTTTTGTCTTTCTACGAATAATTATGGTGCCAGAAGGAATGAAATCCTTAGAGAAGAAATAACTTTCTATACACGCAGCACCCTATATGTTGATTAGCGGTGACCTATACAAATTAGGTCGAGATGAAGTATTGCATCGTTGTGTACTAGAACATGAGTGCACAAATATCATGGAGGAAGCTCATGGTGGTATTGCAGGTGGCCACTATGCAGGTGATGCCACTGCTTGCAAGATTCTACTCACTGGATTATGGTGGGAGACCCTGTATAAAGATTGTAAGGATTATTACAAGGCTTGTGATCACTGTCAGCATCTTGGGAAACCCAGTCGACGAGATGAAATGCCTCTAAGACCCATTACTAGTGCCTAACCGTTTGAGAAATGGGATATATATTTTTTGGGTCCTATTTCACTAGCCATGTGTAGGACTGGATCGCATTATATCATAACTTGCACAGATTATCTGACAAGGTGGGTAGAAGCAGTGCCTATAAAGGATTGTACAATGGTTATAATAGCTAGGTTTGTATGGGAAAATATTATTACAAGGTATGGATGTCCTTTAAGTTTGACCAGTGATAGGGGCACACATTTTGAATGAGAACATCAAAATTTTATTAGATGAATTCATGATTGCACACCATAAGACTACACCATATCATCCTCAGGAAAATGGGACTACTGAGGCTTTCAACAAAAAATTTAGCCAGACATTGACAAAAATTTGTGATGTTGGAAAAAAGGATTGGGATGATAAATGTATCTATCAGTACTTTGGGCATATCGAACAACATATAAAAGGTTGAACAAAGCCACACCATTTCAGTTAGTTGTTTGGCACAGAAGCAGTTCTTCCTATGGAATTCATGTTACCTTCTTTGTGTATACATGTGCTAGAGGTCTAGCTGATGATATAAGCATTAGAAGAATGGATTGAAAATTTAATCAAGTAGGATCAGTGATGAGAAATAGCACGTTGGATTCAAAAACAAGAAAAGGCTAAGTAGAAAGCATGACATGACAGGAACATCAGCGATAAAAAGTTCAAGATTGGACAGATGGTGCTCGTTTATGATTCTAAGTTTTTGTGCCATCCAGGAAAAATCAAGGTACATTGGTTGAGGACCATATGTTATCACTCACATACTTGAAACAAGTGCTTGAACCAATTAGAGGTGCTTGATGGAACACTGGTTACCCAGTACTTCAACAGGATTAGGTTGATGCCCTACTATAAATAAGTCTTCTTGGTGTTTGTAATAAGGCATTGTTTCCATTTAGATCAGGTTTTCAATTATTAATTTCCTTAATGTATCCTTCTTTGAGTCAGCTATGTTTGTCAATTTAGTTGGTGTTTTTTTGTAATAAGCACATTTACAACCAAGAAGCTAATTAGTATTTGAGTGAATTACTATGCAAAGAGGACTACACATACCCTTAGTGTGGGGTGGTTATTAATAAAAATTAAGGATTGTTGAAAATAAGTTCACATGAAAGGAACTTTATGGGTGTTATTCAAGAATTGGAGAATTGGAAAAAAGAGATTACTTCTATTAAGTGGAGGACCATATGGGACTATATAAATGAAGAAACAAGTATAACGTGAGGTAAGAGTACCATGGGAACTACCAAGGGAAGGTGCAGTGGCGAGGTACTAGGGCACATGGAATGCATGAAATTAAAGATAAGTCTGTATGCTAGAAGGTAGGAAGGCACACTAGAAGGTTATAGCTTGGGTGCGAAGATGTATTTTTTTAGGAAAGAATGAAAATGGTCAATTAATGAGAGGATTGTTGGTAGGTGAAGGAGCAATAAATGCACTAATTTTTTTAAAAATAATATATAAGGACTTCCTAGATGCGAGTTCATTTTTACCAATTGCAATTGAGTCTAAAAAATTGTGTAAATAGATCTAAGTGCAAACTAGCTGAGAAATCATGTTGAGGTGCCAAGAGTGTGAAACCAGACCAGAGAAGATTTTGCATAGGAGAAGCTTGTGTCCCCATAGGTGAAGGGTTTGAGCTGAAGCAACATGTTACAAAAGAGCTAGGGCACACGATTTCCACTAGGGCATGGAATTTCAAACTAGGGTTTTAACTTCTTCTTCACAACAGGTGAGGATAGAAAGATTTAGATTTTCAAATGGCACCGAATAAAGTACCTGCAACAAGAGTAAAAGGAAAGAAGAACGCACGCGTGCGAAGACACAACATTTGTTCATGAGAATATTTATTTTTCTAAATGCAGTATCTGGAGGGCTTAGAATCTGGGAATATCAATGTCATTCCAACATGGCATGGAATTTCATGTAAATCAAGTGATTAAAACCATTAGTACATAAAATTATAGAAGGAGGGAGATGAGTTAAACTTGAGTCACACAAGTTTAATGAACAAGCACATATATAAGACATGTTAGTGTATGATGACGAGGTGAGAAGTTACTTAAAGCACATTGATTCTACATTTAGTACGAGGGTTCCATAAAATTTACATAAGTATAACCATTATAATTCAATAACATTAATGAGCACCATCATCCATGAGGACTTCTTCTTAAAGAGTTATATTTATATATGTTCACGAATTGACCTTATAACCATTAATAAAAACTAGACACACTACAATAAAGTCACCCATTATAATAAAAATTTACAATACAATTCGTAAAGGTAGCATACCCTAAATGATTTAAGAAATATTTTATTATGATATAAATATTGATGATTTACCAAATTCTATTCACACATATCAGTTGAACAGTCGCAAACGAAATTCAAGAAATAGAGTTGAAAGTTAGTTTAGAGCATCTTATGGAATTTTCAATTCTTGTAAATTAAAATTCCTATAAAATCCCACTCAAAATAAATAACCCCATTATTAGAAACCAAATAGATCAGTTTTTTAGATTTTTCTTTCTTAGGGAAATAGTAAGGGGGAGTCAACAAAAAACCAGCTCAAAGTATATTCAGTTAGCCATACCATTATGAAAGGTGTTTATAAGGTTTGAAGTGAATTATTTGTAATCAACATGCAAAGGTGGTTTAATAATGAGCCAAAATAAATACCTGACCTTGGGATAATATTTATATACCTGAAAATATGTAAATGTAAAGATAAAGAGAAGGAAATTGTGTTTTTTGCACTATGGTAATTCTTACTATAGGTAGTTATTTCCTTTTTATTTCAAATAGTTTTACAAGTTATAGAAGTGCTTTCCTGGAATAGTTTGTTGATTTTAATTGTTTTGATGATTTAGGTGTCCTTGTTGATTCACCTCATCTTGTGTGATCCTCAAATTGTGGATTGAGAAATAGTCATGATTTTTGATAGCCTTGTCTAGACAACGAACCTTGAAATCATGGCTTAAATGTGTAGAAACCTTAACTTTAATTATTTTTTATGTTGTATTCCTTGGGAAACTATGTGGTCGTTCTCAAACTCATGGAGTTCTCCTTATTATTCCTCTACTTGCTGGTTACTCTTAAGACTCTTTTTAACTCTTCATGTTATATTGTTATGTGTGGTATCCTTGCTTGATAGCGTAAATTAACTCTCTAGATTTAAGTGTTTGTAGCCTTGCATGTAGAAAGTTTAGAAATCATCCCTTGCAATATCCCTTCTTCTTGTTGAATTCCATTGGACCAAACTTAGGTTCTGTAGACCCACACTTGTTTGAAGCAAGCCACTTTTGATATTGATCATGATACTGCTGACTATATTATGGACATTATTATAGTTTTGATTTAGTATGGTGTTAGATGTCAGATCATGGATTATTGTTGACTCTGATTCATATATGATGCATGATGATTGTTAGAGACATTTTATATAGATGTTGACATGTTGTTGGACATGGTTATATATATATTTATGGATGTTGTTAGGACATGTGATATTTGGATATATTGAGTAGACCGAGAAAATTGAATTTAAAATTGATGATTATATAGTTGCTGATGAAATTGTAAGTGATATTGTTGATTGTCTGGATGTTGTTGTGATTCATATATATATTGATGATTTTGAAATTATATTATATTCATTTGGATGTTCTGATATGGCCACGAGGCCGAAGGGGTATTTGTATTGTGCAGGTTAAAAATATCACAACAAACATCGGGGGATTGGAGACCAACCACATTGGAATTCTAGATGAATTCAACAAGGTCACCATGGCAACTTGTATTGTTCGTGTGTGTGTGTTTGATTGTTAGGGATTCCAATGGGGGGATCACCTTTAAATGTGACCAAGGGTTATGTGTATTTATTTATTTGGTTCCTTTTTATTGATGTTTGTATGTGTTTATTAAGTGATGTGTTTACCCCTTTCATTATTTATTAATTGTGGTAAATTAATGTGAGTAAACATGTTGTTAAAATTAATTAATCAAATTGGGACATAAGAAAGTAATTATTAGAGTTGTTGGCCTAAAATTAAAGTGTTGTAAGAAATGTGTAAGTGATGTGTAAATTAATTTTGGAGTATGAAACACTCCACCTCCTTTTGAAATTCGAATTTGTCCTTGGAGGCTGATTTTGGAAGCTTATGGGACAAGTTAAACTTGTCCCATACCTCTTAAATTTGCATGCCAACCTTACCTATGGTTGGAGGGTTTAAATCTAGCCTTCATTATGCATTTTTGTAAGTCAAGTTGTATGCTTTAATTGCACTTTCTTACATGCTTTCAATTTCAGTCCTTATGAGGTGTGGGTTTGATTTGAGTGTGTAAGTAAAACTGTCATTTATTCACCTGCTTATTTATTGTGCCTTGGAGATTGAAGTTGACTTATGAGTTGGAGTTGAGGATGTGTGATGTGGCATCCCACATGGATCCACCTCATCCTCTTCTCTTTCCTCTTCTATATATTTGAATTCCTTGGCTTGTTTTTGGGGGTTTTTTTTTTTTGCTTCACTTTTATCACTTCATTTTGGGTGACTTGCTTTTGGTTTTTGGAGCTCTTGCAAATTGGGAGAAATTTGGAGATTGTTGCATGCTTGTGCTTGTTGATCTTGGACTTTTGTAGCATTGGAAAGCTTGTTGTTTTGGAACTTGGAACAAACTCCATCATGGAGAGGTAGGAGCTTGGCTCTTGAAATGCTCTTCTTTTATTTGTATGCATATGTAAATGTTGAATGTTTGAATGTTTTGTTATTATTTGTTGGTTGGTTGGGTAGATGGCCTAGGAATGGTGTAGGAGAAGACTATGGGGCATTTTGTGGGAGGCATAAGTGTTTTGGGGAGGTATAAGTGTGGAGGGAGTTGGGATTTGGGTTCCACCTTACAAAGAAATAGCTTGCATTTCTTTACTCGTTATGGGGTACCATAAGAGGTTGGGGAGGCATAAGGAAATGTGAGGAATAAGGGGTACTTGGGGGAGGCATAAGGGCATGTCAGGGATTTGAAATGATATATATTTTGGTGGTTTGTTCTCAGGTGGTGATACCCATTTCCCCTTTGGGAGGCATAAGCAGCATCCCCCATAGTTTCTTGCTCCTTTGGCTTGCATGATGAAGCCTGAGTGTTGTTTGTTGTTTTGTTCTGTGGTGGCAAACTGTAGTTTTGTTTTGGACTGTGTTTTGAATGTGAAATTTGCATGTGTGTTTGTGGAAGCCTGTTGTTGCCATGAGTTGAATCACATCTTCCATTGCTTTGTGGTTGGGGCTCGGGGGCCAATGAAGAAGGATGGCTTCTCCTTGTCATTGGATGTCTTGGTTGGGTGGAGAGCGTTGCCTTTCCCCTGCTCTTGTTGTGATCAGAATTGGAAGAATGATAAATCTACATGTTGTTGTTCTGGAGCAAAGGAAAATGAAATAAAACAGTTGACAGTCCCTTGTTGAGATAAATCTTATTGTAACCTTCCCACTTGAAGTGGATGAACTTGTATATGTTTTGTAATGGAAATATGTTGTATTGAATACAAAAGTTGTAAGATTGAAATGTGAAAGAGATATACTCTGTTTCTGTTCTTTTGAAAGAAATAATTGTATTTTGTATGATGAATTTGAAGAATGAAAGAAAGAAGTTGTAAGTTGTCTTTTGGGAACCAATAAATGATTGTATTACCTTTCTCAAATTGCATTGTGGTATTGAATCTGATCATTTAAATGTATTTGAAATCTCTGTTTGAAAGGAAGAAATGCGTGTGAGGAAAACACAGAGCTCTGTCTTTTGAAATGTGTAAAATTAGAAATCAGAATTGCATTTTGGTTTTGAATAGTTTGATTTGAATCAACTAAATGTATTAGATTGGAATTGGAACGTATCCTAATACTTGGAAGAAGAAAATGGAAAATAGATCCTTTCGAATTAGATCTCTGTTAGACATTTTCAAACTGGCAAATAATTATCAGAAAATGTACAGAACGACCCTGCAGACTAGGAAAGACATTTGAAACATTAATACAAGCTAAGAAAGATCAAAACGATCCCACACAAACTATAATACTTAAGAAATTTTCATAGAACCTTTCAAAATCGGGCTCAAACAATTTCTCAGTCATTTTTGCTGTTAAATTGGGGAAATTCGAATTGATCTTCAATCAAACAATTTAACCCTTGAAATCTATTCTAAAATCTTCCAAGTAAAATCCTCCATGCCTGTTTGGCAAGTGGAAAAAGAATTAACGACAAATTTGAACAAAATTGATAAGTTAAAAATACCAGATCACTTTCTAAGTGACAGAAAGACGTTTTCTCAAAATTGACCCTTTAAAATTTATCAAAATCAAATTCCTAAGGTTTCTGTGAAAAGAGGACATCGAGAGCTTTCCAGAAAGTCCTTGTTTGCCAAAAACTGAGTTCCCAATCAAAAGTTATGGCCTTCTGAAGTTTTTACCTCATTTCGGGCTCAAAATAATCTAACTGTCAAATTTTAAATGAATAAAATATTCTTGGGCAGACCCGCGGGCTAAAAGTTTCCTTATTTTGTTTTTTTCCCAAAACATGCAAAGTCATGAAGTTTCCCGCCGCTCCGCTAATCCGCAAGCCTTCATTTTGTCTAAAAATGATCTAAGTCCAAAAAGTTAATTTGGCAATTTTGCCTCCGCGGCCCCGCCGCCCCGCAGCCAATCATTGATCGACACGTGCCTTCGTTGGGCATCGGCAGGAGGCTCAAAAAAAAAAGGATAAAATTTTCTAAGTTTTCCTTAAAATTCTCCTTTTAAAACCTTAGCTCTTTCCACTAGAATTTGGAAATTCGACACGTGTTCCCTTACGGACTCGCGGAGCACGGAGGCAAATTGTTTTGCCTTTTGTCCCAAAAGGGATAAAAGCCTTAAAAATGTCTTTCGGCCCAAATTCCCCCTCCGCACGGCCCGTCATCTGGGAAAAAAAAACGCTTGCTTCCCCGCTCCGCGGCCCGCGCTGGGTTTTTCTTTTCTCCTCTCCTCCGGGAAAATTTTCTCTCCGAAGTCCGCAGGCCTGAGTTGGGGAAACTTTTCCTCCCAGGCCCGCAGGCCCGCTCTTGGGAAAATTTTCACCCCAAGTTCCGCGGTCCATAACTTGAGAAATATGAGGAGTTAGGAGGACTTCTTTATATCACCGGAAAGGTGAGGAAATTCCCTACCTAATGGGAATGTTTTCAGGAAGTTTTAATTGCATTAATCATGGGAGAAATCAAATTGAATCTTTAACCGAGTTCTGGGAGTGGGTAAGTAAGAATTTACTCTGATGATTTTAAATATGTATTCTTTTCCCCACTGTAATTAAACCTTGCTCTTGTCTTAGATCTTGTGGAATTAAATACCTTGGGTATTTAATTGTTTTGGTCCCTTAACCCTAAAATTTTAATCAGGGAATATTTAGCTAAAATGTCAATGTAATCAGTGATTAAATTAATCCCTAAGGAGATTTGAGCTAGGTGTGGACTTATTACACTTGTTGCTTTATAATGTGGAATTAGTAATTATTATAATGGGAAAAGTTATCAGTTGAATTTAATTGTCCTTGAGACTTTGGTCGTTAACACTTTAAAAAATAAATTATTCCATAATTTTCTAACTAAACCTAGGTTGTTAAAAAAAAATATCGTGATCTTGCAATTATTGTGATAGGTTTGTAATAGTAGTTATCTTGAAATTATATGTTACATTTTATGGAAGTTGTCAAAAAATATATTGAAACAAGTTCCACAAGTGGTTTTGTTGATTCACATTGAAGCATAGAAAAACAAAAGTTGTTGAATGTGGTTGTGGGAATTCAGCTCTCTGGTTTTGGATATGATGACCAATACTTATTACCCAAAGATGATAAACTTTCCTTTCTTTTATGAAATATTGTGTGTCTAAAGCTGCAGTTTGAACATATAAAAAGGATTTTAGACATAGGTGAACACTTTCGGTTTATGCTAAAATAGAGCTTTATAAAAGCATATACATTGAATTTTTAGATATATTTTACTATATGAATAGAAGTAAAATCTTTGTGGAATTTTTAGTGAAATACTCTTTTAAATAGATATGGGATCTTGGAATACAATATGGTTGTGTCATATGTTAAAAATGGTGTTCAAAAAAATCTTTAAATATTATAAAATAAATGTATTTGTCGTAGATTGTTGTCTCTTAAAATTTTATCAACATATGACAAATTGGAAACTCTACAAAAAGGTATATTCATGCATCACACTATAATTCTTTAATATTGTGATGTTGTAAGTGTTATACTAAGGGTGCATGGAAAATGTGGAGACATAAATTCAAGGAATTTAAAAGTAGTATTTACTCTCCATTAATGCTTCACAATTCTTTATGTTTTTTAAAATCAAACAAATCATTGTTTATTATTAACTACCTTTAAATACATTTTTATGACATAACCTTGTTTTGTAGAATCTAATTTGTCAAAAATACTACTATTATTATTAACATATTTTTCATAAATTCATTCATGATCTATATCATTAAGTGTGTTCTTTTTTTGTGCATTATTTATTTTACACTGACAAATATTTTTGTGTTCGCCTACCACAAGTACTAATGGATGATGTTGTTATGAATAAATAATTATTTTTCTACATGTAAATCCATTGTCACAAATGAATGAATCAATCCATAGTAGCTACTATTAGTTGTTTACAATAAACCTGAATTCAAATTCTGATTCAATAAAATACATATTAAACACAATTATTAACAATGTAATACTTTTATTAAATCCTTCCATATGCATATGGGCTATCACAAGCACCTATAGATGCTTTTTCTAGTTTTAATGATTTCACACATACATAAACTAGCAATCGCATGTGTACATTGCAATGTGAACGCCGAACGGTATAAGTTATTTGATTGGGAAGGATACATTAATTACTTTCGTAGTTGATGTGGTTTGAAATTATTACTAGGGGTCAGTTGGTTTGTTTAGATCGTGTAACAATTTTGTGTTCTGTAGGCTTGTGGATAGACTACTTGATGTGCAACTTGCATTTATAGGAGACGGACCATATAGGTAAAAGTGTGCATGCACCAGGCCTAAAGACCTGAATGTAAATTGAAAATTCTTCCTTGATGATAGGGATGGGTGCTAACTTATGTTTGTTTACCCGTAAATCTTTGGGCTTTTCATACAGGATGGAACTTGAAAAAATGTTTGTAGGCATGCATGTTGTATTTACTGGTATGTTATACGGGGAGGAACTTTCCTAGGCATATATTACTGGGGATGTTTTTGTTACTCCTTCAGAATCATAAACCTTAGGTTTTGTTGTTTTGGAAGCCATTTCTTCTAGGGTTCCTATTGTAGCATCAAGTTTAGGTGGAATTCCAAACATCGTATCTGTTGAGAAAGAGGGAAAGAAATGCTTTCTTTTTACTCCTGGAGACATTGATGACCGTTTATGTAAAGTTAAACTATTGTTGAACTCTCTTGAACTTTGACTGAATGTCAGTAAAGCTGGGAGATCAAAAGTTGAGAATCATGACTAGCATTTCTGAACTATTGTTTCTGATGGACAAATTTAGGTTGGTTTCTCTAAAAACCTATTAACAAAGAAAAGATAAAATATTTAACATCATTCTAACAATAAATTGACTCTACTTGTATAACTACAACTCCCCCAAAAAGCATGGAAATTTTTTCATTCATTTTTTTTTATTTTCATATTATTGTTCAACAACCTAGAAGTTGAGAACATTTCCATTTATAAATAACATCTACAGACTTGGTTGACAACAGTAGAAATTCTCTAATCAAGCATAAAATTCCTCTCTATTTTTCATTGGAATAAAGATATTCAAAATGTTAGGCTCTCATACGCAGCAAACACGGACATCAAGAATCACAAGAAAACCCTCAAGACGCAGGTGCCTATTCTCCTAAGGCAAAGGTAGTATAAGTCATATGTTCCCTTTTTGTAGTAGTGATAATTGCCCATTTTTAAAATTCATGTAAAGGTTTTATTATAGACAACATAGAGGGGAAGAAACTTTTAAGAATGAATGTGTGATTATATACACCATCAATGTCTCACCTTCATGTTACTGCAAACACCAACATTGACTCAGCTTCATCCTTTTATAAGAGAAATTAGTTATAATAACAATTTTTTTTCAAAAAAAATTACTAATAAATTTAATTTGAATTGTGTCTATTGAAAACGGGACTTCAAATCATATGGCCAAAGGGGTTTTGGGATTCATGATTGTTAAACTATGGACGGCTTTAGAAAAAATCTACCCATATTAGAAAAGTGTTGCAACTATCAATTAACAAACTTAGTTTTCATTAAAATATATATTATAACTTAGTCAACCATATAGATCTTGTAGGATCTCTCTTACAGACCCCGCAATCAGAGGAAAATTTCATTAACCGTAAGGACGAGCTGCATCCAATGACCTTACTTATTCATTCACATAGAACATACATAAACTCTCAAGAACCAAACAATCACCCATAGTTATAAGAATGAATGTGTGATTATATACACCACCAATGTCTCACCTTCACGTTACTACAAACACCAACATTGTCTCAGCTTCAACCTTTTATAAGAGAAATTAGTTATAATAACAATTTGTTTTCACCAGAAATTACTAATAAATTCAATTTGAATTATGTCTATTGAAAATGGGACTTCAAATCATATGGCCAAAGGGCTTTTGGGATTCATAATTGCTAAACTATGTGGATAGCTTTAGAAAAAATCTACCCATATTACAAAAGCGCTACAACTATCGATTAACAAACTTACTTTTCATTAAAAAATATACTGTAACTTAGTCAACCATATAGATCTTGTAGGATCTCTCTTCCAGACCCTGCAATCAGAGGAAAATTTCATTAACCGTAAGGACAAGCTGCATCCAATGACCTTACTTATCCATTCACATAGATCATACATAATCTCTCAAGGACCAGACAAGAAAATTTAGATTATTTGCTAAGCGTCTGCAGCATAGGCATGGCTCATCTTTAAACTCAAAAATAGAAAAGATCCCCTAATGTAAAGTTCAAAAAATTAATGAAGCAAATAAGTAATTAAAAATGCAAAATGCCAAACTGGGTTGGATAATCTGGGAAAGGACCTCCAGACGTTTCTGCCGTGATCTTAAATTTGACTGCCTCCCAAACATTTTTTCAATGTGTTTTATTTTGACAGTCGTTTGGCCGTTTTTGGCTATTTTTAACATTGCCTATTTTTAATGGTTTTGAGGGGCGCTATTTTTAACAGTGACTGTTTTATCTGTATTTATTAGGGGCTTGAGTAGCTTTCGTTGTATCTTTCGTAAGGACTTTTGGTATTCTGTTTGAGGGGAAAAAGCTGCGCAGCACCTGCCAGAGACCGGAATCGTTCAAACTCTATTCTTTTGTTCGTGTCATGCAGCTTGCGGGAGTTTTGATATTCTCTGTCATCTATAAAGGAAGCCCCCAAGAGAAAAGCTACTTTGGACAGGGCCAGACGTGACAGGTAGCTGCTCAACCTTTTTTTAATGTGGTTGTTCATCAGTGTGTTAATGGTAATTTGTGTTAGGGTTTTGTCAACCAGGGCATTCTCTATGGTTTTCTGCCTTAATTTAGTGGTTGAATTTTTATATAAAATCTACATAAAGTTATTAGATTCATTACAAACAATGAAAGATGTAATCAGGTCTGTGTGTGTTCAATATTCAATGCATATCAACTGTTTGTTTATCCTTTTTCCAAATTCTCTGTCGGTGCATGGATAAATGTTTTTTGTAAGTTTCTCAATCCAAGTTGCATTGAGTGTTGAAGGAAGGGTACTCTGTTTTTTCTTTTTCAGGTGCCCAGTTTATTGTTCTGTTATAGTTCAACCTAAGACCACTTGAGGGCTCTTATAGATTTACAGCAACATTGGATTACTATGATCATTTCTGTGAACATATTTCTCACTTTCTTTAATAATTTGTAGGTAGGTTACAGAAACTTTGACACCGCCAGCTCTTACAACTCGAAGCATGCATTAGGAGAGGCCCTGAATACTGCTATTCAAAGTGGCATTGTCAAAAGAGAAGATGTTTTTGTCACCACCAAACTCTGGAATACTAATCACGACGACCCACTTGCTGCTCTCAAAACTAGTTTAATGTATGATTTCTATACTACCGTCTCAGTTGTTTATATTCTCTCTTTTGGCAGAATTTCTTATTGTAATTTAGTATGGAATGTTCAGGAATTTGCAACTAGAGTATGTGGATTTGTATCTTATCCACTTACCTCTAAAGTTCATTAAAGGGGTTCTACTTAATGTCCGCCCCAAAGAAGAAGAGTTTTTACCTTTAGATTTGAAGTCTACATGGGAGGGAATGGAAAAATGTGTGGAGATGGGGTTTACCAAAGCCATTGGGATCAGTAACTTTTCCTCCAAAAAGATTGAAGACCTGCTCAGCTATGTCAGGATTCCCCCTGCTGTTAATCAGGTAATGCCTTTCACAAAAGTTTTTCAGTAGCTTACTTGCCATCTGCCTGAAGGGTATTTGTGCTCCTTTTTTCATGCTCCAACTTCCTACATGACATCTTTAACATAACAGCCCATTGAGAAACTGAAGAAGCTATATAGACCATTTAAATCTTCATGCTCTGTTCGCTCAATATATGAAACAGAGCAACGTCCAAACTCAAAAGTTTTATTAACATTCTAATCCACAGGTGGAGATGCATCCGATGTGGCAGCAGAAAAAGTTGAGAGAGTGTTGTAGCAAGCATAACATTCATTTGAGTGCATGGTCTCCTCTGGGAGCTCCGAATACTCCCTGGGGTACCAATCTGGTGATGGATAACCCCCTTATTCAAGAAATTGCCCAAAAGCATGGAAAGACTAAAGCTCAAGTATTCCTTCAAGTTTAGTTTTAAGCAAAATTTCCCTGAATTAAGAAGCATATGGTGTATAGTTGGAAAATGTTTGTGCAACTGCAGGTTTTGTTAAGGTGGGGGATAGAACAAGGAGTGAGTGTGCTGCCCAAGAGCTACAATAAGAGTAGAATAACTGAGAATTTTCAGATATTTGATTGGTCTCTAACTTCAGATGATCTTGACAAGATTAGCAAGTTTGAACAAGCTAAGATATGGCATGGGGATATTTTTATCAACTCCACAACGAGCCCCTACAAAACTGTTGAAGAATTTTGGGATGGAGAGATTTAACATAGTGAGTCTATGTCCATAGATTTATGTGAAGGATAGATGATGATAAACTGTATATAAATGATTGTTATTGGAAAAGTATATGTGAACACAATCAACAGTTAGTTTTTTTTATATTTCCGATTACAACATATAAGAAGGGGTGTGAGAATAAGGCATGACACCATGAAAAATACTTAGAAAGTGAGGGTATATGCTACTATTTAAATTATATGTTTATTTATAGATATTGTACAAGCCTTGTGAATGTGATTTTGAGTAGCCCTCCTTTAGCTTTGACTTAAAGTCAATAATGAACCAATCTTGTTAAAGGAATAACTTTATTTTTAAAGTCAATTTTCTTTGTAATCCCCATTCTCATAATCATAGTCATCCTACCATAAATCCACTCATAGCAAGTGAGGATACAATACCTTCCCATCACTTTCACTTCACCAAAATCAAGGACTTACCTGCAAGCGTTGAAGGTTCTACAGTTGACTTGATTGGCATTGTTGTTACGATGTCACCATGCTCAATAATTCGTCGGCATGAAAAGTCTGAAACAAAGAGAAGAACACTACAATTAAAGGACATGTCAGGATTCAGTGTAAGTGTCACATTGTGGGGACAACACTTAGATGAGATAAGAAATAATTTGAAGACATGCTTTCTATACCGCCTCTTCCGGTCCTTGCCTTGAAAGCTGCCTGTGTCTCCAGTTTCAATGGAAGCTCATTGGACACTGTTTCAAGAACCAAATGTTACGTCAATCCTCTAATTTCAGAAATAAATACACTTCATGGTTGGGTTGATTCTGATGACTACTACCTTCCGGCGCCCTCTATCACAAGCCAATTTATGGGCCCTCCAAAAAGCTTGACCTCTATAACAACGATTTCAGAGGTACTAAATATGGGGAACACAGAGAGAAATGAATGGGCCATGGTTACTGCAGAAATCACAAATATCAACATGGACAACTTTTTTTACAAGGCATGTCCTCTTCAAAAAGGTGACAAACAATGCAAGAAAAAGGTGAGAGAGAATGGTAATGGTTCATGGTTATGTTCGAGTTGCAACAAACAAGTTCAAAACTATGATTATAGATATGCATTGAGGAGCGATCTAAAGGACCCAACAAGAGAACTTCAATCAGTTACAACTTTTGATGAGACATCTGAGTTAATCATGGGTGTTGCAGCTAGTGATCTCCATATGTTGTCTATAGATGAAGAAGCGACTAGTGAAATTATAAGTAATGTCATCGGCAACGAATACTGCTTCACACTTTCACTGAAAAAAGAGACATATTGCGGAAACAACAAATTGAAATGTGTCATCCTCAGTTCAAAGAAAGTAGAAAACAGTGCAACTCCTCCATAACCTTTATGCAAGGATTTCAAACCCACCCATCCCTTCAAACATTACACCCTCACCCATCCCATTCTATAATTTGAACTATCACCGCTATGTTTCTTATTTCATATCTATGTTTCGCTTTTTTCCTGCTTCAAAAGAAAACTATTGTATTCCCTTATACACTTACATACTATTGTCTCCTGCTACTATGTGGATTGTTAGTACTTTTAAGAAAATAAATATAAAATAAATGCACTTTTTTTATGTACGTATTTACATCCTTGTGTACTATGTGAACGCATTGTATGTTTCTATATATCTAATACTCTTTTCCTTAAGAAAAAATGCAGTTTCTCGATACTCAAATTGTTACCTCTTATGTGTATTTCCCATTGGAACTCCACATGCATTACAATTGAATTTAGTTTTATATTTTGACTTATTTCTGCATTTGTATGTCATCAAACAATTTATCGTTCCTTGCTAACCCGCATGATCTTTATCCAACAGGTGGTACTCCATAAGCCTGTGACTTCACAATCATGTCGACTCCTACAAAACGAGCCCAACGAAGAGAGAACTATGCAAAAAATAAAGTACACATAACTGCTAAGCAACGACGTCCTAAATTAGAGCATAGAACAACGAAAAATATCTAATATCTTTCAACTTACAATGCCCAACAACCTACAATTCCCTGACATTCCAATCTTGCCATCAAATACAACTACTGAAGAATTACCAACCAACATTCTGCATGTAAATTCCATGGAAACAAACTTTCACGAGCACACCACTTCCTTCCGTACGAACCCATCTTTGCTAACAACAGTCACTTTTCCCCAAATATCTGGGATGCCACATGAAACTATCTCAAGTACCAACCTTTCTTCAGTTCATCGCACATATACAAATAGTTTCTCCTCTCCTTTTGAATGCTTTCCACCTTGCAATCCACAAACGACTCAAACAGAACACCCCACCCCTTCCAATACACAAAGATTTCCCATATTCCCGCCCTTGATGCTGACTATTGAAGCCCAACGTCAGTTTCGCAAAAGAATAGATTTGATGGCGAACTTCCAAACTTGCTCAATCTGCTTGGAAAATTACCTGGAATTAAAACAATTTCCTTTGAAGGCTTTCCCTCCTATAACAGATGCAAAAGTGAAAAACAAGGCCACCGCTTCTCTTCATGGAACAACATGGACCCTGCAAAATAGCCTATCGTTCTTGCATCTTTAACCCAAATCGAGGAGATGCTTATCGCACGAGTTAATCCATTCATGTAAGTCACCCAAGTACGTGGCGGGCAATACAAATACTCAGGACACACCATAAGCTTCCCACAAAACATTACTTCAATAGCAAATACCCTACCCTGCCGCCTTGGAGATTTGGACATAGTTCTCATACAAAGGGAAGGATCTAATTTTAAAAATTATGATTTCTACGTCAGTAGATCTCGTGTTTGTGCAGCCTTGCAATATAAAATCCAACACGATCCCTATTACAAAGATGTCTTAATCGACGATGACACCCTTTCCTCACTACCATCCGAGTCGTCAAATGTTTCCTCCTCTCTCAACACAACCACAATGGAACTGCCCCAAATGCAAACTTGCTCTATAACTCATGGAATTGGTGTTCCCACCCACTTTGATGAAACATATGAACACTCATCATATTTCGTGTTAACAACTCACAATATAAGAACAAAAGAAGAGGAAATCAAACAGTTCTTGCTCAACCACGATGGTAACACTCCATTTAGCATGCCATGGCCAGAGCTTGGGATTTTTCCAATAAATGAATACAATACAAAAGGGCTGTTCTCAATGGCTTTCCCAACTTTATTTCCGACAGGAAAAGCAATGTGGCAACAACCCCACATTAAATAAGTTCCAATGCATGAATACACTCTTCATTTGATGTGTTGCCATGACGGATGCTTTGGTTCCCACCCAAGATTTCATTACTTCCTTCTAAACCTCATAATGCGACACATAAGCCAGTCCACAGCAACAATTTTTATGAAACAGAACATCGAATCTGGAATCCCTCTGACAATTAGAGATCTGCAAAGACAACTACTAGAATTCCCCAAAGACAACCTCCCAACAGCTTAATGCGCTTTGGATCGAGCCTTCGAGGGACACGTTCATTCTGGGCAAAAAGTAGAAGTGAGCTTTCAGATATGGTGGAACAATTAGGGACACCAACCTTATTCTTCACTCTAAGTGCTGCAGACACTAAATGGCCAAATCTCCACAATATTATGCCTGGTGAATGCCCAACAGATCCTCGAGCCGCACAACGTTGGAGAACACTTAACATTGTCTCTAACCCTCATCGAGTATCAGCATACCTGCATCACAGATTCACAATATTTCGGGAAGAAATATTGCAGAAGGAATTTGGAGTAGTAGACTTTTGGTACATGTAATCAAATCTACTTATTTCAAAGTTTTTTCCAAACTAAATATCTAGTATTTATGTTCCCTCGTCTCGCAGGTATGAATGGTAACATAGAGGCTCTACACATGTCCACGGTTTAT
>JAHRHJ020003673.1:0-130110 GCA_019776745.2 Taxus chinensis | reverse complement strand
TAGTGCCGACTTCGACGGAAGTGTCTTCGACTTGACTCTCCTATCTCTTTTCCTACAGTAGAGTTCACCCTATGATCACTACACCAAAAGTGGTCCCTTCGCAGGGGAACTTCTTCATCACTTACGTTCTTTAAATACAATGAAGGGGACCGGAAATCGAGGAAGGGAAAAAGATCAAAGAAGTAGCCACAACATCTAGAGCTTGGTCCTGAACCTAAACCGAGACAACCAAAAATCTAACATTTACACCATCAATATCTCCCCATTTGCTTCCCCAAAAAGGTTACAATCAACCTTTATGCCGTTTGAAGTCGGTCACATCCCTGAAAAAGGAAAGCCCATATTTCGGACCATCAAAACTCTGGATGCTCTCCCAAAAATTCTCTCTTCCACGCCTTCATAAAACGATTGCATTTGCCCATGAGAAGGTGTCTTCTTCACACCATCAAAAGCCATCCTCTTCTTCTACAACACACTCCTCACCAATTACTCCGAAGAAAATAGACCTCCCTACTAAAAAGAAGCGTCACCTCTTCTATCAGGATCATCATTTCATACAAAACCAAGACACCTAATCTTCCTCCAATTTCACCTACTTTGGGAGCTTTTTCCTCTGCTAACGACATTATCTAAATATCAGTACATGCGACCAACACACCCCCTTTGCCTCCAAAGACGCAAAATTTGGGTCACATCCCATTCATCTTAAATCTATTTTAGGGGTCCTCCTCCACCAAAGTCAATAATGTCTCCACTTACTCCCATCTCAAGTGCCCAAGATGATCCTCCACATGCCAAACAAATAAGAGGATTCCTAAACAAACTGGTTGTATTTTTTTTAAAACCCGAACATGCAAGTCCTCTACCTCGGCAATCGGTTAATGTGAAGAACCATCTCCATCATCTCTATCCTCCTATTCGTCTACCAGTATTCTACACTAAATCCTCATCAACTTATCCAATCTCATACATAACCCTTCCTCGATTAAACTTTTAACCCTAAGGAGTCAAACCTACCTGGTTTAACTAGGACTGATTTGTGCTCCCACGACTCCGGGGTCATGATACGAGGGAGTAAATGCTCTTCAAGCCGTCATCAAAAAACATTCTGGAAGAGAAAAGTGACTTTTGCCTGGAAGAGAGGAACAAGTCCTCTGTCACCTTAGGCCCATCCAAACCTCACCCATACACTAGACTCTCGTGGTGTCCATCCACTTGATCTTCCACCTTCTCACAATTGACACAATCATATCGCCACTAGAACCCAACACTGTGATTAAACCCATCTTCATTTTAGATCTTCGACCACGGGTTGTCATTTGCAGCCCCTGAAGGCGTTTCTACTTCCTAATCAGCACACGACCGAGGGGGTCTCTATCTGCTGCACCCGGGCTCAAGTTCCCGTATCTGTTTTGAGGAGAGTGTTAATGAAACAACTACCCGGCTCCCCCGGTCACAAAAATGTCTCTTTTTGACCTCATCCATCCTCTCCACAACATCGCCCCAAAGCCCTATTGATAAACTGAATCTCAATCGTAGTGAATTCGGATGAGGCCAGCCTCTTCTGAGTGGTTGTTGGATGAATAGACCATCGAACCACCATTTCTTTCGAGATTCGGAAATTCCTACTCTTTCTTCAGAGGATTTGGAGGCTCCCCCTATTATATCACAGTCCAAATCACTCACACTACCTTAAAAGTGTTAATTGATTTCGATGTGGAGCTGCACTCAACGTCATCTCCTCGCAAAAGTTTGAGCAACTTAAGTTACCAAAAGAATGTAGTGTCTCCCGCCTCCTTTCACCTTCGAGAATTTAACGAATCAGCTAGCAGTCACTCTAGGAACTGTGGTTTATACCCATTCGGTAGGGTAGAAGCTTGCTTCATGACCTCTTCTACATTGTCGAAGGAAAATTCCACTATAACATGATCTTTGACGCTCCTGGAGTCACGCAATGCATTGGGTCCCATCCACCCTTCCATCGATGCTTAAAAAATATCATATTGAGGGCAAAAATATATACTCATCCAGGGAGATCCTTTTTTTCCTTCCGCAAAACTGCGACATTGACCACCAGATCTGCCCCCTTTTTAAAAGAAAATCCATGGTTTCCTGCCGGGACCTAATCTTCGTCCTTGCTGCAAACCAAACTACGGATTTACAACATCTGAAAGAGACATTGCAGCGTTTCTCCTGGAGAGCTTCCTCTCTTCTTTCGATGTGCCCCATCTCAAACCTAATGAGTATGGTCAGACCAGACAAAACAACCTGAAAATATCAACCAGGTATCGGTAGCACTCACCAGGTCTACCCAAATAATCAAAGACGATTTCAATCTACGGTGGTTTTGATTTACACCTCACTATCCCCAGATTCTCCTCCTAAGACACAACCTTACTCAACAGGGTTTATTATCTAAGAAATCCCACGTTGGACAAAAAACCTTATCTATATCAATGCGCGTGGAAAGGTTTCTGGCCATGGGGAACTATGAACAGGGTATACATTAACCTCAAATCCTTCCTACTATCATGCACACACCAGCAATTTGGTTAGGATTAAACCTCATTCAAAAGCCACCATCACTCTTCTTGAATGAGCCTTCTTCCTACTGAAGAACCACTTCCCCCACTAATCAGAAAGAAGCATCACTTGATGTGGACGATGACATTCCATCCACCTATTTTTTTTGATCAATACCATTTCCTTGGGGCGTTAGCTACGAGACTAACAATCGGGTCCGTTTATACCAGTAATATTCCTGGCAAAGTTGGAGACGACCTCGTCTCCTACTATCAACACTATCCACTGTGGGGATGATGATCTGTCCTTCACCTATCTAGGGCAGAGGGCGGCTTAATATCTTCCCAGAGGACTATTCCTTTCTGGCACGTCTACCTTCCAACGAAGCCACTATCGACTTAAATATTCGGGACTTTATGAAGACCCCGCATCATTAAGGTCGGCCAAATCGCCCTTAATCCACAGGAATTTAGGGGCCTTTACCGCTTTTTTCCAAACATCGTAAAGCCTTTGCTTGTCATACGAGGATATGCTAGTAGCGACTCGATCCCGCTATTGTGTCCACAATATCATTACCCCTTCCAAACATCAACACAGTCAAGAAGAAAAAATTGCGTAAAATGCACCCTAGAGTAGGCCCTCTTGTTAAATAAGAAGAATACACGTGGCTCTCGGCTGGCTTCATCAAACCCATCGATTATCCGCAAATGGGTTTGTCCAATGTAGTACCAGTAACTAAGGCTACTGGGAAGATTCGAATTTGTACCGACTTCCGGGGGGATCGTAATCTTGCCTGTCCAAAGGATGATTTTCCTCTTCTAATACGACAAATCGTTAGAGTTTAACTGCGGGGTCTGAGATGTTTCTCTTATGGATGGTTTCTCTGGATAAATCAATCCTCATTCGCACCAGAAGACCAAACTAAGACCTTCCTTAATAACTCCTTGGGGGACCTTGTGCTATCGTGTCATGCTCTTTGGTCTTAAGCAAGCAGAGCAACCTATCAACAAGCAAGACAACATCTTCCATGATCTTTGCACAAACTTGGAGGATTTATGTTGACGATCTCCCCGGCCAGTCCTAAGCGTCGTCAGGATCATATTTTATCTTTCACCTCTCTTTGAGAGGCCTTTATCGATTTTGTCTGTCTCTAAATCATATAAATGGTATTTGGCGTTCTCACTGGTAAACTTTTATGTTTTATCATTTCCATCAGGGTATTGAAGTCGACCCCGCAACAATAAAAGCCCATCCTCGAGATGCCCCCCGTCTACTTGAAGAAAACTCCGACAGGTCTCCAAGGACGTCTTCAATCGGTGCGTCGTTTTATATCCCAATATCGGACCGTTGTCAACCTTTCATCACTCCCTCGTAAGAATGTTCATTTTGAATGGGATGAGCATTGCCAAATGCCTTTGATGCTCTCAAAGGCTCTATCTTCTTCTCCAACGCCGTGTTACACTCCCACGCGAGGGGGAACCTTTCTATCTTTATATCTCTTTCTTGACTGACCATGCTCTAGGAGCCATGATTCTCGCCATCGGGACACTGTGGTTGAAAGAACAAGCTGTCTATTACCAAAATCAGTCGCACTCATATGAGATGAGATTACGTTAATCCGAAGCTGTGAAAAACTATGTTGCGCCCTCTTCTTGCAAAATTCTAAGCTTCGTTTCATTATCTCCTTTAATCACAAAAACTTACACGCATTGTCACAAATGTCAATCCCCTCAAGACAATATGCCAAGCCTATCACAATGATCGTATCCTCGTTGGCTTATGCTCATGGACAGGAATTTGACTCGAGTTTATCCCGACAAAAGGCTATTCAAGCGGTCAGGTTTTATTGCGGATCAATTAGCAAATGCTCCTCTTCCGGACATCAGACCCTTGCCCATTCCCCGTGAGTAATCCAACAAATTGGATTTTGGTCTATCCCATTTAAAGTAAAGCTCTCTTTGAGGATCCAAATGCCAAGCAAGGGGGAGGTGTGGGTTTCATGAGATTCCTCCTTGGGGTGTACGGCCTACCCAGTAGTTGCACCCACAAATAAACCCTTTTGGGCAACAACAATAATATGGCTGAGTACGAAGCTATTGTCTTAGGTCTTCAAAATGCCATTAATCTCGAGCGGGCAAATCATATTGACATCTTTGGTGACTCTGAGGCTCATAGTTAATCACGCACAGGTGCTATCAATGCAAGAATGAATCCGTTCAACATATCTTTGACATGTTCTTGCCCCAACTCCAATCTTCGATTAAGATCACTAGCCAAGCCATCCTCGTACTGCGCCCAAATGATTCGCGGACACCATGGCCTCTTTAGCCTCCCTTATAACGCCTTTTACCGAAGACTCGTTTCATGTGGATGTGTGAACGATTAGATAAACATCTCATCGTGGGCAACTAAGTCATCAATGCGCGGAAAAAAAAGAGATCGAAGGAGGAGGCTAGCGCTCTTTACGTGACGCTATGGGGATAAACAGATAGTTATATCTATCTATTCGGTCCTTCTCCAGACATGACGTCAATGGAGTTAGTAGAGATCGTTTGTCAACGCCGCAACCGCTATATATCCTAGGTGGGGATTCTTACACATGCGGCTTGATGGTATTTGCTTCGATGCCTCAAAAAACCCATGAATCTCAAAAGCTTACAGGAGGTCCTGAGGTTCTGTGGTGGACATTTTAGTGGCTAAGTTGTGCCAAGCGTATTTTCTTTGGGATATTATTGCCCTTCTCTAATCAAGATTGTTGTGAACATAAAGAAAGTGCGTAAGTGTCAGGAACATTCCAATCTCCGCCACATCCCCTAGTAAGGCTTTGCACTGCGGAGATTGTGGCCTTTTTCGCAGAATGGGGTATTGATGTATTGGTCTCTCAATCCCCGTGTTCACAAGTCATCATTCATCATTACTGCCACTGAGTACTTTACCTTAATGGTTAGAAGACTATCCCTCTTTCTTCAACAACAAAGGCTAAACCCATATTGTTTCGTTAATCAACCACATCATGTTGTCGCTTTGGCGTCCACATAGGCTAATCACAGATATGGTAAGTCCTTCAAGAACACGATTGCAAAACTCTGCCAACCGCTTTCAATATCAAGCTCAGTTTTTCTTCTACTACTATCCTCAAGCTAATGGTCAAAGCCGAAGCGTCCAATAAAACTTTTCGTAGTATCTCGCAAAGGTAACTAGTCGACTGGCAGGGATTGGATTTACATATCCCTTTGCTCTTTGGGCTTATAGGACTAGCATTCGATACCCCTACTGGTGCCTATCCTTTCTCTCTCGTCTAGGATATGCGGCTGTCATTCCTTGGAAGTCCAATCCCATCTCTCCGTGTTTCTCTCGAGGAATTTGTCTCCAATGGTGGATTATCGTCAAACTCATCTAGCACAACTGAATTAATTAGATGAGCGGCGTCTTAACGCTCTTGAGCATCATCAAAAGTCTATCTTGAGCGTTCAAACGTGCTTTACAACAAGCACTTGCAACACCGTGACTTCAAAATTGGTGACCTTGTTCTTAAGGAAAATCAAATGTCACTAACACTTCCGAAAGAAGTCAACATTGGTAAGTTTGCTCCAACTGGATGGGCCCCTACATAATCACTCATAAATATGGGTCCTGGGGCTATTATGTTATCCTCCATGGATGTGTCCTGAGGCGGAAACCTCTAATGCTTTGGCATTTACAGCCCTTCGTATTGGGTTAAAATTATCTTAACAACAAATCTAGTCGCAACTCAGATTTTCATCCGTCCTAATAACCAAGTCATTCTACTTTCATGTGATTCGAATTGTGTGGTTCCTCCGCTTATTGACTCGTTTACCTTAAATATGAGTATGCGGCTCTACTCATTGCACGTTTTCTTTTGGATATGTTCCTCTCATGGTAGGGAAATAACCTTAATTACCACTTCATCTGTCCCAAGTACTTATCTTAAATCGGATCTGCTCGGGGCAATGAGTACAATGTTCTCTATGTTCTTCCTCCCCTTCACTGATTCTATCTTAGGTTAAACTTAGCTTCTTCCAAAAAGTTTCCAGAAAAAAAAAAAAAAAGAGATGCTATCAAAAAGATAGACTAATCCTCGAAGGACAGCTGATCCAATAATTATCAAGTGAATCAAAAATTCTAAAAATATAGACCATACCCTCGGGGATGGCTATCATTCAAATCAAATTTACAAGACCCGCCTCCCTTGAAGGACGGCTTATTCTCAAAGAAATATTTCAAGGCTTCTTTGTAATCAATTCAGTCTTCCAGTCAGTTATACACTTGTTAAGCATCACTGAAAGACTTCCCGCATCGATCAGTCCTTTCCATATTAAGTCAAACTTCCTGCATTGATCAAGTTTGCTTTTCTGTCAAAATATGAAAGCTGAGATTTAAGACCTTTGTTCGATCATATGGAGAATCCTTTTACACTATGGGGACATGTTTCTGTCCCTTGTAAGTTCGACAAGATACTTATTACTTTTCTTTCCGTTTCTATCCTAGATCTGGTTTGCGGCTAATTTAGTGTTAGGTTTAGTTTTAAAATCTTATATAGGGCCTTGTAATGCTTGGTCTTTCGGTTTTTCTTACTGGATTTTATGTATGGTCTGGTGGAAGTCCCGAACTTATCATTTCCCTTTTGTTTCCGAGTGTCTTCTCTTCCTAAGTCAACGGTTGTTTCCGGCTTTCAATCTTGGCTCTTGCATCCTGTTAAATTGACATTTCACACATGTTAATTTCAATTCACAATTTATTCTTCATCAAAATTCCTTTTTATCTATCAGGACTCTTATCTTTGGTTCATTTCTCATTAAAATACATCTATTATACATCAAACGCATCTATCTATCTATCCATCAACAATATATCGAAAAATACGTACATCTAAGGTACAATTACATCTATCTATAACATGCAAACACATCTATCTATCTATAACATCAAACACATCTAATCTATCTATCCATCAAACACATCTATCTATCTATCCATCAAAATATCGAAAAAATACGGTAAATCTAAGGTACATTAACATTTATCTATATCTAATCCATACATCAAACACATCTGTCTTATTTATATCCATCAAATATTTAAACACATGTACACCCGAGTTACATCAGTCCATCTATCAAAGTCTATCCACATCTATCTTCTATTCTCTATCAGTCTATATCGATCCAATCACATCTATTTTATCCTCTAATCTATATCCATCTACCCCATGTATATCAAAATTAAAAAGCATGAGTAACAATTATACTGACAAATAACGTGATCAATCTATATATACATGTGTGTTTGTACAAAAATGGGTGGCTTCCAATCAAGCATCTATACAATGCCTCCCAATCGAGGCTACAATCACTATACAAATACAAAATCTATCAAATTCTCTATATTAGTAAAATCTGACGCATGGAAGGAACTATCCCTCCACCTTCCTCTTGGCAACCTGGTGTCTCTCCTGGTGCCGCCTATCGAGCTCGATTGCACCTGCTGCTGGAGGTCTCGGCCCACCTCGATCTCTCCCAGTACTCCCTCCACCTGAGGCTCCGCTCGCCGTAGCCTTCGCCTCGCTGCTCTCCTCCTCGCCCCGTATCGAGGCACATCTGGGGCATGCTGCGCTAGGGCATCCTCATAATATCTCACCTCAGCGAGGAGAGACTGGTACGTGCTCAGGCTCACAGTACCCGGTGCTCGTACGATGCTGTGGTGGTGCTGGGGCTGCTGCTGGCGCTGCTGGTGGTACCCTCCTATGGTCGTACCCTGTGTGCCAGACTCTGATGTGGCACCTGTCTCCCATATACTTGGCCCTGAGGGCCTCCCTGTGCCGAAAGTAGCGGTCCCTCTGCTGGATCGCTGTATCTCGCTCCTAGCGAGCGGTTTGTCTCTCTCCACAATCAGGGCATCCCTCTCCTCCGTCAAAGCCCTGATCTCCTCCAGAGCTACCTGATGTGTCCCTGTGTGAGGGTGGCATGCTCTCCCTCTAATCTGTCCAGCGTAGCAGCTCACCTTGAAGGTCCTCCTCATCAGCATCTATAGAGAGCGGGAGATGTCGTGGCAACTCTGTATCGTACCATGCTGCGTAGCCCTCATCCACCCCTGCGTCATCATCACTGTCTGTGGAGGGTGGGGCCTCTCTCAATGGGTCTGCCGGGATCAAAATTGGCAAATCCGTCTCCCTGCTATCCCGCCTATACGGCGTGTAGGTGGCCGGTACTGTCTGTACTAGGCCAAACTGCCTCAGTATCTGCATGAATGGGACCCGCTCCCACATATCCGGCCTACGGCCCCTGACCACCCGACTCCGTCTCAATGCTATCAAGTGGGCATCCTGACCAACCCATATCGGAAATGCCCGATATGGTCTCCAGATAACCTGATCTGGTGTAAGCGTCCTGAAACGCTCAGAGTACCACTCGGCCGATCTACCTGTATCTCTTGCGGCCATGTCAGCCCGCCATCTCCGAATCCATAATCCACATACCCCCCACTGCTGGCTCCAAGGAAGCCTAAGATGGATCACTGCTATGTGCTCATATTCCCAGCAATGAAGCACAAAGCTGACATCGATCCCTGTCCTCCGACCCGTGGTGTACATCCATAGCTCATAATATACCTGAGCTATCAGGGCATCGGCAAAGGCAAAAACCTGTCTATACTGCAAGATGTCGCACACACAGTCTAGCAGTAATAATGGGAATCTCCCACCTCCTGAGTCTGGCAGGGCAAAATAGGAGATAGCCATCTGAATCAAGGCTATCCGCCTGCTCCGAGGGCTATCCTGCCTGTACTGTGAGGCTATCCTCACTGCCCCAGATACTATCTCTCCGAGTCATCTGCTCTATCTCTGTATAATCGCACCAGGGCCCTCTGCTGCTGCTCCCGAGGTGTGATCTCGATCGGGTCCCCAGTAATCGGTAATCTGAGGATCCTGAATACATCCTCATGGGTGATCGTCATCACCCGTCCTGAACCAAAATGTGCACGTGTGGCTGTCCCACCGTCGCACTAATGCCCGCATGAGCTCCACATCCCGTGGCACTCGTCTATAATATCTGAAAAACCCCCGAGCCCGGCTAGCTCTAAATGCTGCCAGTCTGCATCTGTCACATCAGGAAGGATCGTCTCCAATAGCTCAGGGATGGCATCCCTCATATGAAGAGCCTCTCGTGCCTGCATCCACGACATCAAAAACATCATTAGTCTCATGCCTGAATATCTTTCAATCGGCGTCAATTTGGTAAAATCGGCGTCGTTCATCCTAGTCGGCGCCGATTAATACCAATTGACGCCGATCCAAAAACAAATCGACGCCGATTAAACCAATCGGCGCCGATTGCCTGGCCGGATGTAAACCAGACCCTAGCCTCCCATGCACCAAAAAAATCAAACAAAAAAAATAAAATAATAAGAAAAGTGGGTTCAAGAAATGACCACTTACCCCAGGTCGTGTCCTCCTGCGCTTCTGTCCGCCTCCCAGAGGCTTCCATTGTGTTCAAATCACAAATCTATCTCTGTCTGAATCAATCGTCACGTTGCAAATAAATCGTTTACGTTTTCCGTTCGCATATTTATATGCGTCTTGGATTGGTCCCCGATTTTTGTAAAGGTCGCGCGGTGGGATTGGTCGGCGCCGATTTTTCTGGTCGACGCCGTTTGTTTTGATCGTCGCCGATTAGTTTGGTCGCCGCCAATTTTCCCTATCCTTTTGCCATAGTGTTGATGCTTGGCTTATTGGTCTATCTGATCATTGTTGTGTGCTGAATTTTGCCTTTTAGCACATATTTTTGATATCACCATCTATTTCGAGTTTGTTCCCTTTGCATGGAGCACTCGCTTTTTGTTTGGCCGCTTAGAGTTACGCGGGTCTGTAGGCACTAACGTCGTCTGATTTATAGACCGTCTAGTTGTCCCTACCAATGTGTCTCTCTTTAGATGTTGACTATTTTGCAGTTCTCCTTACACTCATGGGTCTGTAGACACTAACGTCGTCTGATTTATAGACCGGCTAGTTTTCCCTACCAATGTGAGTTCCTTAGGTTGCTGCCCTTGTGTTTATTTTTATGCGTCATCAATGATCAGATCTACTCCAGCCATCCGACTGGGGCATCCTGCATTTTTCATCTACCTTTTTCAAACTTGCGATCGTCTGTTCTATCATCCACCCCATCCCTAGTTTGAGGGGGATCACATCACCACAAATTCTTCTCTTCTTCCATCCCTTTGTTTTTGTCTCATAACCTTGCTTATCGCAAGTTACTTGACAAAAAGGGGCAAAATGTAGACACTTAAAATTGGTTACCAATTTAGTGTCCCTTCTCATCCGTTTACTTGCCTAGGTAACCTGGGGCACGTTCACGTCACCAACTATCCCCTTGGGATATTATCCAATTTGTGATTTAATCACTTATTCCAAATTTAATTCATCCCATCACATCTTACCCATGAGTGATTAAATATTAAATATTTAATTTCGCTTCTTCCCATGCATCTTAATCACTTATCCACCCCAAATTTATTCTATCCATGTATCACATCTATTTTTAATCTTCCCTAAGCGGGATATTTTTCCATAGTCGGGATAAGTCTTATCTTTCTCGAAATCGATCATTTTTAGCCACCTCGAGAGTCTTTTCCGCGATCGGCACCGACCCATATGGTCAGCGCCGATTTTCTAGGAGCGGCACCGATTATAAAAGCAAGCCCAGAACTCAGTTCTAAGGACCGAAGAGAGCGAAGAGACCGAAGAAGAGATTACGAACGAGCGAAAAAGTGAACAGAGAGCGAGGAGAGCGAAAGATACAGGTTGAGAGAAAGAGAGATCTTCTTAGCATCAATTGTATCAAGTTAGGGCAGATCCTGTCCAAATCAATCCCTGAGAGGAGCACCGTTACGCTGCCCCTGTCGCATCAGCATCGCACACCACCATCTGTCATCTGGTGACTCTGTTCCAGTGTCTCGCCAACTTCGGCACATCCAGCAGACCACATTCGCCTTCCAATTCCCGAATCTTGTCGCACAGTCCCTGATTGACTGATCTATCTCCAGTCGACGCCGATCTTATCCATCGATGCCGATCCCACTCAATCGACGCCGATCAGTCTCAATCGACGCCGATTTATCTGCAGATAGGTAAAAAGATACAGGTAACACAAATCCAGCATTGGTTTCATAGTTCCCTGTTTTCTGTACTTCCTGTCTGCTGTTTAGATTCTGTCTTATTACTGCAATCAGAAAATCTAGTCTTTATTTACATCTTTTATCATGTATGCTTCTTTTCTTAATTGAAAATGTGGACTGACATCCGCCGAGGAATCTTATCACTTCTCGGACCCGCTTCTCGGGTAGTCCACTTAAATATCTTTTAATGTGGTCTTTTTCTGTCAAGCATCGGTGTTTTGCAGGTTATTCGGATCTATTGTGCAAATTGCTCGTGTGCGCCCGTCTTGTCTACATCGGCTTCCTTTATCCGTCTACATCTTCATCAGGTATCAATTTCATTGAGGTTTTTCAGGGTTCTTGTGTTTAGTTTGGTGCATTAACTTGGACAGGTAACAAGCGCAAAATTCTTGATCTACAGAGGTTTCATTCAGAAACTTAGCACCAAAAAGCGGAGGCAGGGAGGTCCTCTTCGGATATCAGAGTGGCGCAGCGGAAGCATCGTGGACCCATAACCCACAGGTCCCAGGATCGGAACAGAGTTGTCGAAATGAGAAGGTTGGAGGAGAAGACCTAAGGGTCTACTACAGCAGCACTTCCGAGGTGGCAGCAGAGTTTTCAGGTTTAGGACAGTATGGAAGCTTTTTGGGACAAAAAGCTTTTCTCAGTGGAGAGGTGTGATCAAGGGATTATTTATAAGAGTTCTCTAAACATCCCTAAATGGTGCCAGTGCAGAAGATCATCTTGAGAGCTTTTCAACGACTATAAGAACGCGACAAACAGACATCGGGAGCTCTAGATATGTTCGGTCAAAGTTAAGACAGCGGGAAAGTCAACTCTGGTCAACTGGTCAATATTGGACCGAATCGCACTGTGACACGTGGCTTGCTAACACTCGTCAAATTCACTCCATTTGCCTATCGGATCGGGAGACGACAAGTGGACTACAGGATTACCGAGTTAATTATTTCATACCACATTAGAGGGGTCGAAATTATATTGGTAAGTCCACTTTCCAAATGGCGCGCATATATGCCAATGCCACATATATATATTAATGTGTATACATTAATATTAAATCCTACATAGCCGCCAAACATATGCTACTTCCACGTGGTGAGGGAGGTGAAGCGGTGGTAGGGGGGGCAATTATAAGCCCAACGTGGTCTTTGACCACTATGCGCGTGGAAAGGCTTAATAAAGCCTAAACTATTATCAAATGCGCCATTTGTGGGATTTTTAACCCATTTAAATATGTATGCCGCGCCAAACATGGGATTTAATCCCTTTTTAAAATGCATCCGCCCATTATTGGGAATTTTCAATCCCATTTTTCATGTACGGGTGAAGGCTAATATTAGCCTATGGATAATATGTATTGCAATATTTGAGGACCCTAAAATTGTATAAATAGGGTACCTAGCTCATTGTAATGGACACACATTACACACAAACTTGGAGAGAAGCTCATTCCTAGAGCGCTGGAGGCAAAGTCCAAGCCAAGAGGAAAATGAGAAATTGTTGTGTGAAGACCTAAATTATTTAGGCATTGTATATTTTTATATTATTGACCTATTATTTGTTAGGCAATAATAAATGAAATATTTGTGGCTAGGAGTTATTCAAACTACCTAGTCAGCCCATAGCGCCACACCAAGTACTTTCCAATCTTGGATTGTCGACCGGAGTGCTAGCTTCGCATTGTTTTGCGTCGGGGAAGGCCGATCACAGCCGAAGGAGATTGTACGCCAGGAAGGTGGAAGTCGGGTGCTATTTTTCACCCTTGTCGTCCGAAAACTGGAGTACTGATAGGCAAGTAAAATTCCATTAGGTTTTCTTGTGAAAGTACTATTGTAACTTACAAGTTTTGACTAGTGGAACGGTTCGATCACGAACCTGGAGACGTAGGCAATTGCCGAACTCCGTAATCAATCTGTGTGCAATTTTCGTTATTGTCTTGCATTATTTTAAATTGATTACTTAAAAGGAGTAAATTATCGGCAAATAATTAAAGCCTATAAGGGTCCGAGATTAGGTCATAATAATCTGGTAATCTTCGAAGCAAGTTTGGTATCAGAGCTGGTAATCGACACCTGCAAACTTACTAATCTCTGAAGTAAGTTGGTATCGAGCAGGTTAATCAGTACAGGTTGCTTTGACAGGGATGGCATTGGCTTGTACTTCTGGATTTCCAGATTGGTGGGATAGACTGAGAGACAGGTTTACCATACTCAGTAATTTTCTCGCATTTCTATTTGGATGAATCCATTGTATCTCATATGCAGATAAAACTAGAAAACTATTGTGTTAGGTAGAATGTATTGGTAAGAGCCCTTTGAGGGCAACGTTTGTATACATCTAACCATACAAGACACATTAGTTAAAGACCCAATTTTGGGCAATGTTTGTACTCTGTTATACTTGCATTAGTAAGACCCCCAGAGGGCAACTATTTTGGTGATTTTTCTAACACCATAAAATGCAGTATATTTTCCTTGTTTAGTCATTGTTCTGGCAGGGAGGAGACAAATGAAGTCAATCCACATTGCAATGCAGTGGAGAAAGACCAATCTCGTCATGTAGAGTCGAGAAATGGCAGAAAGAGTTCCTCATCTCAAAAGGAGTTTAAGAGGAATTTTTGTGCTCATTGCCAGAGGAATGGGCATCGGGTGGAAAATTGCTGGAAACTGCATCCATCTTGCCATCAAAGTAATGGCAAGACAAAGATGGAATGGAGGCCTATTGCAAAGGTAGAAGAGGTTTCTACGTCACCACCAGTTGACAAGTCAAAGAGGATCCTCACAGAGAAACACCGATCTAAGATCTTCTCAGAAATTGTTGCAGTCATTTTTAAAGCGTGGGGAAAAATTATACGACTCCAACGACAGCTTGTTTGCAGGAAACGGAGCTCGTTTGCAAAAGTTATAGCCCGCTGAAATTTTTGGGCAACTGGCGAATTTTGGGGTTTTTGTGCAGGTTGGACGTGTGCACGCTCGCCAAGTGTTGCGATCGTATTGCGACACGTGGACAAATTGTGTGACGTATTAAAAAAATGGGTTTTGGAACGCCGGTCTTGGACACTCGATCTCGGACAAATGGACCCCGCTATTTACTGGCTGGGGGCCCTCAGCCAGGTTCGACACACTCGATTTAGGAGGGGTGCCTTGGCCTCCTTCTCATTTAACCATTCAACCAACTGTGTATATAAACCTCTATATTTTCTATTGCGCCATGCATGTGGGATATTGGGCATGTTGATTTAAATTATCCACGCCTTATAAACTTCCTTGCATTTTCCACGCCTATGTCTAATCATTTCCAAGCATATATTAAATTTTCCACGCATATATTAAACTGTCCAAGCATATATTAAATTACCCACGCCATATTTAGAACTGTCCACCTTTTTAGGGATTTAGGCGCCTAAAATACATGCCATGCGCCACCCAATGCGCCCCAAAGTCAAAGCGCCTATTATATAGGCTTAGGTGGCTTACTTGCCACTTGAAATGCGCACCCTCCACCTATTTTAAACCATAAGATAAGTTCCCAAGCGCCCAATGTGGGATTTTATTCCCAAAGGATAAGCCAAAAGACATGGAGGGGAATGGAACTCGGGTGGAGGTGGTAAAAGGATATGCGCCCAGCCATCAGACCAGGAGGCGCACAAACAGTATAAATAGGGTGATATTTTATTTGTAATGCATTCGGACTGTGTAGAAATATTGTATTGCTCATATCTTGAGCTAACGGTGGAATTTGAAGGAGATGTAAAAGGCAACCCCTGTTATTTTCGACAGAGGAAGACTGTGAGAAGGTCTAAATTTTGTAGAATTCTTTGTAAAGGATTATTTTCAAGATTTTAATAGATCGGTCCCATTCAACCGGACCCGGAGACGTAGGCCTCAAGCGCCGAACTCCGTTATCAATTCTCGCGTCACGTTGCTGGTGAATTCTCTTCATTTATTTCTGTATTTGCACAGTACTTGCAGTTTTTATTCTTTTATTAAAAATACAAAAAGAAATAATGCACAAATTTAAATCGAAAATCAATACAAAGCAAGAAAAGTGTGTGTGCACAATTGCTAGTTAAATTTGGTTTTCAGATCATTGGTATCAGAGCTGGTTTTGACTGATTTTTGGTTCAGTTTAACGTGTTTTGGATTGCAAGTTGTGTGTTTTGGATGATAACAAGGTCTCGATCTAAGAAGGGTGAAGGAGAATTAGTTGAAGGAGATCCCAAAATTGGTACCAGACGATCTCGAAGTCCTACAATGGAGGATCGAGAGGAAGTGGAACAAAATTTTCGTCAATCCTTCCAACAGATGAAGGAAATGGTGGAAGAAATGTACCAAGAAAGGAAAAGGGAAAAGGGGACTAGAGAAGGTAAGAAAGAAGAAAGCTCTAGTTCTGACATTCCAAAAAGAGACTCCTTAAAATCTGATTTTCTTTCATTAAAGTTAGATATCAAGTTTGAATTGCCTATGTATACTGGAGAGCTAAATGCAGAGAAGTTGGATAACTGGGTCAAGCAAATAGAAGTATATTGCAGGGTTCAGAAAATTGTTGATGATGAAGCAAAGATTCATCTGGCAACTCTTCGGATGGGTGGAACCGCACTCATTTGGTGGGAGAGTAAGCTTCAGGAAGTGGAAGAAAACAAAGGTAAAGAAATCACTTCTTGGTCTGAATTTGTTTCAAATCTTAGGCAACAATTTTATCCTCTTGGTTATAAGCAACAAGCTATGATGGATTGGCAAACATTAAGACAAACTAAGGGACAAAGTGTTCAAGAATACACACAAGAATTTAGGAAAAGGGCTCTAACTCTGGGAATTTCCCTGAACACAGAAGAAACACTGCTCAAATATATTGGTGGATTGCATAGTTATCTAAGGCATATGATACTTGTTTTAGGTACTACTAATCTTGATGCAGTATGTGTTCAAGCAACCCATCTGGAAGCACGAGGGAAAATGACAAAGGAGTCCTCTTTCTCTTCTTTTAATCAGAAGAACAAGCAATCTGAAGGAAAAGGTTCGAAAGAACAAGGAAAAGGAAAGGGTAAGCATAAAACAAACTCTACTGTTAAGAAGGAAGATGAAAAACCATTTTGCAATCATTGTAAAAAAAACCATGATGAGTCTAAATGTTGGAAATTACATCCTGAAAAGAAGCCCAAATGGATGGTTAAGAAAGGAAAGGAAAAGAAAACAAACACTGTAGTGCATGATCTTGGTTCTGATTCAGGTGATGAAACCAAAATCACAGCTATGGGTTTACAAGGTAAGTCCACTCTTTCAATTTCCAACAATAGCGTTTCAGATGTTGCATCTTCTTCTAGTAAACAAAGTACACCTGACGATAAGAAAAGAAATGAGCTTTTCCACATTAGAGTAATTTCAAAGCATACAAAAATTGATACTCTTTTTGATAGTGGATCTCAAGCTAATTTGATTTCAGAGGAGGTTGTTAAAAAACTAGGACTCAAAACTACACCACATCCTAAGCCTTATCCTTTGGGCTGGGTTTGTGATGATGCAAAACTGCAGGTAACTAAAACTTGTACTTTCAGATTTGCCATTACAGACAAGTTTATTGATGAGGTTGAATTGGATGTAGTTCCTTTGGATATTTGTGGGGTGGTTTTGGGAAGTCCTTATTTGTATGATCGTAAAGCAATCTTCTATAGGGAAGAAAATAAATATTTGCTTGTAAAGGATGGAATTGAGTTTATTATTAGAGCTCACCGTGAAAAGAATAATCTATCCTTGGTGACTGCAGGTCAAATGAAAAGGCTTGTAAATTCAAGCAAAAGTTTTGTGCTCATGGTGGTCAAAGCCAAGGAAAAAGAAAATGAAATGGCTTTTGAGACTTGCGATCTAAAACATAAGGATGAATTGGTAAAAATTGTTTCTCAATTTGATGATGTTTTTCAGGATCCACAAGGTCTACCTCCCAAAAGAGGGGTTCAACATGAGATACAGTTGCTTCAGGATGCACCTCTTCCCAATATCGGAATGTACAGGTTGTCAGTAGTAGAGAACGAGGAAATCAAGAGACAGGTAATGGAACTTTTGGCTCAAGGTATAATTCGTCCAAGTACATCCCCATGTGGTTCACCAATTATATTGGTTCCCAAGAAGGATGGCACTTGGCGAATGTGTGTTGATTTCCGTGCTTTAAACAAGATTACTATAAAGAATCGTTACCCTCTTCCTAGAATAGATGATTTACTGGATCAATTAAGAAATGCAATTTATTTCACTAAGTTAGACTTAAGAAGTGGTTATCACCAAGTAAGAATTGCAGAAGGTGATGTTTGGAAAACTGCTTTTAAAACGAAACAGGGATTGTTTGAATGGTTAGTGATGCCTTTTGGTTTGTGCAATGCACCGGCAACATTCATGAGAGTTATGAATGAAATTTTTAGACCATTCATTGATAATTTCGTTATTATCTACTTAGATGATATTCTTATTTTCAGTAAATCATGGGATGAACATATTAAACACATCCAGAAAGTCTTAGATGCACTAAGGAGAGAGAAATTGTATTTGAAGATGTCAAAATGTGAATTTGGAAAAACATCTTTAATTTACTTGGGGTATATTGTAGGAAATGGAGAATTGAAAATTGATCCTGCAAAAATAGAGGTTATTGTGAAATGGCCTAGACCCACAAATGTGACGGAAGTTAGAAGTTTTCTAGGTGCAGTTCAATACTGGAGGAAATTTATTGCTAACTTCTCATATATTGCATCTCCTTTGCATGCTTTGACAAGTATTAAACAGGTCTTTCAGTGGGGAGGAAAACAACAAAAAGCATTTGATACACTGAAAGAGAAGATAAGTACCGCTCCGATCTTGGCACTTCCGGATTTACAACATTCATTTGAGATTGAGACGGATGCTAGTGACTACGCAATGGGGGCAGTTTTGATGCAGAACAAACGACCAGTGTGTTACCATTCAGAAACCTTTACAAGTGCGGTAAGAAACTATCCAACTTATGATAAAGAGTTGTATGCTTTGGTTCAAAGTGTTAAAAAATGGAAGCATTATTTAATGGGAAAAGAAACAATTATCCATACTGACCATCAACCGCTTCAATATTTACAAACACAAACCAAATTGCAGCAGTCTAGACATTTCAGGTGGATGGGATTTTTGCAACAATTTCATCTTGTAATCAGGTATAAAAAAGGTATTCAAAACAAGGTTGCCGACATGTTGTCCAGACCACCAGTGGTAGTAGCATCTATCCTTTTACAGCATAGTTCTATCCTTCAAAACAAGGTTTACAGTTGTCATAGTTCTTTGGCTCATGTTAGTTACAAGGAACAATATGCAAATGATGTTGATTTTAGAGAAGTGTATGAGGATTTAGTAAGTGGGAAACAAGTAGGAGAAAAAGATTATCATTTGCATGAAGGATTGTTATATCATTCTGGAAAACTTTGTATTCCAGAAAATGAGCGTGTGCATATGATTAGGGAAGCACATACTTCTCTTATTTCAGGGCATTTTGGTGTAAGTAAAACAGTTGCACATTTACAAAAATATTGCTATTGGCCTAGAATGCATGAACATGTAAACCGCTATATTAAGGGGTGTGTTCTTTGTGCCACAAGCAAGCCAAGTAACAGGAAATTAGGACTTTACACTCCTCTTCCTGTTCCAACACGGCCTTGGGAAAGTGTTTCCATGGACTTTGTAGGAGGCTTGCCCATGACACGGAGAAAACATGATTACTTATATGTGGTAGTGGACAGATTTAGCAAAATGTGTGTGTTGGTTCCATGTACTAAACAAATAACTGGTGAGGGAACTGCACATTTATTCTTTCAGTTTGTTTGGGTTCATTTTGGTTTACCTACTTCAATCATATCTGATCGGGATTCTAGATTTCTTGGGGAATTTTGGTCAGCATTGTGGGGGTTTATGGACACAAAACTGAAAAAAAGCACTGCTTTTCATCCACAGACTGATGGTCAAACAGAGGTTGTAAACCGCACAGTGGTACAATTACTTAGGGGCTATAGTAACAAACATCCTAAATTGTGGGATGAACATCTTTATTATGTGCAACATGCTTATAATCGTGCCTTACATTCTTCTACTTTGAAGTCTCCATTTGAGACTTGTTATGGTTATCTGCCTAATTCTCCATTAGATATATATTATGGACATGAAACTGTTGTTAATGGTGCAAGTGATTCTGACAAGGCTAAAAGATTTGTGCAGAGAATACAACAGGTTCATCAGTATGTCCATGAACAATTGGAGAAGAGCCAGGCTAAGTACAAAGCTAGGCATGATAAACATAGAACTGATCACAAGTTCAAAGTTGGTGATTCAGTTTGGCTTCACATCAGCAAAGAAAGACTGACAGGTGAAGGTAAAAAATTGAAACCTATACGGTATGGTCCGTTCCAAATATTGGAAAAAATTGGTAACAACGCTTTCCGGTTAGATTTACCTCCATATATGCAAATCTACTCAGTTGTAAATGTTGAGAATTTAAGATTGTATGAACCGCCTATGATTATTGATCATGATGATTCTAACATAATGCCTTCCATTGATGATTTTGCTCCTGAGTATCTTGATGAGTTGCAGGAAGACATCATTTTGGACAGGAAAGAAAGAACTTCGCGAAGAGGTGATATTGAGTATCTTCGTGTTGGGTTCAAAGGCATGCATCCGAACAAGGCAAAATGGATGGAAACCGGAAAGGTGAGGGAGAAATACCCTCACCTATTCACCAATTAGGTTGACTTTTGGGGTCCAAAAGTTTCTCAGTGGGGAGGAATGATCCAGAGGATCCTCACAGAGAAACACCGATCTAAGATCTTCTCAGAAATTGTTGCAGTCATTTTTAAAACGTGGGGAAAAATTATACGACTCCAACGACAGCTTGTTTGCAGGAAACGGAGCTCGTTTGCAAAAGTTATAGCCCGCTGAAATTTTTGGGCAACTGGCGAATTTTGGGGTTTTTGTGCAGGTTGGACGTGTGCACGCTCGCCAAGTGTTGCGATCGTATTGCGACACGTGGACAAATTGTGTGACGTATTAAAAAAATGGGTTTTGGAACGCCGGTCTTGGACACTCGATCTCGGACAAATGGACCCCGCTATTTACTGGCTGGGGGCCCTCAGCCAGGTTCGACACACTCGATTTAGGAGGGGTGCCTTGGCCTCCTTCTCATTTAACCATTCAACCAACTGTGTATATAAACCTCTATATGTTCTATTGCGCCATGCATGTGGGATATTGGGCATGTTTGACTTAAATTATCCACGCCTTATTAACTTCCTTGCAATTTCCACGCCTATGTCTAATCATTTCCAAGCATATATTAAATTTTCCACGCATTATTAAACTGTCCAAATACATTAAATTATCCACGCCTTATTTGAACTGTCCACCTTTTTAGGGATTTAGGCGCCTAAAATACATGCCATGCGCCACCCAATGCGCCCCAAAGTCAAAGCGCCTATTATATAGGCTTAGGTGGCTTACTTGCCACTTGAAATGCGCCCCCTCCACCTATTTTAAACCATAAGATAAGTTCCCAAGCGCCCAATGTGGGATTTTATTCCCAAAGGATAAGCCAAAAGACATGGAGGGGAATGGAACTCGGGTGGAGGTGGTAAAAGGATATGCGCCCAGCCATCAGACCAGGAGGCGCACAAACAGTATAAATAGGGTGATATTTTATTTGTAATGCATTCGGACTGTGTAGAAATATTGTATTGCTCATATCTTGAGCTAACGGTGGAATTTGAAGGAGATGTAAAAGGCAACCCCTGTTATTTTCGACAGAGGAAGACTGTGAGAAGGTCTAAATTTTGTAGAATTCTTTGTAAAGGATTATTTTCAAGATTTTAATAGATCGGTCCCATTCAACCGGACCCGGAGACGTAGGCCTCAAGCGCCGAACTCCGTTATCAATTCTCGCGTCACGTTGCTGGTGAATTCTCTTCATTTATTTCTGTATTTGCACAGTACTTGCAGTTTTTATTCTTTTATTAAAAATACAAAAAGAAATAATGCACAAATTTAAATCGAAAATCAATACAAAGCAAGAAAAGTGTGTGTGCACAATTGCTAGTTAAATTTGGTTTTCAGATCCCTGATATTAGTATGTCAACAAGCAGAGCTCTCAAAGTATCAGCTCGGAACGTCGTTCAGTGTTAAGGGCATTGCGACCACACATACGAATGGTAGTTAATCAACAGACTTAGCATCATGCATTGGAGGCTCAAAGTCTTGAAAGAGGATTAGCATCATGCATCGGAGGCGTTGAGGTCTACAGAGACTTAGCATCGTGCATTGGAGGCTCGAGGTCTTGTAAGAGGCTTAGCATCATGCATCGGAGGCGTTGAGGTCTATAACAGACTTAGCATCATGAATCGGAGGCTCGAAGTCTTGAAAGAGGCTTAGCATCATGCATCGGAGGCGTTGAGGTCTGTAAAGGGACAAGGCATTGTCCATCATTGACATCGGATCAATCAAAGCTCGACGTAACATGGAGTTCCTTCAAACCAGTTTGGATTCTGTGGAATCAACTCAGAGCCAGGACCTGTGTTATAGAGTAAAAGAAGATCCTTGTTTTCAGATATCAAGAAGCTTAGCACCGCACAGAAGGAGCATTGAGGTTTCATTCAGAAACTTAGCACCAAAAATCGGAGGCGGGGAGGTCTTCTTCGGATATCAGAGTGGCGCAGCGGAAGCATCATGGACCCATAACCCACAGGTCCCAGGATCGGAACAGAGTTGTCAAAATGAGAAGGTTGGAGGAGAAGACCCAAGGGTCTACTACAGTAGCACTTCCGAGGTGGGCAGCAGAGTTTTCAGGTTCACGACAGTATGGAAGCTTTTTGGGACAAAAAGCTTTTCTCAGTGGGGAGGTGTGATCAGGGGATTATTTTAAAAAGTTCCCTAAACATCCCTAAATGGTGTCAGTGTAGAAGATCATCTCGAGATCTTTTCAACGACTATAAGAACGCGACAAACGGACATCGAGAGCTCTAGATATGTTCGGTCAAAGTTCAGACAACAGGAAAGTCAACTCTGGTCAACTGGTCAATATTGGACCGAATCGCACTATGACACGTGGCTTTCCAACACTCGTCAAATTCACTCAATTTGCCTATCGGGAGACGACAAGTGGACTACAGGATTACCGAGTTAATTATTTCATACCACATTAGAGGGGTCGAAATTATATTGGTAAGTCCACTTTCCAAATAGCGCGCATATATGCCAATGCCACATATATATATTAATGTGTATACATTAATATTAAATCCTACATAGCCGCCCAAACATATGCTACTTCCACGTGGTGAGGGAGGTGAAGCGGTGGTAGGGGGGGCAGTTATAAGCCCAACGTGGTCTTTGACCACTATGCGCGTGGAAAGGCTTAATAAAGCCTAAACTATTATCAAATGCGCCATTTGTGGGATTTTTAAACCCTTTAAATATGTATGCCACGCCAAACATGGGATTTAATCCCTTTTTAAAATGCATCCGCCCATTATTGGGAATTTTTAATCCCATTTTTTCATGTACGGGTGAAGGCTAATATTAGCCTATGGATAATATGTATTGCAATATTTGAGGACCCTAAAATTGTATAAATAGGGTACCTAGCTCATTGTAATGGACACACATTACACACAAACTTGGAGAGAAGCTCATTCCTAGAGCGCTAGAGGCAAAGTCCGAGCCAAGAGGAAAATGAGAAATTGTTGTGTGAAGACCTAAATTATTTAGGCATTGTATATTTTTATATTATTGACCTATTATTTGTTAGGCAATAATAAATGAAATATTTGTGGCTAGGAGTTATTCAAACTACCTAGTCGGCCCATAGCGCCACACCAAGTACTTTCCAATCTTGGATTGTCGACCGGAGTGCTAGCTTCGCATTGTTTGCGTCGGGAAGGCCGGTCACAGCCGAAGGAGATTGTACGCCAGGAAGGTGGAAGTCAGGTGCTATTTTTCACCCTTGTCGTCCGAAGAACTGGAGTACTGATAGGCAAGTAAAATTCCATTAGGTTTTCTTGTGAAAGTACTATTGTAACTTACAAGTTTTGACTAGTGGAACGGTTCGATCACGAACCCGGAGACGTAGGCAATTACCGAACTCCGTAATCAATCTGTGTGCAATTGTCGTTATTGTCTTGCATTATTTTAAATTGATTACTTAAAAGGAGTAAATTATCAGAAAATAATTAAAGCCTATAAGGGTCTGAGATTAGGTCGTAATAATCTGGTTATTTTCGGATCAACATGTAACCATATAATGAAGAACTCTGAATCATAAAGTGTCTATAAGTTATCTAAATAACATGGAGAATTATTTGGATAATAGTTTTGGTGACTTTCAGACGCCATATACCTGCTAGATGAAGGAGATTAGTAGCCTGAAGCATCCTTTGGGCATAAAGTTCTATTGTGTAATCATGAAATCTATTATTTCTAACCTTGAAGAACTGCCCCTGAAATCACTTGAAGGATGATCATTTCTTGAAATCTATTATGAATCCTATAAGCAAGTTTTTGAAGGAAGGCCTATGTATCCTGGAAGCAAAATAAGAGTGCACAGTAGGAAGTACGGTGTGAGAAGAAATAACTATGTACAAACAAATAATGTGCATGCAATGCACTTGGAGGAATGGAAAATACTCTAATATATACAAAATTATGTATTAGATTTAATGGAAGGGTTTGAGATAGATCCCATTTGTTGGGATTTACATCACACCTCCACCAAGATGAGTTAACTCGAAAGAGTTAGCCTCCTTACATGAACTAATGATGTATGGGCCACTCCAAAGTGCATCAAACTTTGAATGGTGCCCTGGTTTAGCTCTATCAGCATCCCATTTTAAGACCAAGTCCCCAACTTTGAAAGCTTGAGGCCTAGCCTTTCTATTAAACCATTTCTTTGTTGCTTGTTGATGTTGTTCCAGCTTGATCATGGTAGAGTTTCTTGATTCTTCAAGATTAACCAACTCTATCATTCTGATTTCTCTCTTGTCTACGCCTTTCAATTCCATCTACTTAGGAAAGCACCAATGAGTTCAATTCTAGCATGTCAAAGGAAGGGTATCCTCCTTGCCATAGAAAAGCTTGTAAGGTGAAAGTTCCCTATTGCCTTTTTAACTACGATTCTATCTGCCCAGAGCGTGCACAGGACCTTTGTATGCCACTATTTTTGGCTGATGTTCATTGTGCACTTCATGATTTTGATTAGGTTCTTTTTTGTTGACTCTGTCCAAACCATTTCCTTGGGGGTAATAGTTGGAAGAAGTCTTCAGATAAATTCCCAAACTTAGAGCCCAATCAATGATTTTGGTCCCAAGGAAGGCTTTTGCATTATCAGAGATAATGGTCTGAGGAATGCCAAACCTTGTGACTAAACCCTTGAGAAAGTCAAGGATGACTAACTCAGTTGATTCCTTGAGCACGAAAGCTTCTGTCCATTTGGTGAAGTAGTCCATGTAGCTGTCAGCACCCACTTGTGTCCAGTGCTTGAAGGTGGATTGATCATACCTATGAAGTCGAGACCCCATTGCGTAAAAATTTGATCCGCTCGGATTGGTTGGAGGGGAAGCGCTACCAATTTTTTCTTTCCTATAAATAAAGCACATTCCTTGCATTTTGTGACCCACTTGTGTGCATCTGCAAACAGAGTAGGCCAAAATATACTTGCCATTATGATTTTCATTGCTGTAGTTTTGCCAAAAAAGTGTCCACCAGAGAATCCATCGTGAAATTCTGCTAACACTTTTTGAGTCTGCGTGCCATTGATACACCTTAATAGCACGCCATCAAGATTATTCCTAAAGAGAATTCCATCAATCAAAACATAATGGAATAGATTGTAACCTCAGATGTCTTCTCTTTGTCTTATTTAAGCCAGGAGGGTAAATACCCATGGAAAGGAATGTGATCATGTCCTTCACCAAGTCATGAGCGCCATGATTTATATTCTACTCATGTTCTACACATAGGAAATTTTCACCCAGAAATAATGAAGTCTCAGATTCATTCTGCGCATCTTCAGCAAGTTTACTTGTAGAGTGCTCTACCTCTTACCAGTTTTTTGGCTTTGATAGTCACATCATATTCCATGATTTTGGTCACCCATCATGCTCTCTTCTCACTAATTTCTGCTCCCATGATGAAGTCTCTAACAGAAGAGTGGGAGACTAACACCTTGATATGATTTTTGGCTGAGCATACTTGTGAATTTCTTGAGAGCACACATGATGAAAAAAACATGCTTCTCCATGTGACTGTATTTTAATTCATAATCCTTTAGCATCTGGCTGAAGAAATCCACTAGTTGTTCTAGTCCCTTGTTCATTTTCTTGTGTTAGGATAGCAACAACACTTATATCGGTGCCATAAGCATAAAGGATGAAGTCTTTTGAATAATCTGGGTTGATGAGTGTTGGTGTGCAAGAAATATCTTGCTTGATTTTGTTGAAGCTTTCTCTTCCTTCTGTTGTCCATCTGAAATTTGTGTCCTTTTTGAGCATCAGGGTGATTGGCCTTACCAGTCCTGCAAAGTTAGGAATAAAGTGCCTAACGAAGTTGATCTTGCCAAGGAAGGACTGTAAGGATTTCTTGTGCGCCGGCAGGGAAAGAGCTAGGATGGCTAAAACGCGCTCAGGATCAATTGTGATGCCATCCTTTGAAACCACATGGCCCAAGAGCTTGCCTTGTGCCACTACAAAATTACACTTCTTGGGGTTAAGAGACACCCCATACTTTCTGCATCTCTCAAAGACTTTCTCCAAGTGCACCATATGATCTTCACCTTGCTTTGATAAGATTGCTATGTCATCAAGGTAAACCAAGATGAACTCATTGATGTAGCCTTTGAAGGCAATATCCATGACGCACTGAAATGTTGTGCACCACATTTGACAGACCAAAGGGAATTTTTCTGATATGCATATGTTCCCCAATTGGTTGTAAACACCATCTTGAATTGATCCTCTTCCTTGACGAGGATCTGATTGAAACCTGAATACCCATCTAATATTTAAGAATCTTTGCGTGCTCAGCCACAGTCTATAGAATCTTCTCCATTGAAGGAAAAGGATAATGATCCTTTAGAGATGCCTTGTTCAAATCTCTGAAATCAACACAGAGTCTAATTTCACCATTCTTCTTGTGTACTGGAACTAGATTCGCGACCCAAGTAGAGTGCTTGATGGGAAAAATAGTTTTCGCCTCAATGAGTTTGGATAACTCCTTTCTCATGAGGGGCTATATCTTTGGATTGACTGGTCGTTTCTTTTGTCTGACGGGATTGATATAAGGATCAAGGTTAATGGAGTGTTGAGCAACATTTGGATCAAAACCTTTGAGGTCTTCATACTCCCATGAAAATATACCACTATATTTTTGATAGAGAGAGATAAAGGCCTACTTTTCATCATACATATAAGCTTTACTAAGCAATAACTCCTTCCCATGCATAATAGTGACTGGGGAGAAATCCTCTTATGCGGCGTGCATATAATTTTCCTCGCCCTTGAACTCATCATCAGGGTTAAACATTTTCTCTAAGGTGACCATCCCTTTAGGAAACTTATTTGTCTTCAAATGTATTACTTGGTCACCATAGTTGTCATGCAAGTCATCTTGCATACTTGATGAGAATTTAGCTTCATTCTGGATGAACTGGATGATCTATGCATCATTGTCAAACACTTGCCAACTGGTGTTGTTATCTGGAATGGATGGTCTGATCACCATCTTAATGTGCTGAGTGTTTCCTTTGACAAATTCCTCAGCATGAGAGAACTGCGAACCAAGCGCGGCCATTTGATCAGCTTCCTTATTCATTTTGCATGGCACCACCTGTATATTTAGAGCATCAAAGCTCTCAAGGAGGTCCCAAACTCTATGCTTATAATATTTGAGAAGCTTATTCTTTTCCTGAATCTTATTAGTAACCTGGTGAATGACCAATTTTGTATCCCCAAATATCTACAGTGCCTTAATCCCTTTCTTCTCAGGTCAATGAGAAGGCCATGCACCAGCGCCTCATACTCCACCACATTGTTAGAACATGTAAACTGTAACCTGTGAGTGAAGAATAATTTCTCATCCTTAGGAGAAATGAGAACAACCCCTGCTCCCATGCCATTTCTGCTTCTGGAACCATCAAAGTATAACTTCCATAGACCGGGTTCAACTTGGTATTTCTTGAGCACGTGTGGAAACATAACTTCTTCTTCAAGAATGCAGTAAGTACCAAGCCCAATTTCATAGGCTTCCAGTTCTTCATCATATGGGTCAAATTTATGGTGTCTCTCTGCCCACTCATCAAGTACTAGATCAAGAATAGAAGGTGGGAGAGGATTCTCTTCAGGAACTGAAGCTTGTTCTTGGATTAAACAATTGGCTTGGAGAGGGGATGGGACATATGACTCTACATGATAGGAAAATATTGGCTCAACTTGTATGGTAAACCGGGTACCATACCTTGTCTTGAGTAACATATGAGACCAATCAGAAGACAAGTAACCACCCACTTTTGCAGTAAATTCTCTTGATAGACATAGGGAAAACAAAGGAGGTAAGTCAATGATAGATACATCTTGAGTTATGGTGAGGCTTGGACATGCATGAAGGGTCAACTCAAGATCTTTGATGATTCCTAGAGTAGTGACATCTGAGCCATCAAGTTGCGGGACTCCTTTAGACAAGCTGTTATACTTAAGACCTAGGACATCAGCTATTTTCTTGGGAATAACAGAGGTACTAGTACCCAAGTCTATCATGGAATTATGTACTAGGTGTTTTCCTATAAATCAAGGACATATAAAAGGGTGTTGTTTTGAAAACTTTACTTACTTTCTTCTCCTCTTCTTGGTAGATGTTGATAGAATGGTTTGTGAATAGTTGGATCAACACGTGGAAGTTATGCCAGAGCTTCGTGCAATAGGTCACGCTGAGATGGAATGGTCAGGGCATCCCACATTGTGACATTTATATTTTTCTTCTTCATCTGGTCCACAATGTTGAATGGAAGACTTGATGACTTGTGCATTTAGGGAATGATAGCCTCCTTTCTTGACTGCTCAGACATTGAAACAGGGGCTTTAGCTGAAGCTGAGGCTTGACCTACCAAAGGAGGGGCACAAGCCACTTTTAGAGAAGCTTTGCACATAATCTCTTATGGAGGGACTTGAGCGATTTTACTACTAGATGCCTTGGTTGCATATTTATGATTTTATTGGTCTGCTTGTGTTTCTGGAATTGTGACCTATGCGCCAGACTCAAGCATTCTCTTCTTGTATCTTGTGTTGTCTGTAACTTGGGCATGTGGTCTGCTTGTATCCTCTATAGCTTGGTTGATTACACAAAATTCTTCAGTGCCAAATAACATCAAATAGGAATCGGGAGGAACCTCTGGCATTACTTGGTTTTCTGCTTCAGTTGCACTTGTTGAAGGCTCACAGGTTGAATCATTCTAGATCATATAGGCTTGTGCGCATGCAACATTGGCATAGTGATATTGACTATGAGGTATATTGCAAGGAAGGCACTATCCTAACTCATGTGCCAAATTATTTTGAACTAGAACAAGTGCCTGACTTGCATTGGGTGCTGGGAGATAGGGCATGGGAGGAACAACTTGTAAGGGTATATGTTCATTAGCATGCCATCTGTCATTCTACTGGCTAGGTGTTTACCTTTGGTTTCCATATTGATTCCACCAAGTTTGACTACTTTGGATATGTGCCTGATTAGAACTACATCTATAGGATTGCGCCTATTGCTTCTACAATGATATGACTTTGTTTGATAAATTTCTAATCAGGGTCTTCAATTCTTCATCTTCTTTCTGTTGTGCTGGAGAGTAGGATGTTGATGCAACATGTTGTCATGCTTTTCTCAGGAACAGGAATAGGGGCCAAAGAAGGTTGGGGCGCTTGTGAAATTTCTAGGAATAAGGGCATAGGCAGTCTAGGAGCTATTTTTCCTACCTGAATAAGACTATTTTCTGCCCTTACTGTAATATTATAAGCAGCTGGTAAAGTCCTACCTCCCATAGATTGAATCATGAATGAGATATCACTGTTCAACACCTTTAGATAATATAGAAAAGAATGTTGGGTTGTAGGTCTACCACAAGAGGGATTCTACCCTAAGTCTTCTAAAATATGATGTTGAAATCAGTCATCTTCTCATTGGGTGCCCTCCTTGTTGTTGTTAGTTGCTCCACCAAAGATAGGTGATCTGACTTATCTTCAAAGTAATTGCAAAGAGTTATTCCAAGCTCATCCTAGGTGGTAATAGATCCAAGTCTCAAGCCTTGGTACCATTGAAGTGCTTTACCTTTGAAAGAGGCTACAAGTAGCCTAACTACTACATCGTCATGTGTGATCAGGTAGAGTGAACATACGTTTGCTACATCCTGGATGTGCTCCTGAGGGGTGAATTTGTTCTATCTAGTAAAGTATGGAATACTTTTCAGTACGTCATTTTGCATGTCATGTTGTACTACCAGAACCAGGGGACTTCCTCCAGTGAAGTTAGCAAAGTTCCTTAAGGGAGGAGGTGGCTAGTGCACCATAGCAAGGTGCGTAGGTTGTCTGTTGTGAGGAGGAGTTTGAATGGGTGTGGCACGCGCATGGAGATAGAGATGCGTGCATGGGTCAGGCCTTCTAGAATGAACTCTTCTCAGGGATAGCTAGAGGTACTCGAAAGAATATTCAACTACTACACTTTTCCTTGTATGCACTCTTCTCATGAAAGGCACTCAGAACTACTAAAACACAAATCTACAATTGTTGGGAGTTTTCAGATGTGTTGAAATGAACCTCCAAAGGCCGAAATACTAAGTCCACACACCATAACTTAGCAATATGAAATTTAAGATTTCATTGCTCATCCCATCAGGCGTGCCAGAAACTATTGGTCATCAAACTTGCACCCATGTCTCGGATATGGAAGAACCAAGTTGTTTGTGAAAACAAGGGAACCATCCCCAAGTTGTAGGACCTTGCGCGCTTGGGACAGATCTCTTGATAAGGCCAGTTCCTCTATCTACTTCTACTTTCTACTACTACTCCTAGTGCTGAAAGGGAAACTAAGCTAATAATGCCAAGGGACCAGGGATAGAAGGATAACATGAAAGGAAACTACACTAAAAGGTGATAGCACCAGAAAAGAGGGATGAACACTATTTGTTCTGAGTGAAAATGAAGGGAAATGTGTGAAATAAGGCTAGGCACGTGTAGCACAACTTAAATACGTATTTACCAGATCAGTTTCATGGAACACAACTAAATAAGGAGTTGCAAGGGACTGTGAAATGGCACAACAGGCACACAATGCAAAGAAAAGGCAAGAAGAAGGAATGCAAACACGTTAGGATAGAGAATATTCACAAAATGATGCTTCTATTACTTCTGAGAAATGCACAGAGCTATTACAATGGTGAAAGAGGCTGATATCCACATGCAAGAGCCAAATCTAGAGGTCTGCAACTCAAAATACATAAAATATGAAGTCCTTAGCAAAGTGCGTAAGGATCCAAAGTGTCCAACATTAATAATGATCCCAACTCTTACATTTATAGATGAATATCATGGAAGGAGAAGATAAGGAGGGAAACCCTGAATTTGAAACACAACCACCAACAAGAAGCATTCAATGCCTACAAATCTTCCTAAGAATCTATCTAATACACTTCCCCAGGTTTGTTTGGAATGTTGAAGAAGGAAGGAGGGAAGATCATATCAAATCAGGTGGTTGAAGCGATCAGATCTGCTCATTAATGCCCAGAAAGATGTTTTCCCATTTCTCACTTACCAGATCTGCCAAGAATTTGAATTTAAATGTCTAGACTATTAGCCTACGTGCCAGTAGCTATCTGAACAAGTCTCAGGTGCGTGCCGATAGAGCTTTGTAGAAAAATATATAGCTGTCAGAAGTTTTTTAGAGTCACTGACACATGCACAAAACATGTGGTGGGTGCGGTGTTTGAAAGGATGGACCAACTGTGTAAATGTATTTTTCATTTCTTCCATGTGTCACTCATTTATTTGTTGTAAGGATTCGGCACGCCTGTTGGTGTGCTGCTGACTAGGCTTACACGCTGTGGCACACTCAAGCATGTCAGAATGACATGGCATGGAATGACGCAGAGGAGGGTGCAGAGGTATGTGCGTGGAAAAGGAAAGGGCACAGGAGGAAGATAGAAGGAAGGAACATGTGACGCATGTGGGAAGATGAGGTAAAATGCTGAGTAAAGAATGCATGGTTAAGGTGCAGCCATTACAAGATGATGCAGGGCACGTGAAGAAGGCCCGAGGGACTTAGCTGATTGAAGAAAGTGCAAGGCACGTTCATAGGGTGGAAAGATACTAGGAAGAAGGCAGGTGTGTAGGAGATGTGCTCGAGGGAAGATTGGAACAAAGAGGAGAAAAATGGAAAGGGGATAAGGGAAGTGCACAAGGGTGCGTGAGGAAAAGAAGGGAATGTGTCAAGAGAACTTGAGTGTGTGCAACCATATAATGAAGAAATCTGAGTCAGAAAAGTGTATACAAGTTATCTAAATAACTAGCAGACTGGAATGTGCCAAGTTAGTTGAGTGCACGCAACCATGCAATTGATAACTTCGAGTTCTACAAGACAAGAATTCATGTATGACACTAGTCCTATCCAAGACCTACATACTAGGTTCTGCTTGTAGCTTTCTTCTGGCATAACAGTGCCTTTTCCCATGGTTTGTTCTAGAAGCTTTTTTGTGTCGCATCTTTCCCTATAAAAAACTTCTTTGGTATAAAAATACTCTAAACATTTTCACCTGGAACACTTGTTCGCCTATTTAAACCTTTGGTGTTGAGCCCTCACATCTTACTAGTTGAGTGGGGTTAAGGCTAGGGGAAATCTCTCCCACCCAAAAAGAACAACTTAAAGTCTAAATAGATATAAATATATATAAAAAGTACATATACGTCAAGTAAAAAATCAAATCAAATTTTTTATTTTACACACTTCTTTGTCCCTACCAACCTTTCGGTGTTGAACCCACGTCTCTTATACTGATGGTGCATGTAGGTTGGGAAAGGAGGAAAATGCCCTTACTCGCCTATGCCTTGTCCTTGGTGATGAGCCCATACTTCCTACTGGTAGCATGGGGAAAGGTGGTAGGGGGTATCTTTGCATATAAGTTAATAAGTTATAAACAAATTTCATTCAAAATAAAGTGCTTTGAAATCATAAATCCCAAAACAAAGTGAAGTTAGATATCCAAAATTCCAAAAGATTTTCCAAACCTTAAAACATATTTTGTCAATCAAGTGGCCATCTACAGATCTAAGTCTAGATAAACTGGAAAGCATTCACAATTTAGGAACTATGTAGTAAACTTGTGTATGCAGACTAAGGTTGTAGGTTCTCAGTTGGGTTTATGTCAAAACTATTGTCTTTCTCTCATCATTTCTAACATTCAAAAAACATATAACTATGTGTCCCTTTCTAACTCTCAGTTCTTGAGCCCTCACATCTTACTGGTTGTGTGGAGTTAGGAGTGGAGTGAATTACATTTTATTATCATATCATATTCATCACGTTTTGCCAATGAGACAAATGAAGTACTAAACATTACTTGAAAAGCTAAAGTTCAACATTACATTGTGTCTTGCATAATCATCATATATCAGCATTATAAAAATAACAAAAAGAAATCATTCTGTTAAGCATTCATCATCCATTGCATACATTCTAAAAAGCATACAAAATCAAAGATTCTAAACATCTAAGAGTACACATGCGAAAGTAAACCATAAAAGGAAGTCAACTCTGATTCAAAGAAATAATTGAATCAAAAAGAGATATATGTATATATCATGGTGAATCAAGTTTTTGTATACAATGCCATCACACGCTAAGTGTGGTCAAAACACTGTAGTAATGAGCACAAAATACCAAAAAAAACATCAATAAAATACACAAAAATGGAGACTAAGCAATAAAGGCAGTTATGCCCATCTACCTCTTTGAGGCCCCTTACGACTGCTCCAATTACGAATTTCCTAGAAGCTCCTCTCAAATGCATTCAAACTGAAAAAGGCCAAAGCCTAACACAAAAGACCAAGTCTCTCACATCTAAACCCTTGTTGAGCCTCTTCCACTTTCATAGGGTCAACGATGATGTCAATTCTAAATCCTTTCCAATTCAATCATACTCACAAATGAAACATTCACAGGTAATCTAGAGCTCTAAAAATCACCAATAGGATATGTGTGAATGTGAAAAATGAGTTTGTTTGTGAATATGTACATATGTTGTTATAACCTCATTTTGAGTGTATGTTTCCACGTCAGGGCTTGGAGCTTTGGCGCAAGTATATTCTATATCCCCACACAAATGGTAAGTCCTTTTGTCATTTTAATTTAGAATTTATCTTTCGATATTATATCTATCCGCACTTGAGTCTTGTTTTCATTTTGTAGGTAGTGGGAGCTTGGATGGTGACATTTCAACATGGCAACGTATCTAGGTATAACTTATAACTCCTCATTTCGGGAATGCCATTACTTGGACTCTACATTTTACGCCATCTTCATGGCTAAATTGCTTCTTGAAAGGGGAAATATGTATTGCACCCAAAATTTTGATGATACTACATTGACAGAAAGGATGGTTATGAAAAAGTCCCCAATGATGATTCATGGTCCTTTAAAGAAGGTGTTCGAGCTCCTAAACTTAATTCGCAGTGTATATTTGTAGCCTAGTATACCTTACTTAGTGCCTTATGCTACTTTATTTTCCAGCTTCCTGCTCTATTTTTCAAACTTATGTTTTGGAACAGGGAAGTGCCAAAACCGCCACCCTGGCACGTGCACAGAGTAGGGCGGCAGTATTTGTAATTGCACCACCCTACAGTCATGGGCGGCAAGTCCTATAACTCCACTCTTTGCATAGGGTGGTGGTCATGTCCAAATTTTCCAATAATGTTCTACTCATGTTTTGGAAGACCCATGATTCTCTCGCTTAACTCTCACTTTTTTCCCATGTTTCTTATCTGTTTTGGCTGAATTTCAAAGCCTAGTTTTGACACGTGTGGCATTCTCTTCTTCACTTCTAATTTGTGATTGATGGGAATTAATAGTTTGAACTGACTACCCTTCATTGTTCTTATGTATCCTTTGCATTCCAAGTTTAAGCTTAACCATCTCTGCCCAACCAAATTCCTATAAATTCCCAATCGCTTGTATTCAAGAAAATGGGTTGAAGAATTTTTGTGTATCTTGCATAGTATTACTGCAACCTGAATCCTACTAGAAATTGCATAGCCAAGCTCATATCACTTGTGTTATCTCTCTTCTACTTGCATTACAACCAGATTGCCTTTAAGTTGTCACTGCTCAAGTGCTTTCTCATGTTGTTGTACCTCTTGCATTCCCAATTCCTTGGACTCACGTGGACATTACAGAGAATGAAAGGATAAACTGAGGGGACAAATTATCACTGGAGCTAGATTTACCTCTATTCTGTGAATTCCAGGTTGGAGTTGTTGTTTGATTTCCTTATTTGTTGCTAATTTATTATTGTTACATCATATCAAATAGAGTAGAAATCAAGTCTTCTTTCATTTACAAGTAATTAGTTAATTTCCAAGATGTTTTAAATCATTCATAGCAACTCTTCTAGTGATGGATCTTCTTCTTCAATATCCCTGTGGATCTGAAGAAGAGAGAATATGTACTAGAAGGTTGTTTATATTCATAAAGATAATTGGAAAAGTTCTTGTTGTTAGATTAATTGGAGATTAATACGATCAACACAGGTGAATATACCATACAGACTTATCTGTTCTTGTTTAGTTTTTGTATTAGATTTTATTCCATTTAGAATAGAAGCAATTTGTTGTTTGTGAATTGTAATTTAATCAGTTTTGTTGACATTTTTTTAAATCGTAGTTTCCCAATTTTCAAGTATTAGCTGGAGATTGTTGACTTTGAAATCAGTTCATTTTGCAATTATGGACACTTTAAACTAGTTTGGATCAAAATTTAGATTCAATTCCTGGGTAATAAACCCATAGGGAATTTATGTTACCCGCTCATTGCCACTAGGATCTCCCCTTTTGATAAAATATTTATACACTAGGTGAGAGTTAGTTTATGGATCGAAGGTTAAGGTTATGTAATCTAATACATAATCTTAGTAATCATATGAATAAACAATGTTAGAACTATAACATGTGTTTCCCCTTCAAAAAAGAGTTTCCCACAATTCTTAGCAGATCAAGTTATTTTAGCATTAATTATTCATCTTCTCATATTGTATCTTCAACTAACAGATGCTTCCATTTGATGAAAAATTCTGGAATTGATTGATTTTTTAGTTCTTTCACTCTTCTCTTGGTGACTTCATAAGGTTCCAATAATGAACGTTTTTTCTTCATCTACCTTAGGTAACTTTAACCTTCCTGGGATCTTTGCACTAATTACTTTGATTTTGACTACCCTTTCTTAATCACATCACATGAGTCATACGGCCAGTGAGAGTTAACATAAAAAAAATTAAAAAATTGTAAAATTTCATGTGCCACATTGAATGCTTTTCTATCAAATGTGAACCCTTTGCATTTAAACAGTAAGGAAGGAAATATGCTCCTATTTTTTTGAGTAAAAAAATATAGTTTTATCTATACTTTCCATTTTCCATATATATTCCAAGGCAAAAACCTTCTCTATCATGACTATTTGTATTTTGTAAGGTTGTACTCCTGATCCATAAAACCTTGGTAAAGTATATTTCTCCATGAAGTACCAGTCACCCGATTGTATTTTTTATCCTAGTTGAATGCAATACATTTTGAAATTGCTTGATAAATTGGAGTCCAAAATTAGTCCATAAATTTTATTGTAGTCCCTTTGATTATCAAACATCCTTATCTTGAGGGTCCACTTAGTTAACGGAAGCTACACTTTTTGTTAGGTTCTCGAGTTTGATTAATTCACAATAAGCATGCATTACATGTGGCTAGTTTACACATTAACCATCGTCAGTCAACATATTACCACCATTGGTCAGCATAAGAACCACCCTTTCTTAGCAGATGAACTATCATTGGTCAGGGTAATCGTCGACAGTTACTTGTGCATGAAAGTTTATATTTAACTCACAGGAATTAGATTTAAATTTGTTATAAAGTTGATCTAAAGGTTGTAAATGCATAGCTAAGGTGCCCTAAGTTTTTAGATGCTTATATAAGCATGAAAGCTAGGATTAGATGTTATGATGGCATGAAATTGATTATTATTGCATGTGGAATCCTTGATTGAGAGAATGAAGAAGAAGTGAAAGAAAGAACATGTTACATGAAGACAGAGCTTACATGGAGAGGAGTTGGACATAAGGAAATAGCAGGTACATCTGAATGGTGAGAAGAGGGTAACATCTTCTACTGTATTTCCTTTGTATAGGTATTGTCTCATTGTAATGACTTGAATAGTATGTAAAGCACTTAAGGTTCCTTATTGTTAGATTCACAGGTTGTTGTGATCTTGTTATTGCTCATTATTATAGATCCACATGTTGTTGTGAGATATTGTATTACACATCCATGAGATCATGATGTATTGTTGATCCATAGGAATCTAGTATGGTAGAGGAATTTTTCTTCATGTTTGAAATTTTATGCAATAATGGAGGAGAAACTTACTTCTTGGTGCACGATTATGGTTACACATTCGTAGACCCTTCTAGAGGTCTTGTTTGTAGATTCAGAGTATAATGAGAGCTTGGTTGCATAGTGGCAGATGCAAGGTAGCTTCAGGTATGTGAGATCTGGTGGTTTTTCAGAGGCACAATTGTAGTTCACTTAGGTAGATCTGGTTAGAGATCTAGAGGAGACACATGTGGTGATATGGAGGCACGGTTTAGTGTATTCATGCAGATCTAGTTGGATATTTGGGAGGAGGAGATAATCTTGTATAGATGCATATGTACTTTTGTACATGAAGAGTTGGTTTGTGATCTATTGTTATATATTATACATATGAGATCTCTATCTTTGGTGGACATAGCCCACATTGGGTGAACCACGGTACATGTTGTGTTATGTGTGTGTTCTTTGTTTTGATTTGGATTATTCTAGTTTATACTTCCACTACTGTAGATTTTGGGTAATTGTTTAGATCCTATGTGCATGATTGGGTTTGTTATTAAATCATAGCACTATTTCACATTCCCAAATTCCCAACATCCCATTGACAAGATCGACTAACATTGGTTACAAAAGTTTCTATCTCCATAATCCACTATGTGAGCCTTGGAAACATCTCAGTTATGAAGTCAAGTTTCTGTTGCGGGCTATAGTGTCTTTGAAAAGGGTCCTCCCATGGACAAGGATTTCTAAATCTAACCTTGAATGCTTACATATGAGATATAGCCCTCGACCACACCATTTTAGCCTCCAATCCTTGAATTCTCTCATGTAAATCAGCATTTTCCATTTGACTAATGTCACTAGACACATACCCCTGTTCTTGATAAGGGTATCCCTAACCCATGGTTTTAACTTCTCAATTGTGTAACAAGGCATCCCTTTTGGTATCATTCCATCAAGTGTTATTTTTCACAAAAAATCATCTTTGACATTTTGAGTGGTTGCATGATAATCGTTAGTAATTGTTTCTAGGTTTATTCAAAAGGTACCTATTTATTTACTTTCAAACCTAAGGCACGTAAAATATTTTCCTTCGTAATGGAAAAAATTTCTCCTCTGGTTCCATTTGCAAGAATTATTTTTGTCCCATCGTAATTCTAGGAATAGAGCATGATAAATTCATGGTAAGGTAAAAACTTGTGGAGCATCACGTGTCCTATTTCAAGCCCTCATGTTTTCTAACCTAATGGATCCGAAGCATTATTTTCCTTCTTTTGAGAAAAATACCTAATTTTTGAGGTTCATGTGTTAACTACATGACCATAAATATCATGTTATTCATCAGTAAAACAAGGGGTTTTAAGTATTTTGGCATATGGGATTGGGGTTGTATTTTGGGCTCCTGTGGAAGTATAGTTATACATGCTTAGAATTTTGGATTCTAGAAAACCTCAACCCTAATTTTTAAATCCTTATATTTAAATATTTCAAATTGGGGGATTATATAGTTCTACTTATAAAATATTTTAAAAATCAAATGTAGGGTGACATTTACTCATAAAATGAATATTTTGATTTTTACACATCCTGCAACTTCTATGAATCTATTTATCTTTTAGTTGTAGTATGCCTACCTTAATTTAATGGAAATTAAATATCACCTCGCAAGTAGTAACACATCATTATAAATGATTATGTATTTCACTGTAGATGTCAAATTTAGTCTCTTTTCAAATTCCATTCAGCGGATGACAGTTGTCACTTCACTAGGCCTATTTCGACTTCCATTCGAAATGTTGGTGTGTCAAGCCTTTGTCCAGGAATAGATTCTACATCGTTGATCTTAATATATTGAACAATGCAAGATATTTAAAATAATTTAATATAGAGAGAGGGCATTCCCAAAATCATATTTTTTTTCCCACTTAAAAATGGCCATAAATAATTAAAATGATAGCATTTTACTTGCACAAGCTCCCCTATGGTGCCCTATATCCTGTATCAGAAGGAAATGATAACCTATGTTCATTAAATTCTCCCTCAACCACCATTGAAGCTGCAAACTGAACTGGGTCCATTTTCACAAAATATCCCTTGAATCTATATCAATTCTTGTGTTTCTTAATCCTTGTATGAATAGCTCAAAACCACAATTACAACGAGATAAATTTTGTGTTAGTTGGTTAAGAATTGTTCCAGATGCGGCCTCTTGAGTACAAGCAACTAATTTGAAAAAAAATTGTGGGCACGCTTGAACTTCACGATAGAATGGGGGAATCGCATTCTTCGGCTGATAGTGACTATTATATGGTGTTTTACTCCTTTCCTTACCTAGTCATTTTACAAATGTATGGATTCGATTTGAAACATTTTAAATGAATGGGGGTCCCACCATTAACCACCACCATTACATTATTTTGACAAATAGAGGGTGATGGAGGAAAAAATTTAATATTATAGTCCAGCCATCTCGGGCTGAGTTGGCTCCCCGTGCATCGCCAAACCTGTTAGCACTGACCCTCCCTGGCATTTAATTGGTCATCTTACGAGGGTTGTGTTAACTCACAAGAACTGTTCATCACCGAATGGTTTATGAGACACCCAACTCCTTTATGATGCTCTAGTACTGACCCCACTCACTCCCTTTTGTCTTTTGAACTCCACCTTTACATCCACGTGAAATGTTACTTTGGTGCATCCTATCTTATCCTCCGCATGAGCAAGTACTTGAACTATTAGGTGTGAAAGAACATCCTTTGTCAGTTCTCTATAAAACCGCTAGAGACTCCCCTAGATAGCCATCCACAAGGAATTCTGTAGGTGACATTTGGTGGAGTCAATCACTTTTTATTTATGTATTTGAGTACATCTCGACTCCATGAAATATTTCCCTGAGGAACCCCCTGACACATTCACAGGATTTCTGTTTGAATTTGCGGAATCATATCCATCCCACATTGTTTGAAACATTATACACTCAAAATAAATAAGCTAATAGTGTGTCTTGTCGAGGTCCACGTGGCCTCGGTTATGGATGTCCTAATCTCACTCCCACGCACTTCAAAATATTGTATTCGATTTCATCTTATACTCTACAGAATTCTATTAATTATCAACCCGCATCAACATGGATGTTTTCATCTTGTGAGAGCTAGGAGCCTTAGCATCATAAGATGACTCATTATCACACGTATGGACCCCTACGCATCCCTCCTCGATCCTGCAGATCATCTGTTATCCCACGGTACCTCTAAGTGGGGATATTCCTCAAATTTTTGATCGCTTCACATAAATACCTACGGTGAATGGAAACTACAATTTACGTATGACCACCACAAAGGAGAAGGTTATCACCTTCCGCGAATGAATACACTATTTCCAAGCCCGCACATTCACTACAACATTTCTGGTACCTGTCCTGAATAATCAATACATTATTGTGATGAAATCAATTATCAACCCAATACACTTAGTTTATGTGAATGGATCATGTTATATAGGATGAATCATAAGTATGTGGAGCTAAAATTGATGATGTTTACTATCAATTAGACGAGCCCCGTAGTATGCATTTTCTAATGCTCAAGGAAGTCTTGGATGCAACATCACCGGCTTGCTTGGAAGTTTACAACTCGGTCTAGACCATTTTGGTCACGTTCGGATTTTCTTATTAACGCAACATGGAAACAAAGGCTTTATTTTTTAAAGTCCCTAATGACTACGACGCATCTCAGGGACATAGGAAAATTAATCACACCTATAAAATAGCTTAGTTTTCATGAGGGGAGAGCCCATATAATTAGGACCATAATGAGCTCATGTGAGACTGTCACAAGGAAACATTGGTTCTCCCATCACATATGGATAAATTGGTGGTGAGAGAGGAAATGCATTGGGGACCATGCCTTGCAATATTGGTTAGGACTAGTACAAGGTAGCGTCACTTTCTAAACCTTTTCACAAGGGTCTTGGAGTTCCTATACATTCTAGATCAATTTATGGGAGGTGGTTTTACATCATATCTTGCCATTGCTCGCTACATATGGGGTTCGTTGCAATAGCCTTAGTGTAACCCCATATTGTCAAATGTTCACTCATTGGGGAGTTAATTTGGATAATAGTGATATGTATTTAATGGTGCATTAAACATAATTAGTTGTTAACTATCTCATAACACTTTTGGAACCCCTTGCATAAATTGGATAACTCGCAAAATTTTGACTTGAAACAAGATTTTTGTGGACTTCAGTGATTGAATCTAAAATTTTAAGACTTAAAAATAAATAATTATGGTTTTTTGGGACATTTGAAAAGAGTTGCAAGAGATTTTTCATCTTGTATAAAATGATGATTCAAGAATTTCCATACTTATCCAAAATTTCACTTAATGATTAATGGTATTAAACATGTGAAAAAGCAATTCTTTGGAGGCATATCTCTACTATATTTGGATCCACACTTCTTAGTCCAAGAGAGATCCAAAAAAGTTAGAAAAAATCCTAGAAAAGCTATGAAAAACTTTGACAGTTTTTAGTAATGTGAAGTTTTGATGTGACAAAACTACAACAGTTATAGATAAAACCAAGTAAATCAATCCAAAAAACCCACAAACAAGAGGATATTTAGCTAGAAATAATGCACTAAGTTCGATGTTACTTTTGCTACCATGAACTACAAAGCAAAACACTCCCAGTTTTCTGAAGTAGAGTAACTCGAAGTCAACCCGCAAAGCCAGAGAAGAGGACAGGGTGAGTAACCCTAATGAAATGTGAAGTTACTTTACTTATTAAAAGCAACTAAGTAAATAAGTCCATAATGAACCCACAAAGAAGAGGAAAGGGAGTAATGCATAATTTTTATGTTACGTTACACAACACTACAAAGCAAAGGCACTCCCAAAAGTTTGAAGTAGATATAACTCGAAACATGCATATACACAATATTGAGAAGAGTCAGGTCGAGTAATTATATTTATGATGCAAAAGTTGTTGGGTTGACTTATAAAATGGTAAGTAATTAGTTACAAAATCCCATAACAAAGAACAACTTGGGAAAATGTGAGACTTAGACAATTTCATGGAATCTTGATGAATCTAGAATTATGAGGAAAAGTAATGCTTTGGGAACTTGGAATTATTTGGATGCATATCTCCATTTTCTTCAGGCTCAAAGAAATCCATACAATGTAGGAAAAGTCCGCGCAAAAACTAGCAAAAGCCACTGTTTACACTAGAAAACCGTCGCATAACTGCAAAAGCCATGCAAAGTACAAAAGCACATAAAACTGGGAAAAGTCGTGCATGACACTAAAAAACCACACATAAAATCCGTACAAACACCACCACTAACAACTGGGAAAAGCATGCAACAAAACTACAAAAACTGGAAAAACTGTAAAAGCTGTGTAACACTGCAAAAAGCCACTGGAAAATGCCACATAAAAGTAGAAAGCCACGTAATAATTGGAAAATGACATTTTTTCGTGTGAACTTAAAATGGCCATAACTTTTGACCTACTGCTCCATTTTTCAGATCTTAATCTTTATATCGTTGGAAAGGTGTTGACATCCTCTAATGGAAATTGGAAATTATTAATTTTATTGAGGTTAGTATGTGAAAATTATGGAAAACATCTCCAGCATTGAAAATGAATAGTTCCAGGCAACTCAAACTACCAACATTAATGAAGTATGGTCCTTTTTCTTCTTCCAGAAGCAAAGATTACATTGGGGAAATAAGGTTTTTAGAGGTGCACATGCTTTATTTTACAGATAATTAATGCATCTTATTGGTGGGTAGAGGTAGAATTTTGAGTTTCTCTTTTCCCTCTCTTTTCTCTTTTTTCTCTTTTTTCTATATATTGTAAACATTTCATCATTTGAGAAGTGGGGGATGATTCATTGTAATGGAACTCTGTCAAAATTAGTTCCAGAACACTTGTGAGTTGTAAGCATCATGTTTAGGACATCTTGCATGGTGATCCTTTCCTCTTCTCCTCTAATGTAATGCATTGTGCATATTTGAATCAATGAAATCACATGTTTTGTGGCTATTCATTTGCCCTAGAAGTGTTCTATTGTATTTTTCTTTCCTTCCTTTGCATTTGTAAGTTTTTGTGCATCTTTTGTCTCCTTGCAGGGTCTCAAATGTGTTGTGCTCCATGGAAATGGTGGTTTAAATGCTATTTGGAGATGTGGATCTCTTTTTTTCCCTCTCCTTCATCATTTTCTCCCCATTTTCACTCATTGGAATGTCTTCACCCCTCTTTCTAGTTCTATCACCTCTCTAGTTTAGGTTTTCCCTGGTTTATGCATCTCCTTCTCACCCTGGTCCCTTGGAATTTTAGAGTAGAGTTAGATAGTTGCATTTCAATTCCTAGGAGTAGTTTAGCATTAGGAATAGGTAGAGGAATTCGGCCTTCTCTGGAGGTCTGTCTCAGTTTGCAAGTCCCACAACTAAGAGACAGTCCCATGTTGCCTCAGAATTCTTGGTCATTCATGATCATATCCAGGGTGCAATTTTGAGCTCCAATAATTTTAGCACGCTCGGTGGGACAAGTATTCAAAGATACATTTTTCACAGGTGTGTACTTCATTTTATATTTCATTTCATCAAGTTTGATATGCCCTTGATGATATCTCAACCTTTGGAGGCATTTTCAAGCATATATGACGACTCCACTGGATTCAAGCAACCCATTATTAGTTATAGACCTTTCCATTTTCATTCATTTCCATTCATTTTAATGTTTCCATCTCTTTCCACTGGCTCTTCAAAGAGGTTGTGTAATTCCCTTCATTTCAGTTCCAGTGGGACTTCTCATTTGCAACAGTTGGATGTCCCTATCCCCAAAAACAGCCTTGAAAATCCTACTCCTTTTCTATGGATCATGTTTTATCAATCCCCTCATTGATCACATACATATATACCCTCCAATAACCCATATGTGTTATTTTTCTAACCAAAATGTTTACAAAGAAGAATGTTTATCCTTAGACTGGTGGAATTTCCATGGCAGACGTTTTTCTGAGAGGTAGATTGAAGAGATGGAGTACAAACATTTGGCTCCACACCAGAATTTCCACATGTAATTAGGTGGGAGAATAATTTCACATGACTTGTTTTAGGAAGAGCTACCCATCTAGGATGTCATTTTCACTCAACTGGTTCATCCCTCAACAAAATAAAGTGTATCTCTGGTTGAGATAATTCCTAATTTGAACATCTGGGTTGACCAGAACCTGGCAAGTAATTACTCAATCCAGTGTTGGGAAACCCTCACAATGGTATGACATTCTTGTATTATTTGAGGTCCTTTGATGTTGATTTAGCTACAACCTATTTCAGTCTCAGGGGGCAACAGTATTCCTAAGATTTTTCCATTGCATCCCAAGCTGAGAAGATTTCTCATTCAAGACTGGCAAAAAAGAAAAATCCATCCCTATTGCCACAATTCTTCCCTCACCACCTCAAATTCAATCTTTCCCTCTTAGTGAAAATAAAGCAAATTTCATCATTCCTTACACAAAATATAAAAAATCCTTTGAGACCCAATCCTTCATTTGCTGTTGTCACATTTTTTTCATGCCCAAAGCAATCCCCAAGAAATTTCAAGGAGGAAAGAATATTCCATCTCCACCAAGGGCACTACCCAACTTCAGAAACCATGCACTATTGTTGCAAGGAGTTGTGGTATTTCAAATGTTGTCCCTACCTTCTACCCTTCACTAAAACAAGGCTATCCTACAAGGTTGGAAGAAAAGGAGGTCTGGATGCTTTTGGAGAGAGGGACAATCCATGAAATACTCCAAACAACAAGACTTAAGAGGAAAAATCAACATTGCATTTTTTCAGAGATGCAACATATCAACAGAGTAGGGAGCATATTTTGGAGGATCATTTGGATTCTCCAAGTCTTCAAATCAGGTCTTGTGAGCATCAGTCATATCTTTTCCTAAGCATGAAACAAATAAACAAACCCTCTTTCTATGCACTCCTAAAAATCTCACCAAGGAAGATGAATTCTATATCTGTGGAAGATTGATGCTGATTCAAATTGGGAGGATGAGAGGCTGTTTTTTTATCAGACTTGTGAAAAAAGAGGAGTGAGGATCAAGATACTAGCAGATCACTATTATCAAGGAAAATCATCCTTATTAAGGTCAAAGAAAGAGAAAGTGTTGTTGAACACTACTGGTCATCCAAGGCCTTGAGGAAGTATCCTATTGAAAGTGAGCAAGATGCTTTAATGGAATGCAATGATCCTCATTGTTCTATCTTGTCAAAAACTTGCTGCACTTTTTTATGGAGGAGGAAGATGATGAGAATGAGGAAATCAGTCATCATGGAGAAGACAAGTTCAAAATCAGGGATGGAAACAAAGTTGTTTGTAGAGGAAGCAGAACAAGATTCAAATCAGCTTGTAAATAGCTCCATTCAGGAAGAAAGTCTGCAAGAAGATCCCATTCTATGGATTGAGCTTCAAAGCAATGGGAAAATTCAAAATGATCAGGTCCTTTCCCAATCAGGTATTTGGCTTCCTTGGATCCAAATACAGAATTTACCACCAGTCATGTTTAATTCAGAGCATGAGGATGAGCTTCAGTGTACCAAAGGTCAGCTTCAATACACTCCAAATCCAAATGCAGAGCAACTAAAAGAGGTATTTTTCTTATTTCCAGTTGATACTTTGATGATAGGGTGGAAAATCAACTTCCATATCAGTTTTTCACTCTTGACAAAGACCATGTTTAGTGCCAAATCATCTACATGGCTCAAATTTTGAGGAAGGAAAGCAATTTCTCCCTATCCAGTTGCATGATTTGTTTGAGCTTTCCCATCTCTCTATGGTTAAAGTAGGGTAGAGTAGGTTTGTTTTCAACAATAAGAAGTGCATTGTGCACACTCTGCATGTTTCCACTTGGAACATGTATGATTTTCCCTTTGTACATAGTTTTTGCTTGTTTGTTGCTCTTACACAGTCCATCTGGAGGAGGCAATATTCATGGGGAAATTTTTCAAAAAACAGTTCCAAGTGTATCCAAATCAGCATGTGTTCCACAAACTTCTGCAATTATTCATCCTTGTTAAGAAATCAGTTCAGTTCCAGTTCTTCATAACTTGGTGAGAAATCAGATTTTGGGACAGGTTCATCCTTCATCTCAACAGATCAATTTGCAGAGGGGAAGACAAAAGAGAATTCCAGCATTCAGAAAAATATTTCACTCATTAAACTAAATTTCAGATATCATTCTTACAAAGGGAAAAAATTCAGCAATAGCAGATCAAACTCCAGGTCTAACAATTTCAAGTGGTCTCAGGGGTTGTTCTTCAAGTTTTAGATCAGTTTTCAGTTATCAGGCTAAATCTATACCCAATGGATGCTTCAAGGTTACTGATCAACTCATCTAGTAGGTAGATGTTCCCTACAAGTCACCAAAAATGTTGTCCATTTTTGCACCCTTACAAAAATTGAACAACTTGGGAAAACCTCGACACTGGAATCTTGATGAAGAATATAAATTACAGGAAAATTTCATGTTTTGAGGCACTTGGAATTATTTGGATGCATATCTCCATTTTCTTGAGCTAGGCTCAAAGAAATCCATACTTGGAGGAAAAGAGCAAGCTGTAAAAATGAGGCATTTGGCATAACTTGCAAAGTCGACTCAAAACTGCAGAAGCCGCGCAACAGTTTAGAGGCAGGTCATAGGGTAACACTGAGTGAAAAGCATGTTGAAGAATTGCAAAAAGCCACTTCAGAAGCATGGGAAAAGCCACGCATAAGTTAGTAAATCCGCACAACACTGAAGAAAAGTCAGCAAGTAACTACGGGTAGAAGAAAAAATCCACACAACACTAAGGCAAAATCTGCACATAACTACAAAGCCACACAACACTGGAAAATGCCACAAACTTTTTGCATAACTGAAAAGTGAACTTAAAATGACCATAATGTTTGAACTTAAAATGGCCATAAATTTTGACTCCATTTTTCATGATCTTTATATAGTTGGAAAGGTCTTGACATCCTCCATGCAACATGGAAATTGATATTTAGTTAATTTTAGGTGAAAGTTAGATATGTAGAAAAATTGAAAAACTTCTCCATCATTGAAAATGTATAGTTCCAGGCATCCAACTACCAACAATTAATGAAGTATGGTCCTGATTTTCTTCTTCCAGAAGCTAGATGTACATTGGAGGAATGGGTTTTTAAAGGTTCACATTCCCCTTTTTCAGATAGCATTTAATGATCTTGTTGGTGGGTAGAGAAAGAATTTCGAGTTTCTCTTTTCCCTCTCTTTTCTCATTTTTTCTATATATTGTAATACACTGTCTCATTTGAGAAGGGGGATATTCATTGTAATGGAACTTTGTCAAATGGTTCCAGAACACTTCTGAGTTGCAGGCCTCATGTTTGGACATCTTTGATGGTGATCCTTGCCTCTTCTCCTCTAATGTGATGGACTTTTCAAATTTGAATCAATGAAATCACATGTTTTGTGGCTATTCATTTGCACTAACAATGTTCTATTGTATTTTTATTTCCTTCCTTTGCATCTGCAAGTTTTTTGTGCATTTTTATATGTAGCACCAACATTTTTAAGGCCAAAAAGGCATGAATCGATAGCAGAAGGTCCCCCAAGGAGTGATGAAGGTGGATTTTGTGTTGATCTTTTGGAGCGAGTAATATTTGATTATAACTTGAGGAAACCATCCATGAGTGATAGCATCTCATGGCCGGTGGTGAGATCAACCAGTTGGTCAATTCCTAGTAGAGGAAAGTCGTCTTTGGGGCAAGCTAAGTTGAGGTCATAGAAATCCATGACAATATGCGGAGTCCCCCTGTCGCTTTTGTGATAGGAATGATGTTAGAAATCCATTGGGGGATAGTCAATGGGTAGGATGAAGGAAATTGAGAGAAGGCATTAAATTTCTTCTTTGACAAGAAGAGCAATGCAAGGATGCATTTTCCACAGCTTTTGTTTTATGGGTTTGGCATCAGGAATGGTAACGATATTGTGGACCACAATGTTTGGGTCAATACTAGGCATATCAGCATAGGACCAAGAAAAAGCATTGCTATGGTCTCAGAGGAAAGAAGTAAAAGCTTCCTATTTAGCAACATCTAAAGATTGGCCTATCTTTAGAATGTGTGGGTCGTCCTGAGTGTTAATGTTGATTTCGATAGTCAATTCATTCAACATGGTTTGCATCTCAAAAGGTAACAACCAGTGAATATAAGAATCTTCCACACTAAGGTAGGTGAGTATAGACTCATCATCTTGACATTGAATGAATGTTAATAGAAGGTGTATCATCATCAATCATGTCAGGGTACAAGAAGGGAAGAGAAGAGGGAACCTCACCATCACGTTGATAAGTCAGAGGTCCTAAGGAAATTGTGTTTACGAAAAGAAAAGTTAGGAGGAATAGATTCAGGATCTATGGACTTTGTGGGTGAAGGTGGTGACATTGGTGAATGGGGTGGAGAAGGTTTGTCTTCCTCAATGAGGTCTATGCGGGCCTTCTTGGGAGATGGTGTGGCAAAGCCAATGCCACTATGATCATTGTGTTTATAGGTGGTACATGAAATGATGGTATGGCGGCCTTGTTCATAAAAAAATGAAGCCAAATCCTTTCCATGCATAACGGATGAAGGAAAGTGTGGGTGAAGCGGTAGTGATTAGTAAGAGATTGGAGGTCAGATGAAAATGGTCATGTTTGGGATGGAGGTTTGGGTGAATAAGTGGTAGTATCAAGTCCCCCATATGTTAGGTTGGTGCAAAGGTGGGGAGGACCATAAGGGAAAACCTCTCCTATGTGATAGTCATAATGAGGGTGTTGGCACAGGTTTCCATACTCTTGCGGAGTGAGGAATGTATTAATATTGCATAGGTGGTACTCCCCTAGAGTGAGGCATTGAAAAAAACCTTCTAAGGGATCCATAGTTGATATGTGGGTAGTGGGGATAGATGATTCACTAGATGATTGGGCAGAGGGGTATCAGGTTGGTTGGGAAGTAGATGGGTCAGCTGCAGAGGCTGTGGCCACAGTAGGAATAGAAGAGTTAGGTGTGGGAGAGGTGGCGGTAGCATTGGTGGATGGGGTCATGGGTGAAGGAGAAGTGGGGGTAGTGGTAGATGCCTTGACTGGTACAAGTACATCATTAGGTTGGTACAACATGTTACAAGTTTTGAATGGTGACGGGTCGGTGGGGATGGTATAGTTATGCCCTTCATGTTCAAATTTTACACAGTGGTGTAAAGTTGAAGGGACACAACCCATGATGTGAATCCAAGGTCTGCCAAGAAATAGGTTATACTGGAACTCTCCCTCTAAGACGTAGAATAATTTTGGGATAGTGCGAGGACCCACCCGAACATGGAGAATAATGGTGCCAAGGGTGGAGGTGATGGCATCATTGAAGGAGTGCAACATAACTGGGTTATTATGCATATAATTGGAAGGGATGCACATTTGATTGTATGCCTGGGAGGAGATGATGTTAATGCTATCACCACCATCGATCATGACATGTCATATGCGTATGTTATCGATATAGATGGAAATGAAAAGGGCGGGATCAGGGTCATCTGACTGGAGAGGTATAATCTCCTCATCAGAGAAACTGAGGGTGGTGACTTGAGGAGTGGGCATGGGGTAGAAGAAGGAGATGATTTGGTAAGCGAGGCCACATGGTGAGGGGTGATAATGGAGGCCACTGGTGTGGGGTCATTGGGTAAAACTTCAATGGATTGCAAAACCTCTATAAGGGCTTGTCTATGAGATTCAGAAGTTTGGATGAGATCATACAAAGACATCTTTAGAGGGGACTGATGTAATTGTTTTATCATTGTGTGATGGGTGACCCCATCAGAGATAGGGTATGTAGGTCCTCGAATGGTGATTTTGGGTGCGGGTGTAGATGGTATATTGGGCATGGGGTTGGTTGATGGGCTAGTTTATTTTTCTTTTCCTTTGTCTTTCTGAGCATGGGTGACAACTTGAACCATGTTAATCTGAGGGGAGGTGGTAAATGGAGAAGGTGTAGGATGAGTGGTGTAATGAACATGATGGGAAAAAACCTAACGGTGGGGAAAATCCTTGTGAAGTGAGCTGGGCACACCAACATTTGGGTGGTGATTTGGCCAACTCTCTTATACGAACCATGTTGATCTCAAATTTTGGAGGTGGAAAAAAGGGTTGTGGGGGTGGAGATGCAAGTCATTGAAGAAGGCAAAGGATGATGATGTGTGATGATAGGTGAAGGTGGAACATGGTCCTCATCAAGAAGGTCATCATCGTCAAATTTTTTCAGGAGGAAAAAGTTGGAGAAGAACAGTTTTTAGAGCCTTACAATTTTCTACATCATGTCCTGGCACACGATGATAGGCACAAATATTGGTTTCATCAAACCCTTTTGGTTTGGGTTTGAGAGGATCGTAAGGTCGAAGTGGTGGTAATGTGATGATGGAAGTCTCTAAGAGATTGGTTAAAATGTTGGTGTAGGACCCTGCTAATGGATCACAATGGGAAGTGAGTGTGGGTTTGGGTAAAGGTGTGGATGATCATGAGGGAAGAGGCTTTATAGGAGGGGAATGGGTTGGCCCACTGGTTTGGTAAACGGTATTGTCTTAGGTTTTGATGGCATTTTCTTGGGTAAAGGTGTGGTAGAAGAGCTAGCACTGGAAGGTTTTGTTGGTTTGACTACCTTATTGGAGGGTAGTGGGTTCTTATCTTTGGGTTGCACCTTCTTGGGTAAAGGTGACATGGGAGTATGGGATGTAGAAGGGAAAGTAGATGGTGGAAGAGGATGGGTTACCCATGGGGACAACCGAGTTACGGTGGAAGTGGTTGGTAGAGGTTGGGTGGACGGTATGGGTTGAAGTCGTATAGGAAAAGTTGGGGTTATAGTAACTGGTGGAGGTATAGGTGGTAAGAAGTGCACGGGTGAGGGTGAGGGTGTTTGGTTTTTGGGTGAATGAGGTGTAACAAAGGCTCATGATGCAAGCAATAGGTTGTTTAGATTTTGACTGGCCTTGGGTAGGAGACTGTTTGATCAGGGTTGATGGATGGGGCCCTAGGATGGATGGAAAGGGGGAAGGTGAAAAAGGTGTGGTAGGCGAGAGACCGGTGTATGTGGCCTAGAAGGTTGGGTCTTCCTTTTAGGTGGAGGAATAATGTTGGTGTGGGTTTGGGAAGATGTGGCTAAGTCCAATTTGACAGGTGGGTGAGTAAGGCTTGATGTCAGCATGACACCCAAGGTAGTGATGGGTATAGATATAGGTGAGGAAATAGATGTGGGTAGGTTTTGAGGTCTTGGAATGGTTTTAGTTGTGGGTAGAGGTTTGGATGTATGTAGAGATGATGAAGAAGAAGTCATTTCAATAGGCATGGTCAATGTCGATCTGGTTGCTGGAAATACCTTTGGGTAGATCATGGAAGTATCCTCAGGAAACATTTGCATTTGGGTCAAAAAGGGGAGCCGAAGACATCCCCAGAGCATGGAATTATCAACATAATCCAAGCGATCAGCCAGCCATGAAAATGGGACTACTGAAGAAGAAGATGGAGTTGGTTTGGTGGCAATCCCTATAAAATATGTCTGCAAGACAGGGAATTGGCTAGCCTCAGACTCTGTAGGTAAAAGAGTTGAGATCATGTCAATGGGGTCCTGGGATGCTGAGGGAGAACTTCCCCCAATAGGTAGTGGCATGTCTGACGAGTCTCCCATGGGTAGGAGAGATAATAGGTGGGGTGAGGTAGACTTCTCCCTTGGTGGAGGAGAAGATGATGATGATTCTCCTGTGGATGGGAGAATTAAAAGTGTTGACTGTTTGGTAGGTTGTGAGGTAGATGGTGAAATGGCATTGGTAGAAAGTGTGGGTTCCTCCATGAGAGTAGGGGGAGATGAAGGGGACTCCTCTATGGGTGAAGGAGTAGAAGAGGTATGCTCCTCTATGGGTAGAGGAGCTCGTGCCAGAATTTCCTCAATAGATGAAATAGGTGGGATTTGAGGAACAACCGGTATGATATCAAAAACCACGTGGACTTCACAGACATTGTTGTCACTGGATGAAGGTTCACTATTTTTATTAGATGATGGTTTATGGTTAGGGAATGAATTTTTAAAGATGTGCAAATTTTGATTTTTCGGTGCGTTTGGGTTGTCCATGACGAGGTCTCCATTATCTATCATCTCTTGGACAATGTTCTTAAAAGTTATGCAGTTACCATCACTATGGCCTTTGACACGTGATGGTAATTACAGTAGTCGTGTTTTTTATACCATGCAGGCATAGGACGAGCAGGATCGAAATGAGGTTTTATGGGAGGAAGTGTAATGGCTCCAGCTTTAAGAAGCTTTTCCAAGACTGAAGAATAGGGCTCTCCAATTGAAGTGTACTTCCACTGCTCCCACCAGAGCTGAAAGGCCTAGACAGGGGAAATATTGGAAGAAGGTTGGGCTTGATTAGAAGGATGAGATGGACCCACCTTGAGGACTACCACATTGGAAGATCCTTTGGCCTTTGAATAGTTATTTTGAGGTTTTGAAGATGAAGAAGAATCATTTGATTTGAACGGGGCGTTCTTGTTTCGTAATTGGATTTTCTTTTCTTCAATGGCACAAATTTCCAGCTTTCATGCCATGGTGAATGCTTCATCAAAGGTTCAGAAGGTTTGTACCTATAGAGTTGGTGAGATGTGTCTGGCACAAGCTCTAGTGAACAACTCAATAAGTTCAGTCTGAGGTAGCTGGAACATTAATTGGTTGATAAGACTCCACCAGTGGGAAATGAAATCTGTGATAGATTCATCTTCATACTGTCGTGTCAAATACAGGTTGGTCATGGTGACCTTCTTGACTACATTGATTGAGAAGTGGTCTAGGAATGCCTGAGCCACTTGGTTGAAGGAGTAGATGGAATGTCTAGGTAAACTGTTGTACCAATCTAAGGCGGGTCCTGTTAGGGACATGGGAAATGTTCGTAAGAGAAAAGCATCATCATGGGAAATTAGGTAGCACCCATGCTTGAATGACCACAAGTGTTGTTGTGGGTCCTCTTTACTATTAAAATGGTTGAATTTAGGCATTTCCCAATGCACAGGATATGGGAAATAGGAATGGATGGATGAATAGGCTCATTACAGATTTTGTCATAGGTCAAGGAGTTACGAGAGCTGGAAACTGATGCTTCTAATGTCTGCATCTTTTCCATCATCATCCTAATGAGGTCATTGGTGGGTTGTGAGGAATGGGTGCCTCCCATAGTAAAGGGAGGTTGATGATGGGTGTATGATGTAGATGGCATCCCAGTACATGAGGGTGCAGAATATGAAAACTGTGAAGGGGGTATAGATACAGGTGGAATGTACCCCGAATAGGTGACAAATGAAATTGGGGGCTGCTGATGATGCATGTAAATAGGTGGGGTGGTCGCAATGACTCTCATGGTAATGGGTGGTAGAGACTGAGGGATAGAAAGAACTAGATTTTGGAAAGGGGTGTGGGTTGCCAACACTAGAGGTGGTTGTGATGCAACTGGTACATACGAGGAAAAGGGGGCAGATGGGGCTATGCTCAAGGTAGTCAGTGAAGGAATGGTTGATGCCACAGGTGTAATAGACATTGTTGGGGCAACGGTTATGGTAGAGGTGGAACCTAACTGAGAGACCACAGGGGGTAATGTAGATGAGGGAAGCACCAAACTAGTGGTAGCTGATGTGGAAGTGGGTGCGAGGGTAGGAGGGATAGATATGGGCATGCCATATATTAACTATCCTGAGGAGTCCTGGGTAGATGAGTGGGTGAGATAGTATTGTAAGGCCGCAGGATTCTGATCAAGGAGTCTTGTGAACTCCTCATCACCACTGGTAGCAATGGGGATAAGCTGAGTTGGATCCATAGGTGACAGGATGGATGATGGTGATGGACTAGGTGGGAGTGGTTGACGGCTGGCATGAAATACAAGGGCATTAGTTTGGCTGTGAGTCAACACCATGTGAATTAGTGTTGACCTGGTAAAACTATATTCTGTAAATGACACAGAAAATAACAGAAGAAGAGAAGGAAAAAGTCTGGGGGTAAATTTGGTTAGTGTTTTGATTAAAAATCAAACACAGAAACCAATGATGGTCAGTATGACCAATGATGGTTACAGGGAACTGAATGATGGTTATGATAACCAATACTGGTCACTGTGGAAAGTACCAGTTTCAGAAAATGAAATAAAATTGATGAATATGAGCTGGGGAAACTATACCTGACAGAGATATCAGAAAGTTGGGGGATATGATGGTGTCCTGAGGACCAAAAATAGAAAAGAATAGGTGATGAAGGTTGTTTCAGGTAAAATAACCAAAATAGCCAGAAGCTGACACCCGGTTAGGTCAACCAAGGACAGTCGGATGTAAACCGACGATGGTCGCTGGACCGATGCCGGTTACTGTGAAATGAGAAGAAATGAAGAAAAATGGATGTTTGTGAATTAAACTAGATAAAGGGTCAACCCAAAAATCTGAGAATGACCAGATAAGGTCCTGACACACTCAGAAATAACCAGAATACTCCAGCTATGATGGGGAGTGTGAAAGGAAGAAGAAAAATGGAGAATCGTAACTCACACCTCAAAATGCAAGTCAAGAACAAAGCTAAGAAAAACACGTAATCCTAAAAGTGAATTTATGTTTGTTTTAGCTTATGCTTTTAAGACTGACTTGTGAATTTAGAACAAAGTTTTTGGTTGGGAAGGCATCCTACGAAGAAGGAAATCTAAAGGTGAGGTTTCAGGTTATGTTATGGTGGGGGCGATCCTTTCTTTGAGGTGATGACTGGACAGAGATAACCAGCTGGGTGCCCACTGTCAATCCTTTGATCATGTGATCATTGACAACTTCTTCTGGGTGGGATGTTGTTTAAGAAGATGTGTAAATTTCAAATTTGTGTGGTTTGGAAAAGAGAGAGAAGAGAGAAATGTGCTTTCTATGGTTCAATTGTGTCAACCATCAGCTGGGCATGACTTCCAGCATATAGGTTGCCCTCATTTTTAAATTTGAGCTAATAATGCAACATATAAGGATGAAATGCAACAATATTTTAAACCCAAATCCACAAATTATATTCAATGAGAGAAATAATGAATAGGAAAGAGTATGTCTTTCACTAATGCAATACAAAAATAAAAAGAAGTGTTCTTTTTAATCCAAACTACGAGTGTCACTGAGACAAGTAGGAGAAGAAGAATTTTTCCAAGGGAGAAGATTTAATGTGAAATATATTTCAAAAAGAAATAAACACAAAATGATTCCCTAAGAATGAACAATGCAAAGAACCCAAATGGGTCCCACCGGGTGTGCCAAAATGTTTCATCGAATATTGTGTGTACATAAGAGAAAAACAGATAAGGTAAGGGTGAGGAGGAATACCTGTGAGTGAAGGTGGAAGGTAGAGTGCACATGTTCTGATTTCCTGATCCAATGCTGATTGCAAGAACTTCCTTTTTTCTAGGAGGAACTACCTGTGAATACAAACAAGACCACAAAAGGAATATTAAACAATATATGTCAGTGGACTACCTAGCGTATGCTAGATCCGGGAAGTGTAGTACTTCCTAGATGGTTGTCAATCCACTGTTTAAAACAACTTAATGCAAGAAATAATATGAACCAATAATGTCCTACTGTAGTTGATATGATTTAGGTATCTCATTCAAGTACAATAAACAAATCTAATCTAACAGGCTAGGTTATGATCAGATCTGGAAGTCAGACAGGTAAATAAAGTGGTTGGGATAGGTCAGGGTCAAACTTTAGGTGATTTGGGTTGTTTGGATGAAAGGTATGAGGTTGTTGTTATAGGCAGGTTTATCAGATACAGAGACCGATGTCGGTAGGGTATGACCGATGCCAGTTGAGAGGAAACTGATGACGGTTTGTGTTAACCGGTGTCGGTAGGGTCAGGGTGGTAGAAAATTAGTGAAGGTGGGTTTTGGTGATTCTCTAGGATTACCCAGGGAATGGATAGATAATGCGGAGGTAGATGACAATGTGGGGGTAGTCAGAGGTGTCTGGAGTTAGGTATGGGAGGCTTAAAAGGTTGTAGATGGTTGGGTAAAGGGATTGACAGGGAGGTGAGAGGTGATGGGATGCAAAGGAGATTAGAACTCCCAAACAGAGATGAAGAAACTAATCTAAATAAATATGGGAAGGTGCAGATCTAAATGTACTTACTGGTGTTTGCAGACCTAGTGGTTGGATGGAGGTGATGGTTGATCCATGGAACCGGTGGTCAGTGCATGGTTGTGCTTCCTGGAATGTTACCATGAATGCTTTCCTTTCAGATCAGTGCTTGGTTGCTGGTTCAGGGTGTCTGGATGTGTAGGAGTGCTCTGGTGCATGCTTGCATGTAGATCTCTCTTCTCCAAAACTTGAATAATTCTTCCAACCTCTCAAACAAGGTTACCAAAGTGAATATATGGTAACCGATGATGGTTTAGGGTGACCAACATCAGTTTAGGGTTGACCATTGGTTAAGGTGGGAAATCCTAGGTTTACTAAAAATGACAGATCTTGGCAATCTTTTTGGCCAACTCTATCCATTCTTGTGGATCAAAATGGAATGTTGTGCTTAGATAAGTGGGAATGTGGTTAGAGGAAGAATAGGCATGTGATTTTAGGGTTGAACTAAGTCTTAGTTAATTAAGTAGGTAGGACTTCTTAGTTAGTTATGGTGAGTGGATATTGAGTCCTAGTAAAAGGGAAACATGCTAAGAATAGGTTTATGATGAGGTGTCTAGGTGAGGTGTGGGGTGAGGTGTCTAGGTGAAATTAGTTTAATTAAGGTAATTAAATAATGAATATTGTGAGCATGGGCATTAATTTAATTGTGGGTAATTAAATTAATATACATGTGGGGTAAAGGGGGAGTGATTCTACCACTTATCAATGGTTCTTGACAACATATGGAAGTTGTTAACTTAGATGAAGGTAGAACTTTTCAACTATTCTTCCAATTACTCTTCAAGTACTGCCTTTTAATCTTTCTAATCCCGAGTTTCTTATAATTGTTGCTTTTCAATTACAGGTTTGGATACGCGAGCACTTTCTTTGCTTGTCCCCTTGTTAACACCATATGGTTTACTTATTTTCTAATTGGATGAAAGAATATTAGTTGAGTTATGATTTGTATAATTGTTTCCATCATGGTGCCCTAGTCAATGCCATCTACACATCATAGACGAAGCACTATGTTGATTTGAAAAATTACATGCAAAATGACCTTATTCATTACATTTTTATCTGCATTACCATGGTATAGGTGTAGACACCTAAATCTAACCTTACATGGTTTTAATACTAAAATTGCACTAATTATCTTCTTTCCCCGTCATTTTATTATAATTAGTTATTTTCTGCTAATTAGTTAACATTCCCTGTCGTCTCGGTCAATTAATGACACTTAGTAAATTAACTAGCTTCCTCCCTCATCCTAGATGCCAATTAACGACACTTCATTAGTTACAATCCTCTTTTAATTAATTGATTAGCCATTATTAGTTAATTAAGAATTTTGAATTTGTCAATTTAATCAATAAACCCTCTTATTGGTTAAATCCCCCTTTCAAACCCTTCAAATTCTACTAATTTCCCTCTAAATCATCTCTAAATGGCTTCTCTAAAGCTTAATTTGGCCTATTAATTAATCCTAGTTGATTAGTTAAATCAGCCCCAACTCCCATGAGTTGCTAATCACTAATTAATCTCTTCTAATCATACTTATCCCTTTCTAAATCTACATTCCCTTTATCCCACATTCAATAGGTTGCAAGCTTCTCCAAAAATGAAAGTTATATAAGAAACCTGGTACCTTCCTACAATTTTACACCTTTACGCACCATGTTCTTATAAGACATTTACACTTGATAAGAGCATTTTCATGTTATTGAAAAGCTTTGTTCAAACCCCCTTTTTACTTGGCAAAGAGTAGTAAGACAAGAACTAAAATAGCAATCAAGCCATATTGGTGAGATCTCTTCCTCTTCCTTGAGAAATCCTTGATCGCGTGTGTTGTTACATTCAACTCATAAATGAAGTATCTATAATCCAAAGCACATCCAAAGTATCGTAGGTAGGTCTGTATTTAATGTTAAATTCATGTTTTATGTAATTTAATTATCTTTCTTTTCACACTTTATCATGATGTATTAGCTTAAATTTGACTAAGTTAGGATCTACTTGATGTTAGGTTATTTTAATTAGCTTAGTTCAAATTTGAAGTCTGAGAGGGAAAATCATAGGAGCTAGATTAGAGGAGAGAGAAGCGAGAATGATTGACCACATGAAATTATAAATAGTATGTGAGATATCCAATAAGGAGGTTATTGATACCAGGTGGATTTGGGACCGAGTTGAGAGGATTCGGATTGGCCATAGAACTCGAAGGAATGTACTAGTTAGCCACTAGGATGTGCCAACATCTATAATTACCCCATCAATGGGTAGAACCAAAGGAAGTCTAGTACAGGATGTGCCAACATCTATAATCACCCCATCAAGGGAAGTTACATATGTCATCCCTTTTAAGAAATATAAGGAAAACATTAACAATTTTCCATCCATTGTGTTAGAATATAGAAATGGTGGGCTCAATAAGTACCTAGATGACCCTTTCTTCACCGTAAAGTGCTATTAGAGTAGGCTAATTTCCTACATATGAAGCTAACAGACCACCAAACATGAGGTAGTTAGCAGAGGAATTATGTTCTCCATCGTAAGTGAAGGTGGGTAGAGAGCACAAATGAGAACCAGGTGATAATTCACAAGATGGCACCAAGAAATGAAGATGTTTCTAATGCAATAATAATGAAGAAGATTGAGGAAAAAATGAAGGATATTTAGGGATGATGAGAAGATAGTGGATATGACTGAAACATGCTTTGTTGTATAAGACTACCCTTGTTGAAGATAGGTCACTAGTTTGACTAAGGGTTGTGAGGATCTGAATAAGTCTGAAGCAATAGAAAAAGATTCAAGAGGCTTGATGGAGAGAATCTTCACAAACAATGGGCATGAGAGATCTATTAGTAACCTCGTATCTCAAGGATAGAAGAGAATGAAGCCATCAATGTTGTGTGAGATGAGCTCCACATGGAGAAGGAGCTTCCCAATGTGGTTTGAGCTTGAATTTCAGGTATGCAACTAAGGGTCTAAAAACGTGAGTACCGTGGAAATATGTGTAATTCGAAGGAACATCATATTACAGTGCGTGAGAGTTATCCCATACTTAGTTGAAGAAGGTTTCTAAGGAATAAAGAGATGTATGGTTGACATCATCGAGACCATGAGGGAAAAAGATATATGCAGCATAACCTGCAAGATTTCCCTACAAACTATGATTTGATGGGTAAAGGATAAGGAAATACATAATGCACCATTCACAAGAAATAAATGGTCATAGTTCAACACTAGAGAGGTAGAGTTTGAATTTTAGTCATTCCACGTGGCATAATAATCAGTATGGGAACACACAGAGAAATGGGAGTACTATTACAAGAATAATCCAAGAAATCCTGTTTTTTATACATTGTGGTTAGAGTGCTCTGGAACTAATGTCATACTCGGTAAGGATATCTAGGGTGATCTCGAGAAGAGGTATGCATAAAAGCATGCAAATGTGAGGATCACAATATTAGAGCCGATGTCTACGAAAAAGGGAATTGAACGGAAGTTAAAATAAACTATTTTGTGGAAGAGGAAGCTGGTGGCCTCGAGAGAGACTCAGAAATGGTCTAACACAGAAGAAGTTTCCCTAAAAAAAATATAGAGAAACTAAGGGTAGTTATTGACTTGCACAAAGAAAGAGGTGCATAAGGAGGAGAAGAGATTGGTAGAGATCTCAAATATCCCATCATGTGGAGAGGCTCCATAATTCTTGGTGGTGGGTTTAAAACCAATGGTTTAGTGAAGAAGAGAGGAGGAAAAATAAGGATGGTGGTAAAATTTCCATAGAATTCAGAGGGAAATATGAGAGTAAAGGCTGTCAGGGAGTGTGGTCTAATAGACTTCTCTCATACCCAATGTGAGGGAAAGAAGTCAAGTTCTCAATACAAGTCTCTATAGAAAAGGGAGATGCAGATTGGAGATAGAAGTTTTTTAAACTTGGGAGAAAATCACTAAAGGGAATTTTGTGCAAACATGTCATGTCTAAGCAAAAGAGTTGACCAAAAAGTGACGAATACACAGTGAAAGCATGTGAGGCAAGAATAGGAGTCAAGACATGGAAAGGAATCACATAGAAGGAAGGGAAATAAGGAGAAGCAACATTTTGTTACAGATAAAAAAATGTGTGGAAGGAAAGTTGTCATGATTTTGAAGGGTAATCAGAGAAAAGGAGAATACAAGTTGAATTTATTTTACACCTCTCATGGATTTGGTGACGCAGAATAGAATTTTGGAAGTAGGGAAAACTGCATGCAGGATAAAGGGAAATGATAGATTCATAAGGTAGAAGGCTCAAAGAAGATACCTTAAGGAGTCAGAAGAAACTTGTGGGATAATGTGAGATGAAAAGGAGAGGCCACTATGAAATAACCAAGGATTGGAATAAGCATCTAGAAGAAGTGCAAGAGATGACAAGGATCGATGATTTAAGGATGAATAGGAATATCTACAGATATAACCTAAAGGGTGATGCTATCACTTGACCAAAAATTCAACTTGATGAGGACCAGTTAAGTTTAAAATAACCATCAGATGGCTTGATGGGGTGGTATGCTTCAGAACTCAAGTGATAAAAACTGCACAAGAGAAAGAAGATGCATGTAAGAGTAAAGGATGATTAATGGGATAAAATAGGAAGGAGAGAACAAAAATATGAGCACAACAATAATCTCCAAAACTTGGAATAAGGTAAAGGTGTTGTCTAAGAAGGAACATTATAAAAAATCATTAGGATAGGTTACTAAAGTGCACATGAAATAGGGTGCACCAAAAGAAGGAAGAGGTAGGTGAGAGGTCACATGGGAAATAGAGCACATAAAAGATATTATAATAGAGAAGAAGAAAAATGAAGAATTAAACAAAAAAGGAGTTTCCCTGAAGGTAGGAAGGCAACGTAAGGGAAAATATGTGGAAGAAATGTACAAGGAACAAAGCATAAGGCAATAAGTGGAACAAAACAAGACACCAAGTAGATCTCAAAGGGAAAAGGTGAAGAGGAAGTCAGGGTAGGAGCCTGGGAAGCTGCTAAGGTAGACATGCTCTCTAAGAATAAGGAATGTCAAGTAAAGAATTCTCATGAAAGAAGAGTGATGGGAAGGGAAGAAGGCACAGAAGGATGATTAACATAATTCAGAGATGACATCCTAAGATTGGGTGCACATAGTGGAAGAAATGACCAAAGGACACACTTAGGAGGCAACCTATGGAGATGTGTAGGATGAAGAAATAAGTCAATATGAGTTTGCAAGCAATTGCATTGAAGGCATGCAATATTTAAGAAAAGGAAGGGAAAAAATATATTGGCGAAGAGTATAACCTAAGGGTAGGATGTAATAGAAGTGTGAGAAAAAAAGCCCAAGGAGATAAGAACACAGTGACAAATGGTTAGAAAGAAAGGAAGGACAATGGATTTTTTAGTCACATGGTTGATGGTGATCTGGTGATAAAACAATAGACAAGGAGGATCAAACCACTTGGAGAATAGTGGCATAAGGGGATTGGATGAGAGCACATCATGCAGATAAGCTCATTTAAGGAGATTAGTTCAAATTTGAAGTTTGAGAAAAAAACCAGAGGAGCTAGATCAAAGGAGAGAGAAGTGGGAAAGACCAGAGCATGTATAACTATAAATAGAGAGGTGATATATCCAAAAAGGGGGTTGTTGAGAAGTCGGAGTTTGGACCGAATTGAGAGGTTGAGATCAGCCCCAATGTCGAAGGAAGTATAATTAGCCCTAGGAGGCACAACAACTATAATATCCCCATTAAGGGAAGAGTGTAGATTTCATAAAGGCCTTCGAATAAATATAAGGAAAAAATTAAAAAAATTCCATCCACTATGTTAGACTCTAGAAATGACAGGCTTGGGGAGTACTCGGATGGTCCCTTCTCCACTGTCATTTACACATTAGACTAGACCTTTGATACAACATATTAGAGGAAAAAATAAAAAACTTTCATGTTGAATATGTGCATAACACATTTTTTTCTTAGCACCTATTTTGTAGGGTTATGATCATAACTATCCAGTGATAACCTCGTGGCACACCCATGTCAAAACAAATTATCCTTAAATCCTATATGCCAAATTTTCCACATGCATGCCAATTTAAGCGCATAGAAAACGAGATTTCAATATTTTTTTTATCAAATATAGTTTTGTAGCTATTGTTTAGTAGTATTTTAACTTTTTTTTACAATTTAAACATTTTTAATTAAAAAATCAATGACATAGGTTTTGTTTTTTTACTCTAATTTTTAAACACAATTAAAAATATATATAAATCATTAAGTTTCAACAAAAAATCTCATACTATAAAAATGTAAGCTTGAAAACTGCATATTTATTTTCCTAACATATAATACTTTCAATTTTGAGATATTGAGTGTGACATTTAAAACAATAAATTACATAAATTTTTTATTTAAATAATTAAATAAAAATAATATTTTTATAAAAAAAATTACTAACAAATATTTTTAGGCACTACAACATTGAAAATATAATGTCTTCAAAAATATTTTATAATAATTATATGTCATTATCATACATGTGTGTGTGAATTTTTCACTCAATGTGCAAGTTTTCCCAAATAAAGTAATGTGTTACACAAAAGGCTTTAAATTTTATATACATACATACATATATACATATGAGTTTTATGTGTATATATAATAGTATTCTACACTCAAAATCCTTCATTTTGTATATTTACACTATTTTAAAATTTTAAACCGATGTATCATTTATCATCCCTAAACTTGCATAAACTCTCATTTTTAATAAAATGCATGTCACTTGTCTATATAAGAGTGTGCCACATGTTTATGCACTCACCCTTGGAAATTATTGTTGATGAAGGATATGATTTTGTAAAATGGCCTATAGTAGTTATATATGATGTATACAAACTTAGCGTTGGTTATTGGGATTGAGAGAGTGATTTATTATTTGGGTGTTTTGTTGTTATCACACGAGTAGTCCTAAAGATGTTCGATAAGAGTGTAGCCAGAAAATCATGCACTTTAGACATTATTTATCCTGACTTCATAATACTATTTAGAAGGTTTTTGAGTGAAGAAAGTACTAATAAACCCCCATCTTTTGGCCATCTTGTTTTAATTTATTTCATCATTAACGACCTCTTACACCCATATGCCCAGTTAGCTTATGTCATCTTGTGTTATTTTAGCCTCGATTGGCTGCACCCAGATTAGTATTGGGGTTCCCATGGGCACCCTGGTCCCACCATAGGTGCCCTGGTCCCTTTTGTAATTTCCCGCCACTATTTTGGGCTCTTTCTAACCATTTTAGCTTTTTTATCTTTTTGTTGGTCAGCCATTTCAAGGTTAATTATGAAATTAGATCAAGAGAACCCTATAAATATAAAGTTATGAGACCATAATGAGGGACCTAGGACATCACTCATCATAGAGTTGCATACATCGATTGCATTGGAGATCACTTGCATCCACATAGCTCCATCATCAAGGCACAAGGATAGGACATTTACATCACACATCATAGGGGGAGGGATTACTATTCTATTCCATGCACACATTCTATAACATTTTCTTACACATAGTTATTGCTCGATACTTCATAAAGTGTGACTGACACAAGAGAAACCTAGGGCATGTTCACACACACTTGTACATAGAGCTACATATGGTCTGAGATGTAGTGTAATGCTAAGTTAGTAAGTCCACCATTGTGGCAACTGAGGTCAGTCTGACCCCTTCATTTGACATTTTTATTTTTAGGGTTTGATGTTTCTTTTGGGGTCTTGTAAGTCTATTCCTTCATCAATTGGATCATCAGCGACATATGGCGTAAGACAATGAAGTTAGTTACGATAGGAACAACGAGGGCTAGGAGACCAATTAAGTCGGACATCTGTAGAAACTCAAGGTTACATAGCCTTTGAATAGACTAGGGTACCCATATCTCAGATTAGGGTACCCAGAGTGCACCCTGCATGTGCCTCTCAGTAAGCACTTCTCAAGGCACCCTAACTAAACAGACTTAGAGAGCTCAGATCCTTCCTTTTGGGAACCTCTACATAGTTCGTTTCCTGCTTTTAGATTATTCTAGTTTAATCTGTACGACATAGTCCAACGAAGGCCTTTAAACCAACCGAGTTCCTTTCTAACCCTCCTTGTTAATCTAGGATTTCAGCATTTTCATCTAGTTTAATTGTCTTGGGTCATTTCCCATAGTCATTTATTACATTTATTTACTATATTTACATGTCGTTCCTAGATTAGATTAAGTATCCCATCATCCCCCATTTTAGTTAATCATTAATCATAGTAATACCCTCGCATGCCAGGTAGGGTTGCTAAAATAGGACATACAATGGTTAGATAACAAGTTTTATACCAACTTGCAAGATGGAATGAAAACAAGTTAGCACTTCCCCTATCATATGTACATGTATGCAACCCAAAAATAGAAGTCCCTTGACAATGAGAAACAACAATGATAGTATGTAGATCCTAGATTATAGCCGTGCCTTTAGAAAATTGATCAAACGAGCTATAATGGTATGTCATGTCGTGTAAAAATATATTTTTATCTTATCTTTAATTTTAACAATTAAGCTAGTTTGAATGCTTTTGATAAGTGATGTCATCAACATAGAAAATAATTAGACGAATATAATGAGATCAGGATATTTTACAATTAAGATAAATATTATAAGAGCATTTAGAGCCGACCAATATAATGTGAAAAATTGTTAAGTGTGAACATACCAAGAACAAAGAGCTTGATTTAATTAGTGCCTAGATGTTTTAATTTACATGGGCATACTGGGCATTAGTTGTCTAGGTTCTTTAAATGCTTTAGTGTCTTGAGATCATATACATTTATTCTTACAGATCTCCATTTAGGAACAGATTGTTCACCAGAACTATCTGGTACAGAAGTGAGAGATGCGAGATTGAGTAACTACAAGTACAGGAGAATCCTCAAACAATGCTCATCCGATGGATAAGGGATTGCGTCAATCATTTCCACATAGTCAATATTAGGTTACTTAAGATCCATGCATATGAACCCACATACTGCCAACTATAATTAACCTATAGTAATATGTGCGTGAATTCCTCATGTGTCTACAATATGTATTTGTGTATATGTGTATATATATATCTTATATACATACGACACTTCACATATATGTATATGCATGGGATATAGTACATCACACACACACACACACACACACACACACACACACACACACACACACACACACACACACTATCACACATTTCCACATATGTATGATATGTATGTATATTGATTTTTTGATATATTATATCCATCACACTTTCATATGTGGTAATTAAGGCATGTTAAATGTGCTTACTTATAATCATTTTAATTAGCCATATGTATGGTTTTGGGTTTTAGGGTCTATCGGGATTGGACCCATTTTTGATTTTCTAGAAGGAACCAAAAATTAGGTTATGGGTTCTGTAGGTGATTTAGCCTATCAAAATGCATATTTTCTAGAATTTTGTTTTCAAGGTTAATCTAAGATATATGATTCTTCAATGATTTTATGCAATCGGGGGTTTCAAGTTTCAGGGTTTTGAGGGTTTTTACTTTTTGTGGTTTTCGTGTTTGAGGATTACTGATTTTGGTCTTTGATATCTTGTTTAGATGTTTCACACACCCTTAATGTAATTTTTTCATCGTTTGCAAGCAACAAAAATTTCCTCGAGATAGGGGTGTTTGAAGTTTAAGAGTTTTTAAGGTTTATAAGTTGATGAATGAAAATATCAGAGGTGCTAGGATATTTATTTTTTATTTTTTGAAACATTTATGGTTTCAAGCCTTATTCATTCGTGGTGTTTTGTATCAGGTGTTAATTTTTGATCTTTCAATATTTACTATTTTTAAGGATTTTTATGCTTAAGAGTTTGGATAGTTTTAGATTTTAGAAGTTTCTGACCCACATGAAATTATGGGTTTTAAGTAAAGTTGTGTATTTTAAGTTGAGAGTCTTTTGATTTTCAAGTTAAAATTAGGGTCATATTTGTTCTTTTCATGTTGATGGCATATTCAAATTGGAGGCCAATTTTAATTTTATGGGCACTTTATATCAATCCTTTTTTTATGTTTTAAGGGTTTTAGACTTGGGAGTTTTGAATTCAGGGTTTTACAAACATCGAGTTTTTTGGGTTTCACAGGTACCTGGGATTTATATTTCAAAGTTATGATTGGGATTTTTAGGTGTTCAGGGCTTTTATGTTTTAGGTCATTAAAACCACTATGTTATTTATGTTTTAGGGGATTTATAGGTTCAGGGCTTGGAAAGGAATTTCACATTTTAGATTTCAAAATAACCACGATTTTAAGTCCACATGTTGCAAGTTTTAGGAACTAGTGGTATGCATGACCATACATACAATCTATATATTTAACTAGTGTTATTAGGAGTTTCCTCACAGGGTTCACTTCTTTAAGGGTCCTTTTAGGTTTAGATTCTATTTGAGAGAAAGGTTTTGTGGTTTCGAATGTGGCATGTGTACCACCCATTTTATGTTAGTTAAACATTTTTTGTAAATTTAAGGGGTTTAAGGGATGTTCATGATAAATCTTGTTGGGCTTGAAGTTTTTTGAAATACCCAGGTTTCTAGGATTCAATGCTGCAAGTTGAGGGATGAATGTAAGACAAACAGTTTTTAGGTTTGGGGCTCTAGAGTTTGAATATATTACAGAGAGTTCTCTCGGGAAATTTCCATGTTTTTTGCGGTTCTCGAGTATGCATAAAGCTGATTAGTTTGTGGGTTTCAAGTGTTTAGTAAATGAAGAGAAAGGAACGTGTTTTATATCAATATGGTAGTTCTTACACATGTTTTCATTATTTAATCATCGTTGGATTTCAAGTTTCTATAGGTTACTAAATTGCTAGTTTCACTGTTTGTCAAGGTTTTAAGTAGTTCATTTTTTGTCGAGATTCAAGTTTTAGTGTCTGTGGGTAAACTATTTTTGGTTGGTGGTTTTAAGTTTCAAAGTTTAGTTTTGTGCCTCAGGTGAAAAATCTAGAGCTTTTGGGTTCCTTAGTATGATAAATTAACATAGTTTTAGTGTTTTTAAGAGTACGAGTCTACATACTAGGATGAATCAACTAGCATGCGTAAGGTCATATGTGAATAAGTGGCTAAACTAGAAACAAGTTAATAGTTTTTGGTAACTTATCAAGTTTGATGGGTTTGAAAGTTTGTGGCTAAGTTGACTACTACCCTAATTTGAGATCATGTTTGGGTTTATGGGAACATTTTAGTATGATAAAAAAGACTATGTCTCTCCAGACTTCGAAAAAATAGGGATAGGAAGTTTCTAGATTTTTGGTGTTCTATAGTTTTTAGTTTGATCTAAAAAGTTTTAGGTATCGAATTCTCAATAAATAACAACAATGTGGTTTGACTGAGTTTAGCATGCTTTCATATGATGTGAAATTTACACAGTTTTAGGTTCTCTGAAGGATCGTGTTTATGGGTTATAGGGCTTTCGGGTTATATAGGTTTCAACAATGGTTCTTTGGAGGATTTCTCATGCCATTTAGAATGTTCCCTATCAGTAATAAATCTTAATCGACCTAAGAGAAGAACTTGATGTGGCACTAGTTTTCAAATGTTTTAGAAGTTTCAAGATATTAGTGGTTATCCCAGAACAAATGGATGCTCATATCACATCTCTCGTGATCTATATTATGTAACAAAGTATTTACAAACAATCGATCGGGAGACACATTTCATAACATAATATGGTGCACAAATTGTGAAGTGAAGTCCACACAAAGATAAACAAGTTCCCTTGTCATAGTGTGAAAGGAATGCTTATGGCATGTTGAAATTTGTGAAGGATTCTTAGGTTTATAATTTGAGGAATTTCACCCCTTACTAGACATATGAAATTGAATAGTAATAAATTTCATTCTAATGTAAAATGTCTGCAATGTGCACACACTTTTTCATAAAATTATAGAGTGATTAATCTAGATACATTTAGACTTGGTCTACTTGGGAAAAGCTACAATATTTGACATTTCAAGTCTCATAACCTTCAATTTTTGTTACTTAAGAAATTACATGCATGGACAAGCCCCAGGTCATAACAATTTGAAGTCATCTATATATGGACGTCACCAACTTCAATGTATCCTTACACCTTGGACCCCATTGCCACTAAAACCTAGTTAAATATATATAAGGTCTTTTAAGAGAGTTGGTAAATATATACTGCTTTTGTGGATCCCATTTCCGGATGTCCTTTATTCATGTTGTGCGTAAATGTATCAACCATGAGTGAGAAATGTACACCTCATCGCTTAGCTATAGGTGAGTCAACGCCTCAGGTGCATCTAGATGTCGATGCTAGAGAAGAATATTCTAATGGATTCATAAGAGGAATGTGTGTATTAGACTCAACATGTGGAGGTATATCCAATAAATTCTCAGTAGGAGCACTAGTATCACCAACAACATATGTTTCTAACTTATCCATAGGAATATACTACGGTGGAGGAGTGAGTAAAGGTGTTTTTGGATTAGACATATATAATTTGTAATTTATAAGGATCGGGATCAACATGTAAAGTATACTCAATGTCACAATGTAAAAAATTGATGCAAAAATGGAAAATAGAGGATACAACTTGCATATCATGAATTCAAGGATGTACTAAGAGTAAATTATATTGCAAATCAATGTCCATGATGTGAAATGTAGTAGGTGATGTCTTAGGACCAAAAAGTATATCAAAAGTAATAGTCTCAAGTGTAGAACATGTGATGTCATCAAAGCCTCAGAAAATAGTTGGAGAATGATTGATTATAACAGGAGAAACACCCATATTTGTAAGAAATGATTAAGGACATATGTTGAGATCAAAATCCATTGCCTACTAAAACCCTTTTGAGAATATGCATAGGATCCCCCCTTTTAACTCCATAAAAAAGGGGGAGGAGACGAGGTTACTATGTTTGGAAATTAGTGGTAGGGCAAAGATGTGGGGAATTATAGCAGCTATAGTGTTTCATATAGATTTATTTTACTCCGTGGGACCATATTGTGTTTTTTAATGAATAAACACGATTACCAACTTTATTTCGAAATAACTTCTCACTTATAGTATCATTAAAGATTTAATTAACATTTAAGTATAAATATTTTAAATATACTTGTTTGAATTGTGCTTTTAAATTAGGAAATCTCAACTTATAATATGTAAGTGAACATATTTTGTATGTAGTGAGAGACACACGTGGCAGGTACAAAATATGGAGGGTGTATACTCTTAAGGAAAACAACATTGTTTTTGGATCGTGTGTCATGTGTTAATGGGTTTTAAAGTATTACCTACTTATTGAACCCCTCAACAATTATAATATCAAAAATAATAATCATGCATAATTGAATATATTTAGGGATATAACTAACTTTAGAATGTATGGTGTGCCTTCATCATTATAATTATTACTCTAACATGTACTCAATGTGTGTTATAATATTTAATGAATGTTATAATGATTGTTTGATCTCTCTAGAATCCATAACTTCTTAATAGATTCTTTATGAATGTTCAATGTAAACGTTTATACTTAGAGTTTTAGTCTAAAATTAATTATAATGTTATGTGTTTATAAATAACTTGAATCCAATTAAGACCTCATTGGCGCCAAAATAAACATCAAACAATCATAAAGTGAAAAAACGTAATTATTTGAAAGAGGGATGCATTCACTTTATTCAATAGGAGCCCACCAAGGGCCACATAAAGGGATCAAGACCACAATCCATGCTCATGATGAACACATGACCATGAAGGATACTCCTAGTACACAGCGTTGAGAAGGAGAAGAGAGTAGAAGACAATGTGAGGGGGTTAGAAGAGAAAAGGAAGTAATTCGAAGTCAATAAACATGCCAATAAGACCTAATTTGGATCAATAATTAACCATTACACAAAACACTATAGAAGCATGCACTTTGACTAATAAATAATTAGAAGCTTTTATTAGGAGTTTACATCTAGTTACGTCCTAGAATTTTAATAGATCTTTTAATAACTATAATGTGTTTGTTATTTTTCTTAGAAAAGTTATAACCATTTGTATTAGTAAACATAAATATGAGCACATAGGATCTTAGGTTAGTTGGGTTGTAGTTGTGCATGTGAGAGTGTTGTGTTCTCGACCAATATCAAATCCCGCCATATTCACCAAGATTGAAAAAAATATAAATATAAGATACAATTAATTATAATTGTGTATTTCATATGCGATATGCTTTGCCACGACATAAGATTCTACTCTATAAATTCCATATTAAAACTAATCTATCTTCAAAAGTCGTATATTATCGTAATAAGATAACAATATACCTTCAAATACTTAATCTTAAACATACCTACAAATTATAATCCTCACTAATCCATCCTCACCCTTTTAAACCTCCCTAGATTCCCTCACTAATATATCTTCACCCAATGTAGACCTCCCAAGAATCAAATTGTAAGATGCAACTCAACAAATCACATCATCATCCCCTAGATCCTACGCAACAAATCTCAAAGGCCTCACTTATACGGTGGAAAATGCATGAAAACTACACCTTGAAAAGCAGCATAGGATGCATGTGAGGAACTCACATTTCCAAAAATCCCAAACTAAGGCCACATAAAAGTTCCCTTACACACAACACGTATCTAAGTAAGTCCACGCAAAACCTTTATAGGAAAATGGTGTCCTTCCCTCGAATTAATCACTACCAAAACTAAACTACGAGTCTACACATGACTATACAACCCTTCCCAATAACAATTAATTTATATATTTAAAAAAAAAAAAAAAAAAAAAAACGAACCCCTTAAAAGAAGAAAACCCTAAAAATAAAATTAAACAATGGAGTCACCACGTATGACTAGAATAGAAATATACGTTTTTTGGTCAAATAATCGTATGGTCAAGAATACCTCCCGCATATCACGGAAAGATCCCCGCCGTACGCATGTTAGAAACATTCTGTCCGTTATCCAGATCCTTGGGTAAGTTGGCGGGCGCTGTCGTGTTATAAAAGAGCGGTTGAAAACTTTGAATCAATCACGTGTGGGCACTCACGAGGACTTTTTGTTAAGGAGTTGGGGACACGTCACGCCCTTTACAGCCGTCCGATGCGCCACGCTGGAAAATTAAACGTTAGTGGAAAAGGACGTGGCAGCCACGGTTTTTCCCCATGTGAAAGGTAGCCGATTTGGTGCCGAGCCTAACTCCGAGTCTAACGCTGAGAACATTTCTCAGCAATTGAAATTATTTTTATAATCCGACAAAAAAAGTAAATTAGCTAAAGTTGTTTTTTTTTCCATTTCGCCTTTTCTTTTTAAAAATGAAAGGCATTAATTTAATTTGGGGAAGCGTTAGGGGTTAAATTTGACGGCCACCTATGCCTGTCAACAATTTTAGTTTTTTAGTGACGGTAAATTTTAAATTTTGCCCTTCAAAAATGTAAAATAGAGTTATTTTTATAATGTTAATAAAATATATATAATATTATTCTATATATATTTAACTAGTTTAAGAATATATTTGTATACTTTATGTATAAATCTATATAAAAAATGACGGTCATCCTTAAAATTTGCAAGTTTCATGTGACGGTTTTTTTTCAAATATTTGCAAGTTTTTTTACGGCTAAAATCACAAAAAATGTCTAAACGGCCATCAAATTTAACCCTGGGAAGCGTATTTTGATGTGTAGTGTACATGGCTCTACACTATATAGATTGTCGGCATCTCTGTCCATGTTTAGGAGGAAACATATGGTGGATATATAATTATGATCAAGTGTATAACCAAACTATTGATCATGTTTAACCACACAACTACGAATAAGGGGCATCCACGGTTGTCAAAGTCACTCAGGGTATATTGTATACCAAAGTTCTTGGTGCCCTAAATATAATGAAAAACATGCTTGCTTTATTGCTAACAAATATCATGAGCCTTATGTGAAAATCAAGAGAAAAAGTTATAAAAAATGTGATATTGAGGCATATATGGGTCAGGTATAATATAGTACCTACAACTACCAATACAAGGTTGAATAACAAGAAGAGTCATGAAATTAGAGTATAACACAACACCTAACTTATATGGAGTTGGGGAAGGCCAACACTCCTTGTATGTTAATCCTATGATGAATATCAAACACATACTTTAAATTTTGGCATTCGAATACAGACTGTAAGGATCTTTTAATATTGATGAGCTTGGATAGACTCAGACTGGGTTGGATGTGTTAATAGTTCACATAGCTTTCGTGTAAAACCTATCTAGCGATTTTTCCTTCATGTCCTGGATATAAATGAGTCTAAACTGTCAATGAGCATGTAATATCAACAACATTGTGGTTGCAAATATCATCAACTAAGGAAAATCACCTTGCTCTAGGATTTACTATTATTGTGATCTAGACTCACAATGAATGGAAACTCTAGAGCTCAATAACTAATTAGTGAGTTTAGATTTCCACAGCATGCTCTCACATTGATCCATTTTGATCATGGGTATTGCTATTAAGATTATAAGAAACCTAATTGAGCATAGTTGACACCAAGCACTAATGATGAGTTTTGTACATGCATCCTTCATTTGTATATTCCATATAGATATCCATGATAGGAGATCACCATGTAAACATAGAAATTTTCACATCCATCTGAAAACTGATAACCAATGATGTGAAATATTCACTAATCCCTTAGAGAGTACAAACTGAATTAGCTTTCCATCTTAGTTATATGGGAAAAGGTTTCAGAGTGAATCATGTTGTACTTGGGGGGATTCTATGTGATTCATTCCTCCATTCTTACCTTTTTCGAGATTTACACTTATGGGTACCATATTATGCCTAGTATGTCAAGACCCATATTTCATTCCTAAATACCCACTTTAAATGTTAGAACCTTTTCTCACCTTAGGAAGAGGTATAATATGGAGCATGTTCATATTAGGTGATAGTTTCATCAATGAAAAATCCTACTCCTTTATAGTTTTGTTAACATCCCACTTAGGTAAGCTGCATATGGCCTCAGAGTTAACAATAGTGGATCATCAATAATGGATTCACTTATTATAAGTGAAACACTAGATGCATCTGTATCAAGTGGGATAGGAAAACCTTATATGTTAGTGATTTGTGGACATGTAATATATTCTCTATTTTCAACTTGGGATGTGATTGTGAAGAAGATAGTTGTTCATGGTGATTCAGCATATGTCAATATACCAGATTGATCTTCATTGTTAAAAACAATTTCTAGATTACTATCCTTGGACATCCTAAATATAGAGTAATGATACTACAAAAAGAACTAGATCATAAGACTGTCATAGTTGCAGTAATAGCTCACTTCGAATAAAACATCCTGTCCAAACCATCACTACAAATTTGGTTGACAGAGATAAATCCATGTACGATAGAGATTTTACAGAATGGGTGATTACAATAACCAACGAATATAAGGCGTTGAGATTGATCTATATAGTCTCGAAGGAGAGTTCATATGTCGGTCTTGAATTGTTAGGGTCATCAATTCAATGATCTATTCCAGCAAGACAATATACAAATGAGGTTTATGAAGATCTCGGATATGATCTTGAGGCTTCCTGGGTAGCAAGTTTTTTCATGGTAGCTCAAAGAATGGGATTACAAGGTGAGTATAGTGTCTCATGTATGTTGGTCAGTGGTTAAGTTAGCATCAATTAAGTTGCACTCGGCCCAAAATATCAACTTAGTTGGAAATAGTATTTTAACTGACATATATGAGTCACATACAATTAGCCATCTCTTTCAAAGAAAAGGATAAATAGATAGGTTGAGTTATCTATTTCATTTTGTTGTGTAGTATATTACACAATAAAATGATCCTGGATGACATACTCTAAGAGGAGAAGGGTTTATAGGAAGTATTACTATCATATGTCCCCACAAATTTTCACAAGGATCATATCTTCTTTATAGGAAGAGATGGAGTTGGTTTTTAACACAAGTAGAGTTGAAGTCCATCATCAACGCAAATGTCTAATCTAACTTCACTTTTTAATTTGAGATAAATGGAACCCAAGTTCATCTAGTGTATCCATTCTATGAATGTGACTGTATATTTGTCTCTTAAGAAGGATACGAATTATAAAAGACATAGATGAATCACTATATACCAGACTCTATACGATGCATATAACCTCCATGGGCTATATCTAAAACCTTCAAATAAAGATATTCACCTAGGTATAACTTTCAGTTTTACCAATTAGACAGAGAGAATACACTTGTTTTTAATAAATTATATTTCCTTATAGAAGGTCTGGTTAAACCCAAGAATCTTTGCACTCATATTTGACTGCAAACAAAATATATCCATATTTCATATTCCCTAGCCTCTCATGTTTTTAAATGTTCCTGGCTCAGATTGAGGTAAGATTGACCTACAATTTAATAAAACAAAATAGCTAGAATAAGACTCCAATACATGCAAAAAAAGCGTATGTAATTTTAGTTTGATCTCTTCAACTTGTAGCATTTATATCACTAAACATCACCTGGAATTCTAAGCATTACAACATAATTTGGAGTAAACTCCAGGACGGAGTAAAAAGTACCCGATGTACATAAACATAATGAAAGCACATATACAATGATGTAAAATCTATGAAGGGTAACAAATGCTACTCGTATTACAAGATACCATACACTGTTAGTTCCATTGTACCTGAATCCCAATAAGGGTTCAATCCATACAAGACTTGACCATGAGAGTATGTGAGGTACTAAAAAATGAAAGAGAAGACACTGTATATCCTAAGAATGTGTGAGATGGTGTGAAGCACCTAAAACAATAATTGAATGGAGCACAAATAATGGGGTATAATCTAATTAGGAGGACTAAAACATTGTATAAATAAACTAAAAATATGGAATAAATGCAATTAAATTATTCTAAGAGAAATGAAACCCTAAATGTGCAAGAGAAAGGAAGAGAAATGGCTTAGCTGATTGTTGTAGACTGTCGCAGGTTGTCACAGATCTGAAAATAAAATTTGAGGAAGTACAGACGAACACTCAGGGACCCTGTGAAGGACATATCTGGAGGATCTGACTGACTTGGGGCTTGGAGTGTACTGGGGTGCCCAAGGCACCCTGGTCTACAATCTGGGTGCTCTGATACTGTAAATGCTCAAAACCTTGAAATTGGTATGGTCACAAGTTGTCTTCGAATTTCCTGTCTGTCACACTGGATTCACCAGATGAGCTGTAAAATGACCTGCAATGCAAAAGGAAGTATCAAACCCTAGAAAAATAAAAGATACAAATGAATGGGTCAGACTGACCTCAACCGCCAAACTAGTGGTCTTATCACTGAGTGTTGCACTACATTTCAGACCCGATGTAGTTCTGGTGAGTGTGTGCATGTCGTGCCCTAGGTGTTCTTGTGCCAGTTGCACTTTATGAAGTAGCAAGCAATAGTAACTATAGAAAATGTAAATAGCATGTGTGCATGGAATAGAATAGAATCCCTCCCCCTATGTAGTGTGTGTGATGCAGATCTCCTAGCCTTGATGCATGGCACTATGTGGATGCAAGTGATGCAATGGATGCAACTCTAGATGGAGTGATAGTAGTATGTGATGCTATGACCTAGGACCCTTATTATGGTCTTATAACTTTATATTTATAGGGCTCTCAAGCTTAATTTCATAATTAATCCTGACAAGGCTGACTGGGAAAAGATAAAGATGAAAAACAACTAGAAAGGACCCAAAAAGAAGCGGGTAAGGATGTGCATAGATCGGGGCACCCAAGTGGGACCAGGGCACCCTGCCCCAATATAGGCTGGGGCACCCTGATTTTGGGATAGAATGATGGGGCAGTGTGAAAATGGGTGGATAAGTGCAATAAAAATATGCAGGAATGATGAAATAAAATATAAAATAAAGATGGCCAAAAGGTGGGATTAATTAGTACTTTATTCACTTGAGAACCTTCTAAATAGTAGTATAAGACCGGGCTAAATAATGTCTAAAGTGCATAATTTTGTGTCTACATTTTTCCCCCACTTTATGTTGGTGAGCGGAAATCTCGGTAACATAAAGTAGATAGAGATGCATACCTGATATCCATGTAGAGTGTAGAAGAAGACATGCCGATGGACTAGACTCAAGCGTGGAATGACAAAAAGAAAAATGTGGAGGAGCGTGGATTCTAAAGATGAAAAATGCACATAAAAAGTGATGAGAGTGAACCTAGGGTGGAACGCATGTGTAGTTGTTGTTGTGTGTAGTGTACCTGCATGGTTAGTAAAGGCAAGTGCCTGTAGCGGTGTGTTGTCATTGTCATTTTCGTTGTTGTTGTTGTTGCCCCAATTTGACTGCTTGTTTCTCATACGACAGACCTGCAAGGAGAAAATGATCAAGTAGTCAAATATGTATGTATGTAAAAATGTTGTGTAAAATACACATGTGTAAAGTACGCAAATGTAAAATACGCTAGAAAAGAAAAGTGTAAATGGAACATGTGCACCTGATCCATGTCAAGAAAAAGGGTGTAGAAGGATATCCTGTACTGTCACGAGTTTTTTGGGTGATCTCACGCCACCCTGGCTGAAGAAGTATAGGGAGGAAATGTGTTGTGTCCTCCAACTTTAACCGCTTCTGCTGAAATGTGTGAAGAGATCTTTGTACTGTCCTAGTTTTTTGGGTGATCTGATGCCACTGGATGGAGAAGTGTAGAGAGGCACACCCACTGTAACCCCCAAGCCTGTAACTGCTCCACAGAATTGCCGAAGGACACCATGTCCTGTTAAGGCCACTGTGTATGGAGTTCGTAGACTAGTCTAAAATCACTCGTTGTGTGTGAACCGGTGTAAATACGTTGTGTTAGTAGAAAACCCTCAATGATGCCCCCCTCTTTGGGGGTGCATGCGATGACCCTGGAAAGGAGAATGCGGCCCCAAAAGAGGACCAACCACACTCTGACCTGTAGAACTCTGCCCTGCAGGGGGAAAGGGAAACACTTGGTAGATACCAAGGTGCACACAAAAGGGGATGGCTAGCCAAAACAAGTGTTAGTCCAAAAACACATGCATGCAATAAGACAAGTGTAAAATACACAGATAATGTAGAAACTACCAAACAAAGTAGTGTAAACACACAAGAAAACAAGTAGACCACACAAAGTGGGTTTCAAACATGGGACATCACTCACGATGTCGTAAGACACACAAGGCCATCATGGCCACAAACAACAGACAAGTGTGCACACAAGCAAAGGGAAAATCCCACATACAATGGAAAACAAAGCAGACAAGTAGAATCAAACAAGTAGTCATGGAAACATGTAATCCTGCAAAACAAGTGTTGCACATGGAACACCCGTTAGCATGTTAGAGTGATAACCAATATGTCAAAGCATGTATGAACAAGTAGTATAAGATGCTAAGTACAAAATGAAACAATAACACCTGAATAAGATGAATGTGGATGCCCCCAGCGACCAGTATAGGAAGGGTAGAAGGTGAGCATCCATGCCACGTGTAGAGTCCTGTATCTGTGATCACACTAAACAAAGGCATGAACGCACATGTGTGTATGATAATGACATATAAGAAATCAATCTAACATGTGTAGTAAAGTGATCATGCAAAACACTAGTAAGCAAGAGTAAATGCCCCCAAGACAATGCAATATGTTGTGGATGGATGGAATGGAATGCAAGATGGAATGATAGGAGCAACGTGCCCCCCAAGTGGATGGAAGTGTATGTAGTGAGGTTCATTTTGTTTTTCCCCCTCAGCAGTCAAGAATGAACCGTAAACGAGAGTGCATCATCGGGAAATGGTCGAGTAGTGTTGGTTGTATCTAGCGCGTTGTGATGAGTGTGTATATGTAGTGGTGATGAAATGTGACATGTGGAGAGATGTGCATGAACCCTATAGCCTAAGCGTATATCATGACTTGGTTAAATAGAGGAGTGATGATTTAACCCTAAGTGTATATCACTGTAGAATGAGTTGATGGGGATGAGAATGTGTGTGGACCCTATAGCCTAAGCATATACCATGACTTGTTGAATGGAGGAGTGATGATTTATCCCTAAGCATATATCACTATAGAATGAGTGTATGGGGATGAGATATGGAAAGATGTGCATGGACCCTATAGCCTAAGCGTATACCACGACTTGTTGAATGGAAGAGTGATGATTTAGCCCTAAGCGTATATCACTATGAAATGAAAAGGATGAAAATGGTGATGATGTATCCTAAAGTATCACTATGTCACTATAAAGCGTATACCATGAATAAGAAGGGAGTGGTGATGTACCCTAAGGTGTATGCCACTACAAAATGATAATGGGGGTGGTGATTTAGCCTAAAGCGTATACCACTACAAGATGATAAGAAGGGGTGATAATTTAACCTAAGGTGTATGTCACTAACGCGGGAAATGTTGGATGAGGAAAATGTCACATTGGTGAATGTAAGGTCCATTTGATTGGTAAACCCTCGGCAGTCGAGTATGGACCGAGGAACTAAAGTGCGTCATAGGGTGGTGAGTGCAACGCGTAGAAGACAACATAGTATAAATGACCAAGTGATGAATATGTGATGTAAATGCATGGTGTGAGAAATGCAATGTAGGATGTATAATGTATATATGAATGCAATGTATATGTAAATAGAAATAGAATATGCAATGATGATAAAAACTAGACCCATATGTAATGGAATCTAGTGTAGCATGTAGAATGTATATGATGAATAGATGCATATGTGAATTATACAATGTAGGAAATGTAGGGTGTAGATGATGTAAGATGTGATAGGTGTAGAATAGGAATATGTAGTGATGAATGTAAAGCTAGACCCATATATAATGTAACCTAGCATAAATATAGAATGTAAGAAAGAGATGCAAAACTAGACTCATATGATATGATGACTAGTGTAGCATGTATGATGATAGATGATGTATAAATGACTAATAGACGAGGGTTGTATAGGATAATGTAGGATGTAGGCTATGTATAGAAATGATAATAGAATGTAAATGTGTAGAACCTAGAGTGCAGTGTGTGGGGTTCAGTGTAATGGTAATCCCTCAATAGTCCAGTGTGAACCGAAGCACAAGAGTGCGTCATTGGGTAACGAGGGTGTTATAATATGTGAAGTGGATATGAGATGATATAGAAGTGATAGAGATGAAGTGTAAGATGTAAAAGGGTACAATCATGCTAAGCTAAGAGGGGGGAAGTATGTCATGTGATATGCCCCCCAGTAAGTAGTGTGGTAGAAGAGGCTATGTGAACTCATCAAGGAGATCGTCATCCTCTAGGATCAAATTCAAATGGATCTTGGGATTGGCAACATGGTATGTATAGTATGAGGGTGATCATGTAATGATCCATTATCGGTATAGGCAGTAAATGATACATGCCCATAGCATATTCTTCGTTAGTGAATGGGGGATGTGGGCAACCGTGTACATACCAGCAAGTGTAGTTAGGTGAATATCCAAGAAAGGAACTATTACAAATGAAAACACATGACCAAAAGGCATAGGGAATGAAATATCAATGTGACTAGGGTCTAAGGTACCTCCAATGTAAGTAAATGAAGAATCTCCTAATGTGAGTAAAGAAACACAAGGGGTATGTGGGAGATAGACTAAAAGATCAAAGATACACAAGCCATAAGTGGCAATGATAGTGAAACAACCATAATATAGGTGAGAAGCATGAGTAGAAGGCTGAAGGTCCTCAAAAGTATAACTAAGATGAGCTAGTTTATCATGGGAACATATTGTTTCATCATGGTTAGAATTAAAGGGGAAATGTTCCCAATTCGAGTCATGAATGAAAAGTGTGCAAGTGAAGGGTGGGTAAACTGAATGATGGAGCTGAGGATGGGATAATATTGTCCATGGATGGAATAGGTAGCTGATGTGGAATGATAGTTGTAGAAGGAGGTAGTGTAGAAGGAGGTAGTGTAGAAGGGATAACATCTAGTAAACAAATAGCGCCCTCAAGTGGTGGCAAATGAGGTTGATCATCCATAGGTGAGGTTCATCTGTAGTATCAATGCAGGGAATATGGAGACTAGTGTGAGGGACATGGACACAATATTGGAATGGATCACGATCTCAGAAATATAGTATACTCAATACACTCATGTAAGAATTTGACAAAATAGTGGATGGTGGAAGCAACAACTTGCATGGCGTGAAGCCATGGTCCACCTAACAAGTAATTATAGGAGACATGAAAATCAATGACAAAGAAAAAAATAGGGAGAGTCTTAGGACCTATGGTGAAAGGAAAGGTAACTTGGTTAGACATGGAAAATTGAAACCATCATAAGCACAGAGTGAAATGGAAGAAGGGCTAATGTCACAAGTGTGACAAACCTAAATCCTGGAGAAAGGACATAGGGCACAAGTTAAGCTTAGAGCTATTATCAATAAGAGTGCATGCTTGACATGGCAACATTGTAGATGTGAGACATGATATAAAGTGGTGGGTCATTGTCAAAGGGGTGAATGTCAGCAAGAGGATTGGCCCCTAAGAATGCTATATGTTGAGAAAAGGCCTCAACAAATGTGTATCATACATGGAATCTAGGATGCATGTCAATAAGAAACATTAGTAGTAGCAAAGAGGGTTTGAACATGATGAAGTAAATTATGATGGGTAAGTAGGTATTCAGATGAATGGAAATATTCATGATGTCGGGCATGTAAATGAAAAACCCTAGAAAGGTGTATGAAAGAGACGTCAGGAACCAAAATGATATAACCCTAATGAGAATAATAAAGTGGCAAAGGAGATACTAAAACTTACATTAATCTAACATAGGCCAGGATAAAACACTGTAATAAATGAGACTAAAAACCCTTATATACATTCATGGAATAAGTGGAAATGAATTATAGTTGAATAGAACGCCTAATGTGCATGTAAGTAAAGATAAGAGTGTCACTTAGTTGACAATAATTTGAGCCTACAGGTCGCAGGATTGTAGAGGATTATGAAACAAATGGGGCAGTCATGACAAGGTAGGACTATGTGAAATCAGGTAAGTCCTGCATTCTGGTAATGGCTTTTATCTGAAGAAACTGGCTAACTTGGAACTGGATGGGATCCAGTGGGAGTTGAATGTAATGGGATACCTGGTGGTGCAAGTATCAGGTACCTGGAGTAAATAAAAGATGTTGAAATGCTTGAATGACCTTGTGAATCTAATATGGATGGTGCAATGGATGCGAAGGCAATATCTTCAAGAATGGAAGCTGATGTAGCAAATGCATAGTGGAAAATGTCTAGGTCATGTAATGAAAGGAATTGTATCAAAGTACCTTTGTGAAAGAATAAAAAACATTATCCAATTTGGTCAGACTTGAGAAACTACTTAGTGGACTTATCAACATGACGTAGTGATAAATTTCAGATTGGAGTAGACTGAAGGTCATCAAATGTGAAGTGTGCATGTCGTTATTGGACAAATAGGTTTATTGCATGCTGAGTTGTCACTTTGTGAAGTAACATTTAATAATGTACATATGGTAAATAAAGGTAATGGTGTCAAATTTCCCACTATGGGTGGAACGTGTGATGCAGATTCCTAGCCCTATAATTTGAAAAAGGAAAAATGTCTATTGGTAAGTGATCAGTAAATTAGCTAAGTGACCTGTCGTATTTTCTTCATCCATTATGGTGAAAATGTAAGTGAACCTAAGTCAAGTCTGACATGATTTTTCAGAAATTATTTAAGTTGGACCATTGAGGATGAAAGATTTCAAACTAGCATGGAGTCAAAAAATCAATATGAAAGTTGGAAACAATATCCTTGAATGGTTTCCAAAATCTCAGTGTGAATCATGGGAACAATTGCATCTAGGGATTACATGTTTCCATTTCGGGCTTCATTATAGAGTCATTAGGAGTTGTTTTGAAGGATATTTGTGCAAAACCCATGTAAGTGAAATCCGTTTTATTGGAGTATAGAGTGAATACTAGATGTTTCACGGTTGTTGAGCCTTAAGAAGTTACATCAACTTCATGTCAAAATGCATGGTAGACAAAGATAGATGTTCAACATTAATGAGATCTGCGATGTATCAAGTCTAGTAGAGCTTTTTGATAAAACTCACATTTGCATTGCGAGGTTGTAATGTCTGTCCTTGTGGAACAAGGCATTAAAGGGGTAGAATTTAGCTTGGACTTAGTTAAGACTGGAAATCTTATGCATGTTCCCATTTATAGAGGGTGTTTCCATTGAAGTAGTGAATAATGAGAATGTTGGGTGAATACCTTCAATCCTCCCAATTGGTAGTTAGTAAAGGTTAAGATCAATTGATGGTTTAAGTGTGGATTAGGTCCTCATTAAGTATGACATTCAGTTACATAGATATGTTCATGTGGTCAGAATTAAAAGGTAGTTATCAGAAGGTAAGCAAACCAGAAAGAGATGTCATTCACCAAAATGATTAACTATATATTGTGAAATCTGATAGGTAGTAATCCTAGTTAATATGATTAGGAGGACTAAAAATGTTATATAATTATGTAGTAAATAGGGTATGGAATGAATGCAAGGGGTAAACTATATTAAATGAAATTAAACCCTAAATATGCAATAATATAAGTAGAATGAATGAACCTTAGTTGATTGTCTCTAATATCCAGGTGGTCGCATAGTGTGGGTCTGATTACAGGTTTACAAAACTAGAACAGTCATTCAGAGGACTCATGGAGAAGGGTAGATCTGAGAGTGTTCAGATTGGGGTGCACCCCGGGGCGCCTTTTATCTTACAATTTAGGTCTCTGATTAACAAAATGCTTAAAACCTGAGTTTGGTATGGTCATAAGTTGTATCTGAAATCTATCCTTCTATCGCATTTGATTCTACTTTGATGAGTTGGTGAAAATGACCTGCAATGCAAATGAAGTATCAAACCCTAGAAAAATAAAAGATGCAAATGAATGGGTTGGACTGACCTCAACCGCCAAACTAGTGGACTTATCACTGAGCGTTGCACTACATTTCAGACCCGGATGTAGTTCTGGTGAGTGTGTGCATGTCGTGCCCTAGGTGCTCTTGTGAAACAACACTTTGTGAAGTAGATTTCGAATAATAATAACTATAGAAAATGTAAATATCATGTGTGCATGGAATAGAATAGAATCCCTCCCCCTATGCAATGTGTGTGATGCAGATCTCCTAGCCTTGATGCATGGCACTATGTGGATGAAGTGATGCAATGGATGCAACTCTGGATGGAGTGATATTAGTATGTGACGCTAGGACCTAAGACCCTCATTATGGTCTTATAACTTTATATTTATAGGGCTCTCAAGCTTAATTTTGTAATTATTCCTGAGAAGGCCAACTGAGAAAAAGATAAAGATGAAAAATAGGCTAGAAAGGCCCCAAAAAGAAACGAAAAAATGAAACATAGATTGGGGTGCCCAAGGTGGGACCAGGGCACCCCCAACCACCCTAGTACAGGCTGGGGCACCCTGATTTTTGGCTAGAATGATGGGGTAGTTGCGAAATGGGTGGATAAGTGCATAGAAGAATATGCGGGAATGACGAAATAAAATATAAAATAAAGATAACCAAAAGGTGGGATTAATTAGTACTTTATTCACTTGATAACCTTCTAAATAGTAGTATAAGACTGAGCTAAATAATGTCTAATGTGCATAATTTTGGGAAGATCTACATTAGTTGGATATTTTCTGCAAGGCTTCTAGCTCTAATCTCTGGTGGGTCAAAAATCAATGCTTATAACAAAGTCTTGGCTCTTGCCTAAATGGATTAAAGGCTTTGATTGGAAATGGATCAAACATGGAGAGTAATTCAAATTCCTCAACATTACTTTTACTTTTTGACCACTCCATTTCATATTTGTGGTAGTATGTGGTTAATCATGTAGAAAAAATGATATGTGGTTGATCGTTTGGAAAACAATATGTGGTTCATCATGTACATGGTATATTCCAAATAAAATAACTACAAAAGATATCTTATTGGATTATCAAACGCTTCTCGAGTGTCAATTCATCACATGTTTCCCTTTTTCACCTGTGAGCCTGCTAGTTATCCCCCCATGCGTTGTATCTCTTCACAATTGCGCCATGGCTCCATCCTTGTGCGGGTACCAAACCTTAGTTAAAATTTAGGGGTCAACATCTACCCCTAATTAGAAAACTCTAGGTTTGCACTTAAATTGATGTTGTCACCCATGTTTATTATTCTTCTTGTTGAGCTCCCTCTAAAGCCTATTATGACAAGCTATCTAAATCATTAAGAAACTTCTTAAGGGCTAATGTTAAACAAGTACGAAGGTTTCACAAAGTTGCTTACGACATTTGTTTCCTACTACAAGAAAAAGGAGGGTGGGTATCATTAACAGCCATTGCCAAATCATTTCTTTTTACGCTAAGTGGATCGTGCAAGCTATGGAAGGAGAAAAAAGCTTTGGAAATCCTGCTAAGACATTGCATCTTAGTAGGCTCTCCCTATGGCAAAACTCGGTGGAAAAATATATGCTTTCATACACTTTTATCACCATTGTGCCTATCAAAATTGAGGGGTCTTTTGTTGCCAAAAGCATATGGAAAGCCTTCAAATTAATCAAACCACACATTAAGCGGATCAGGGATGGTTTCAGAAATGGGCTTCCTTCCAATGATCATAATTTGTGGTGGTACCCTATCATGACTTCTTTTAGCATCCCTCTAGCTAAATTGCTTGGTACTAAACCACTCAAATTTGATAGAAAATGTATTTGTTCTATACGGGATCTTGTCACTTCTAGAGACTAAAGCATATGACTAGAGTTGCAAAGGAAATTTCAACTTATTGCCTCCTATTTTCCTTCATTATATTGCATTAAAGAATTGTTCCTTGGTGCTATGTTGCATAAACTTGTGCTTTAAAACGCCTACGATCAAGTGGAAGGATTGGTGTTGGAATTGTGAAATTGCCTTTAATAATTGTTCATATAGGCTGTTATATCATATTATAAATCCTTTCTCCTCTGTATTTGACAAACACAATGGGTGTTGGAGTTTACAATCCTTGCCCCTCCATCATGTGATAGTGCACAAACTTTCAAACACTTTTTGGGTTTTTTTCCTAGAGCATAGTCAGGTAGGCACTAGATTCACAACCTTTTCCATCCCTTCCACCTTAAGCCTTTCAATTGGTGTATGATTTTCTTTGGAGGTTATGCTAATTGGCTTGCTTCTATTGTTTTTTTGGAATTTATTTATAGCAGTTATTCTCTTTTAGTTGTGGAAATATAAAAAATGTATTTATTTTAAACAAATATATAATTGACCATAACTTTACTGTTAATGAAAAATTTATGTTATAAAGAGAATGTTGTTTTTGAGTTCCCACACTTGTAGGAGCTTCTCTACCATTGAGGGAATGCTCCTTCCACAATGACTCATGTGCTCCCATACCAACCTTCACATGGTTTCTCACCACCGACGCCTAGAAGCCGATGCATCGGTTTGTGCGGTCATTTCTCCACTCTTCCTCCATTGGGGGTTAGAGTTCACCTCTACTTCTGTGTGGCAAACTATAGCCAACATGTCTCGATGTTCCTTCCCGATACCAAGAAATGTTCAAATAGTGCCTCCATCGCTTGGGTGGAGAGTTACTATTTCATTGGCCCAAGTTGGTGATACTCAAACTCTTGATGAGAATTGGTGGGTGGCTGTCGATCTTCATTTGGAGGAACCTCTGCTTGGAGCCTTCCCAAGAACTATCCCCCTGTACCTCCCCCTTAACAACATGTGCTTGAATTTCTCATTTAATATGCTATTTTTTTGTGGATAGTTGTATTTTTTAAATAACACCGATACTTGTACTTTCCTCAACTTTTTTTTTCTTTCAAGATCGAATATATTAAATGTCGTTACATATTATAAACTTATTATTTTTGAAATAATATAATGAATTCCAACAATCTTACATAAGAAGTATGATAGATAATGAAATTTAATTTTCCCATAACTAAGCCAACATAATTTCCTACTCTAACATAACATCAAGCATTCCCTCTAAAAAGAAAGGACCTAATTATCAAGGTTTCTAGAAATAGGGTGAATCCAAAAAGTCAACCTAGAGTTACTAAAAGCTAAAACATCTTTAACCTTGAAATAATACAATGAATTCCAACATCTTAGAAGTATGATAGATAATCAAATTTAATTTTCCCACAACTAAACAAACGTAATTTCCTATTCCATTTACCAACACAAACCAAACCAAACTTAACAGCTAATAATTTCAACATTAACATAACATCAAATATTCCCACTAAAAAAGAAAGGGCTTAATTATCAAGATTTCCCACGAAATAGGGTGAATCCAAAAGTCAATTTACTAAAAGCTAAAACATCTTTAACAAAAAAAACAAAAATTTAAAAAAAAAACAAGAAAGAACTTTTGTCTAAATTATTTCCGAAAGCCGAGGCATGGGGCCGAACATTAGGCACGTGACCGAGGCTGAGGCTCGGAAAATCTACAGTCTCCGAGCCTGAGGCCCGATAATACGATTATCTCAGCCTATACAGAGAGATCATGGCGATTAAAGACGATTCTTTAACCTCAAAGACTGCTCTAAATATTGGGTTTCATTTCAGAATAGCTGATTTCGGCAGGCTTATCGCGCTCCTCTCGCGATGACGAGCAGATCGGTGGGCTTTCCACAAAAAACGGCTCAAAATGAGTTTTGAATCGAAAAATATGCCAAAAAGTCGCAATTTTAAGGTTTTTGAGTAAAGATTGAGGATTTTCTGCGTTCAATGGCGCTAGAAAATCAACTTTCGTTCAGTTTTTCCGTAAATTCGAGCTTAACGGAGAAAAATTGCCGAAATTCGAGGAAAATGAACGTCCAGGAAGCGGTTAATAGCGAAGAAGGGGTACAGAGCAGGCCGAGCTATGCCGTGCTGGCTTACAGGAAGGCGGAAGAAGCAGGTAATATTATTAAAGAAAATTCAAAGAATTTTTCAGATGAAATGTTTATAGTCTGTTCCCATATGAAATGTTTTTATTCTCTTTTTAAAAGATGTAGTAAAATCTACTTATATGGTTATAAGTTGATGCAAAAGATGATGAAACGTTCATAACGCGTTCCGATATGAAATGTTTGTTGTCTCTTTCAAAAGAGGTATTAATGTTCTGCTGAAACCATTGCAATTTGTTGCGAAAGATGTGATTGTAATATACTTAAAAGGAAGATTTACTAGTATCATATTAATGAAATGCTTGTAACGGTTCTAAAAGGAGATGTAATAGCTAAAGATTTGAGATTTTCGCTGTGCATTTATGTTTATACTATTCTTTCGATCAACTACATTTATGTTTTTTCATTTGAATTTAATAGGAAGAGGTAGTAAATTAATGGTGATCGTGTAATCAATCTCTGACGAAATACTTGTAATCAGTTGCAACAGAAAATGTAGCAAATTTCTCCGGTTGCTGGTAATCCCTTCCAAAAGGAGGGTTTGAGATTTCTATGGTGTAGAAAATTCTTCTGAATGAAATATGAACTACGTGTATGCTTTTTTCGTACCTACATATAGGTGCAGTTTGTTTAGAAGGATTTTGTGGGAAAGAAGATGCAGAGAATAGAAAGATTTGGTATAAACTCCTTTAATCTGTAAACATACACAGTTTATTCAGAAAAAATACTTATAATCTGCTCCAGAAGATCGGAAGTAATGTTTGTAAACTCTTCCAAAACAAGATGTAGTAGATTTCTGATGAAGTCGTTGTACTTTGTTCCAAAAGAAGATGTATTAAATTTCTAATGACATGCGTGTAATTGATTCTAAAAGAAGATTTAAAATTCTTTGCAAGCTTGTAACCCATTTCAAAAGAAATTTTTGCAAATTTAAAATGGAATGGTTGTGATCCGTTTGAAAAAATGTCCTAAATTTCTGCTGAAATGCTTGTAAATCGCTTGAAATGAAAACCTAGTGAATTTAAAATGAAATGCACGCAATCCGTTAAAAGAATCCGTACTAAAGAATATGCATCTGTTCCAAAAGATGTACATAAATTTCTGATTAAAGAAGTTATATATCTGTTAGTGCAAATATCTAATATGTTCCAAAACTTTGTGAACATAAATGCTGTTCTGATTAAATAAACAAAGGATTTCTATTTATTCTGTTTTCTTTGTTGTCAAAGAGCAAATCTAAGGTAAGTGTCCCAAAGTCTTAGGCCCATATTGATCTTCCTAGAATAGCTAACTTTTGGAGATAAATATAAAGTATTCTTTTAAAATAAAAGCCTTAATGTTGAAATTTTGCTCAATCAAGCAAGTCATATGTCCAAAATATCTTTTTCTCAATTTACATACAACATCTTCATTTTGTAAATAATTGAAACAAGGGATTGTTTTTATTGTTCCATTGAAATTCATGATTCGTTCTTACAAAAACCATAGATTTTTCCATGTTTTATGAGCACAAAATCATTTCATTTGTATTTGAATTTCAAAATTTGATCGAGAGCTTCTGTGCATTCCCTTAAATGACAATTTTTTCTTGAAAGAACATCCACAGTCTTGAGTAAACTCAGCATGGATACGTGCAAGTGTGTTGACTGTGTATTGCTCTGTCTCACAACATAGTTGACCCAAGGGGATCCATCCAATGCTCTAGATCCTATCTGGTGAAATAATATATGTTACCTTTTGATGCAAATAACAATAATCCATTCTATGTATAAGCAAATATCTTTCTATTAACATTCCTATTGATGATATTTTACCAAATGGATAAGTTTAGAGCTTTGCGAATTCTTTTAGAATCTTGACATGATCCTATTTCCCAAATAACAATAATCCATTCTAATTCTATTTGGATATTTTACCATTCTTTGGAATTGGCATGAATTTCATTGGCATGACGTTTTGACAGATAGTGGACAATCCGCCACCTTCAGTTCCTTCTCTAGATGGGGCAGCGTTGTTTGCAATTCAATATTTTGAGAATGTGAGGAATTTGCTTGTTGCAGTTGAAGAAATGCAGCTCCCAACCTTTGAGGATTCCGAGCTGGAACAGGTTTTAAATTTTATTACCTTCTTGTTGTTCCTGATTTGCAAGAGTACGGTCATTTGCAGAAATGTATATTGTTCTCAAAATCCACAGCAGTAGCAAGTCAGGATCTTTTCTATTTTGGCACAACCACCTCATCATACCACCCTCAGATCAAGACTTCACAGAAAGCCAACTCCTCTGCCTCACCTACCAAGCCAGATGAACACACAACCTACTTAATTTGGGGGGGATTCTCTTTCAGGTTTTGAATGTGAATCGACATTGTGATAATTGTTCCATCCTACTGCTAGACCACATTCCTGATTGACAATTCGGGATCTTGGTATTATAGAAAAGTGCATTTCTTGCACAGCATTTTAAGGCTGCCCGTTGCCATTTACAAGCCATAGATGTTTTTTCATCACAGCCGTTAGTGTTGAAACAATTCTTTTGCATGTATCATGAAATGAAATGAAATGCTTTTGTCCCTGGTATAATAATTTCCATGTTTTCACCAAAATATGTTCTCAATAATTTTTGGAAGCAGAACTTTACATTTTATTGCACATTCCATCTAAAAGTATAGCTATCATGAAATAGAAATATTTTGCACATTACTTTTGAAGCCAATTTTTTTGTTTCTTCAATTTGATGAATAATAGTCAGTAAGATTTTTCTCTTTTCTTGTAGAAATTGCAAGATGAATTTTTCATTTATAGTGTTATCTTATCTTGCCTTGTGGTCAGGGAGGCCCGTTGATAAAAGTGGTTGATTGCGTTCTAGGCCTAAAATCTTACTATGACTCGAAGGAAACAGGGGCACATGGCCTTCTGAAATACGGGGTTAATGTGAAGCTTCTTGATGGAATAAATCTATGCATTAAAGGACTTGGGAAAAACTCTGATTTAACAAATAATGTGGTATTTAAGAATAATCATGACCAATTAAAACAACATGATTTGCTTGGAAAGAATATTACAAGTGCTCTTTTAGATTGCCTCATAATCAAATTTCCTAAAGTTGTTTTGCCAAAGGAATACAAAAAACAAAGATTTATACATGAATTGCAATGGAACAATATGCACGTTGTAATTTTTGCCGATTGTTTTACCATTTCATCTGATCCCTTGTTCAAAACAATTTCAATTTTATGTACAAGACATTTTTCATCAATGTTTTCATTTTGAACCAAAAAAAATGTTGTATGTAAATTGAGAAAAATGATATTTTGGACATATGACTTGCTTGATTACCAATTTCATGAATTCTTTTCACTTGTTAGCCCTCGTTTTTCGCAGCTACTAACAAATATCAGAAACTTACAGCACGAGAAAGGTCATGATGTCTGCTTAATATTTTCTACAGTTACGAATGGTATTGAAGGACATTCTGAAGTGCGATGACGACTCATTACTAAAGTCAGAAGTTTTGGGAGCACTGACCAGAAGTTCATTTCACATTACTGAAGCAAAACAAGGCGTCCTTGAAAATGCAAAACCACAAAATGCCAAACGATTTCCTCTCCTGTCCAAAGAAGTGGATGGTCACACAAGAGTTGATCCAAAGCAGCAGCTGCAGTTTGATGTTCAAAGGGAATTCGAGGTATAATCTCAAAGCTGGACTTAAAATTTACTTTGATGAAATATTTATCTATACATCAGAGATCATGTTACCCTCTTCACAAAGCATAGACATGTGACAGGAACTGAAGTACACCCTATATACCACAAGAGACGGCATCGAAACACTGCAACTAAAATGGAGAGAAGAATTGGAAAATCTTGGTAACTTGTAACAACAACTCTTTGCCAAAGGATGCCACAATTCCAGCAGTTCCTTATTTACATTTGTTTTGAGGGGTTTTGTACTTTATTAAAAAGAATGTTTATCCCTTTCTTAAATATCATGTTGCAGAGAACCATCTTCAAGGGGTTTTTACAAGCTGCAGAAGGCTATCACAATGTGCTAGAGGAAAACAGACAGCTATACAACCAAGTACAAGATCTTAAAGGTGTGTAAGGATGATTGGGAGTAATCTTATTGAGGTTGCATCTATAAGTTCAAAAGTAAATATCTTATTCTCTTGATTTTTCCTTTCTGAATTAGGAAGCATAAGAGTGTATTGCCGAATCAGGCCTTTCTTGCCTGGACAGGCCAGTAGTCAAACTACAGTGGATTTTGTTGGAGAAACTGGCACTCTCATGATTGTTAATCCTGCTAAGCTGGGCAAGGATGCACGCAAAACATTTAATTTCAATAAAGTATTTGGGTCCTCTTCTACTCAAGGTAATGCAATTGGATAATCTAATTCTGTTGCCTTATGAGAGATAAGGGCATGTTCTAACTTCTGGTTTTCATGTCAATTCACAGCGGAAATTTTTCTGGATACACAACCTCTAATCCGATCTGTCCTGGATGGTTACAATGTTTGCATTTTTGCTTACGGACAAACAGGTTCTGGAAAGACATTTACAATGGTAGGTCACATTTATTATACTTTCTTTATGCTAACTTGAAGCTATTATTATCATAATTTAACAGCAAAGCATTCTCAGGCAAGCATAAAGTCAAATCAAACCCAATAAGAGCATATCAATAGAGAGGCCTATAATCATTCATAATGTGGAAATTAAGCTATTTTATAACGAGAAATTTAGGATACAAGAAACATTTCACCTTTTCACCACAATATTATACTAGCTATGGAATTCATATCAACAATTATGATTTCCTTATCTACTGCATATATCGACACCGTTGACCTGACACCATACACAAACAGTAGTAACAAGCATTGCCATACTTGCACTGCTTTTATGGTTAATTTAATCTCTGAAAATCTTGTCGCTTGCAATGCACGGATGGATGCCGATTTTTGTTCATTAAAGAGTCTATTCTTGTACTGATTGATCTATGTTTCTTTTCAGAGTGGTCCTCAAGTAATTACAGAGGAGAATTGGGGTGTGAACTATAGAGCATTGAATGACTTATTTGAAATCTCAAAAATCAGAAAAAATGTGTTTGAGTATCAAGTTGGAGTTCAAATGATAGAGATATACAATGAGCAAGTGAGAGATCTGCTTATTACTGATGGTTCTAGTCGGAGATATCCTTTTGTCATGATAGGCTTAATCATTCCCTTCAAGTTTCTTGTTACTCTATGCAAATTAGAATTGCTTGAGATTTGAAACTAAAGAAATCCTTGACTTCGTGGAACACTAGAAATTAGGAACAATTCTCAGCAAAATGGACTCAACGTGCCTGATGCAAGTTTAATACCAGTTGCATCCACATATGATGTGATCAATCTGATGCACATAGGACAAAAGAACCGTGTTGTTGGTGCAACTGCTTTAAATGACCGTAGTAGTCGGTCACATAGGTAAGTCAAATCTGATGTATTGATTCATTGAATACTTAATCCTAAAAATCCTTGCATTCATGTAGATGATTTATTTTTAAACTTATTCTGTGCAATTTTTATGTTTTGATGAAAAAATCCGAGTTCATCTTTGGAGTTTGAGTGATTTCTTCAACAAAATTTTCTACTTACAAAAGTTTTTGTTGCATATTAACAAAATATAATTTCAGGTACAGGAACCAATAACAAGAATGGTTTGTAGTGTTTTGACAGTGCATGTCCAAGGAACAGATCTGGCCGCAGGATCCATCCTTCGAGGATGCCTTCATTTGGTGGACCTTGCTGGAAGTGAGAGGGTGGATAAATCTGAGGCGACGGGAGACCGATTGAAGGAAGCCCAACACATTAATAAATCCCTTTCAGCTTAGGAGATGTGATCTCTGCGCTTGCACAAAAAAAAATGTGCATGTTCCATATAGAAATAGCAAGCTAACACAGTTGCTTCAAGATTCCTTAGGTCACAATCCTCTCTTCTTTTACTGATTGGTTGAACCTTCATTTTTTATGTTCAGGACACTTATTTTGTGTTTCTTTTCCTCAGGGGGTCAGGCTAAAACTCTTATGTTTGTCCACATAAGTCCGGAAGCAGAGTCTTATGGAGAGACATTAAGCACCCTCAAATTTGCAGAGAGAGTGGCCACTGTCGAACTTGGTGCAGCTCGTTCCAATAAAGAGAGTGCTGAAGTCAGGGAGCTCAAGGAACAGGTCCGTTTCTAATTTTTTCCCCAACATTTTGTGCCGATTAAAAGGTCACAATATCGTTGTTGTAAATGAATCTGAAATTCAGCTAGTTCCGATTCGTTGGAAATACTTTAAAGGGAATGTTCACGCTGAAAAGAATTACCATCTTTACATACTGGCAATGTGCCAATGAATTTGTTGAGATTCTCAGATCAATCAGCAAAAAGATTTTGGATTCATTGGTGTTGTAGTTTAGCAATAATTTGATCTTAATATAGATTCCTATTTTTGGTCTTTTATGAACTAGACATTGATGTCATTCTGGAAGACTGCAGATTTACAATTTGAAGATTGCACTGGCAAAAAAAGGAAGCTGAAGCAGAACAGTCTCAAAGCTCGAGAAGCTCTCGGAATAGTACTGAAAGACAGCGGATGAAGGTTGGATTATCACCATTGCATTCACAGAGGCAAAGCAAAGATTCTCAAGTACTGTCAAACCGAAGACAGCCTATGGAAGAGGTTGGAAACATTGAGGTAAAATCAGGATTCTTTATTTTCCTCTGTTATATTGTCAAACCTTTCTATTTGTTGGTTTATATGTTTGAAGGCTTGATGGGTGTCTGGAAAACAGTCTCAGGTTAGGAGCATTTCTTCAGGAAGACAAAGGAAACCAATCTACAACAGGGATTCTCAAGGGGAGGAGCAGATTCAAATTATCCAAGGCTAATGTGTCGGCCATCTCCAGAGAGGAGATCGTCGTCCACTGAGAGAAGATCATTGTCTACTGACAGAAGATCACTCTCTGCAGATCGTGGAAACCATACAAAAAACAGAATTAAGCATGATATGTTAGAAGAACAAGAAGCCAGAAAATGGCAGGACAAGGTGATGGTCAATAGACATCTAACCATTCACAGTGCAGCTTCACGGACTGATGCTGTGAGGGAAGCTTGTGAATTGGCAAAACAAGATAGCATTTCTGATATGTTCTACCAGAAGTATTATACCAATCCAAGGAAGATCTATCCAGACAGAGAAGACATCCAATTCTGATGGACCAGAATGAAGCACATGTAGGAATCAAAAGGAATGGACTTGAGCTAAAGGGAAGCAAGAATATCAATTAAGAAGAACTCCCCCAATAAGTACAGATGAATCAGATGTAGATGTGTACAGAACAAGTGATTGCTCCGAAACCGATTTATACCAATTTAAGGAACTCAACCTTGTTGACATAGCTACAATTCAACAGGCCCCAAGGATTAGGAAGACACAACAGATATCTACAAAGAGTTCTTATCCTGTGGAGCGAAGGTAAAAAACATAATGCATATTCCTACACTTCAAGAATATGCTTTTAAAATAGAACTCACATTCACAAGGGCTGATCCTATTCAGTGATGTTTGTTTATGGTTTCAGTCTACAATTGCAGTGTTCGGTTTCTATTATTTTGTTTGGAAAAAAGAGTAGTGCATATATTCATGTTATTTATATTAGTATATCCGATGTGCTTACCGCATTTATACCACCTTTTTTCACTTTCAGAAGTCCAAGCCAAGCGAAAAGCCCTGCTTCAGCAAGCAGGTTGTACAATATCAATGGACAGTCAAAAGTGCGATCGGTGAGGCAATCAGTTGCTAGCTTGCCTTCTGGAGGAACAGAATTGAAGCGAATTTCACCTGGAGGAAAATTCACACTTGAGGGCAGGGTTACCTCCAGTAAGTAGCTCATGAACTACCAATTCCAATAAATTCTAATCATGTTGGATATTGAGTGCTCAGGGAAAGGGGAGAAGAAACTTTGGGGAAGAAAAGTTGGTCTAAAAATTACACATTGACTGTTCTTGATTGGACACCAAAACCAACTATGATGAATATCCTACTACAAATTTTGATTTCATTCTATTTGCACCAGTTTCATCTGAAGAATCATCTGTTGAGCATTATGCAAACTCGACTTTTCACAGGCAGCCATTTGAAGCTCAGATTGGAGAGTCATCATCCACACCATCAAGAAGATGGCATTGATTATTGTTGTTAAGTATTGCTATAGTATTTATTAGCTTTATTTAATTCATATTTTGGTTGTATTATTTATTTGATCAAAAAAAGGCCAAGAGTGTTGATAAATCTATCCTAGTTGTAGGATGGAAGCGTGGAAAAAATGCTGATTAATTTTCCAGCTTGTTGTGTGGTGTACATAAGTTGAGCAGTAGAGGTGGTTGTGATGCTTTTGCACCAATGGATTATAGTCATATAGAAGTCCTCTTTTTATTTGTTATATAGATTTTTTGGGCGGTCAGTATCTCAACCTATATGTCTTTGGGATTTTGAGTTGTATACATCTACCAGCTTCATCCTTGGCAATAAAAAAAACAGATTTTTTTCAACGTTCTTTCTTGTTAGGTTTGTAAATTTCTCATTTCTTGCTGATCATTTAGTTTTATTTTTTAAAGTTTCTTCGCCACTTCTGGTTCCAATTATTTTATCCAAGAACTTGAGTGTCTTTATGTATAAAACTAAGCAACAAGGGAATTGATTACAGCCTTTTCAATTTTCGATCCAGTTGTGGTGCAATGGTGAAGTTACTTAGCTGTGCAACACACCAGGATTCTGTTCCACGTACCTAACATGCATCTCTATAAAGTTCAGACCCTGCTGCATTTTTATGTAATAATAAAATTTAATATTTATTATAACATATGTGACATTTCATTGACATTCAGTTGGAATTATATAGATTATCAGTCGTGTTTTGTGGTTATTTTGTTTTTTATATGCATATTATCCATTATGTGTTTAATTGTTATTTATTAGGCTAAATTTATAATATTCTATATATACTGCCGTATCTCGATTGTTGACGTTTATGATTGCTATGGGACTCTCATGTGAATCCTTTATTTTTGTATCTGTGCCTGTATCCGAAACATATCGTATGCTACTGTTGGTGACAAAAGTGATTCAAATGTAATTCCTGCAGATTGCTAATCCTGGAGTTTTTTACGACAAAGTGTATAAAGATCCAAAAGAATGATAATTGTATGCCCTTGCAATTTATGTTTCTCTGTAGGTGAAATTGCAGTTAGAAATACATGTAGGTGACAAGATCGTGAGTGTTTCCAGTGATGTCCTTTAGGAACAAAAGTACTTCCAATACATGTTTAAGCACAATGATGTTAACGATTGACAAGTTTTGATAAACTTACGTAATTAATTTCCTAGGAATCAAGGCTTAGACATAGGAGCTCCTAGGGAGGTGAAAGAAACAGATGTAGGACAAAGGCGATATGTATGGATTTTCTATGGAATATTTTGATGACTAATATTGACAAGATCAAGATTGGTATCAAAGCTGGTTTTCTCTTTGATATTATGTGTGGTTTTAGTGGTGTGACCATTTTCAGAGATATATGCCCATTACGCAAAGCATTATTTATTGCTAGTGGAATCATGGGTACTCGTGTCTAGTCTCACACTTGCCAGCAAAGATATGTGGTCTCAAGGTGGAATAGAAGAAGTGAGAAGTGTGGCTCGATTAAGATGAGAGAATACACTCAAGATGAATGAAGAGACCTTCACATAAAGTAGTAAGAGGATGTTGTCAGGGCATTTCTCTATCCTTGGTACAAGCTTGATAAGTTGGAGAAGTATTATGGAGGTTCTCTTGGGCAAGTTGATTCTTTCTTGTTTTGGATTACACCTAAAGAAAGTGATTTCTTTTGCACTTCACCAAAGACCCCGAGAGTATGGTGAGAAATTTCCATACTCAGCCTACCTCAAACTCCATGAAACTAAGTAGGATGCTAAGATTGAGATTCAACGTTATGAAAGGCCGAAGAAGGAAAGCGGGAAAACTTTGCGGGATTGATATATGCCCAATGTAGAGGTATATTTCTCGCTTGCAAAAGATTAATGAGGGGGAAGTGTAATGAACAAGCCTTTGCAAAGTGTCATTGAAGTCGGTTGAATAATGCTTTGCCCCACTAAGTTTGAAAGTTATGCTCATTCTATTGGCTGCTAAAGAGACGTAGCAACCAAGTAGGTTGTAAGATGGGATGAATTTAAAAATCGTTGGATCAAAATTTCTTTCATTATGAAAAGCAAGGGCCGACTAAATTGGCAATGATGAATTTAGACAAAAGCAAGGCTGAAATGTGTGATGATTATATAATGCTTCAATCCCATTTAACAAAGGCGGTCTCCTCTTGGACAACAGATGTATTAAGGGCCATGACATCTTTAGCAACAAGTATGAATGAAAGGTGAATGCATAGCCATTGACAGATGGATGAAAGATACCTGCGACAAGTAGGGTGGCAATATGCCTAAAGGACTCATTGATGAAGCTTTCTCTCTAGCCCATTACAATGAAGATGGACTAATAGATGATGAATTTTCAGCTTTAAATACACCTTATCATGATCAAGAGTTGGAAATGCCAAATCTCAGGGAATCGGTAAATTGATTCTACGACTCTAAATAATTACTTAAGGGCATTAATACTGAAGACCCGAACATGGAGTGAAATAAATGCAAATTGACATTAATATGAAGGGAATGTGAAACACGAAACTAGATGTAGGTATTGTTTGGGACTCGAGGGAGTACATTAGTCAATCTCACAAGAAGAGAGGATGCTAGAGTGAAGAGGGCCCAAGGATCATAAACTAAATTAAAGACGTTAAACATAAGAATTGAACTGGTTGATGAGGATGTGTCTGATCCCAACCGTTCAGTAAAGAGCCCCATGCGGCTATCTTGACGTGATGAGGTTGCCAAGATAGACAAGGCGAACTTAGCCATGTTTTCCATATCAAGAATTCAGATTCAAAAGAGCAAAAAATGGCTGCATGCCACATATTCGCTCTCAAGAAAGATTGGATTTCAAACAGTTCTGGTACCATCAAACTTGGGATGGAGTGAATCATGCCTAATTATCATTATCTATGCTCTTGTAGAGGGTGAAAATGCAGGATATGGTAGTAAAAATAGGTAGCTAGATGTACAATGGCTCTCCAATTAACTTTGGTGCTAAAACATTTTAGCTGAGTGTGAAGGATAGAATTTTACAATCTATGATACATGATGCTGGTCGATTGGCAGCCCACAAGACAAGTTAAAACTGTAGAATGTCAACCCCTTTGTTGTTCTTGATAACATTAGTATCGCATGGGTGGTCATTCCATTGTCTAGACAGTACTTCAAGCCTAAAGAAACGTATGGAGAAAAGTGGGTGTGAATGAATCTAATATCTCCGTTGCACAAATGCACACTCAAGCTTAAGATGTTTGACTATTGCTAGTGAGTTGTTTGATAGCTTCTTGGGGATAGATCAAAATTGACAAAACTTAGCTGGAATGTTAAACTTTAGGTTGTCGACTAAACACAATTGTTGATGACTCTTAGAGGTATGACCTCTTGCAGCCTTACAAGAAGCTTTCAAGTAGCCTACATGTTTGACATCGCAGAGGCACTGTTGAGCGTTGTAATGTCCCATTTTCCCAACGCAAGTATACCTAGGGGCCAACTTGAGTCAAGATGCCTTGGTCATACCATTAAGGAAAACTATAAGGATGACAGTAAGCCATGTTCAATAAATGAGTGTATCTAGTGTTATAAAAATATAATGTAAGATATTATTGAACCAGACATCATAAAGCTACACTTTCGATTTGGACTCAGTATAAAAATAAATAATATCCCCTATGGTCAATGCGAACCTAGGCACTATAACATATGTAAGGGGATTTATCTAGGATTTTGTCCTTCCCAGAGAGGATAATGGTCGACTTGGGCCAAAGGGGACCATGGCGAAAGTTTAGGAAGGGATAAAGTAAATTAAGTTACTGTTATTAATTTCTTTCCTTTAGAAACCAGTACGACTTGGGCATTTTAGGGTTCCTTGGCAGGGAAAAAGTCATGAGTTAAAAGATTTAATATGGTGAAAAGATTAGATTATAAAGGCATACAGTTATAACCTTTTTCATGTGCTAAAGAATGTATCTTTTTACCATATTCAACTTGTGGAGTAAGATGCCACGGTGCAACCCCAGCTCTCGGTGGTGAGAGATCCATGCCCTAGCTTGTAGGGTAGTTTTATCACTCAGTTCTAAGATCCACCCTAGTATCTGTCAGTTTTGGAGCTAAAATCAGGGCTGTTATTTTAGAGACGTAGTTTTCAGAGTGGTATCAAAGCGTGAAGTTGATCTTTGGAGGCTTTTTGCCAAAATTTTTGGAGGAGAGATTTCTGGGTTTTTCAGGAGAAACAGATCTCACGGCAATCTTCATGACCAAGGCATGAGGTCAAGCATCAGTTTGAAGGCATTTGCAAGGAGTTTCCAGCCATCTCCTAGTTTTAAGGGGAGATTCGCTCCTGTTTTGAAGATTGCAGATCTGTTTTGGAGGGACTCCAGATGATCCCTCAGAGGATCTGACCCTTGAAGGTCGGGATCCTAATCATGGTCCTACCAGATGATGAAGAGGAATATTTCTAAAAAACTCACATAATCCCTCTTGCATCTATATTCTGGAAGATATGTCACACCCCATAAGTTTTCAGCTGTTTAGGGCACGCTGTAATTTTCTGGCAGCTTTCTGTTATTCGCAATAAATGGCCATTTATAGTTCTATAATGGATCTGATTATCATGGATTAGCATATGTTATCTTGTTGAATAATGATGGATTAATGAGATTGTTAGGTAACTCATTCTTTACTTAATTAAATGTAATTATATGTTATGGGTATCGCTGCACATAGATTTAGAATTTTGATATTATATCTATGTTTTGATATGATGACCTCATTAACTACTCATGTGTTTGAGTGAGTTGGATGTAGGGAAATTGGCCTTGGGTTTGAGGGAGAGCATCACCAGAGAGAGGAGAGTAGATATGGAGTATGGATATTGAAGAGAGAGAAGCAATGTGAATTGGAAAAAACAATACTAGGGTAGTTAACTTAGATGCCTTGATTAGGGTGAATGCCTAGGAATGGAATGGGTTATACCATAGATAGAATACTCGCCAAAAACTCGGCGAGTTTAGAAAAACTCGCCAAAAATTATGCTAAACGAGTAACTCGCAGGAAAACTAAGCCAAAAATGGTGAGAACAGTGATAAAGGGCAGCCGAGTATAGTTGGAATGACTCACCAAAAACTTGTTGGCGGAAACTCATCAAAAACTTTGAGTAAGGGTTTCAGAGATTTCTTTGCCTTTTCCAGATTTTTGGAAAGGGTCCGGGAAGATTGGTAGCAAGCAAAAACTTGGTCATCATATGTCAGTAACTTTCATTACTGTGGAACTCCGTTTCAAGAAGAAGCCGCTTCTCTCTAAGAAGTGCATGATTTTCTCGAGCTCTACGCACAAATGGCAATATTTTTCTTATTTTCATTAGTGAACCCACTTTTGCACCTTTTTGGACCAAACAACTTCTTGCAATCTTCAGGAGAAGAATCATGAGCTTTGATCGCCTGCAAGACAGGATTAGTAATTAAAAATATTGGATAAGTTTCCAGGAACTCGGCGAGTACTCGCCAAAACTCGACGAGTATTCTCCCGTTGCTCGCGACTCAATCACACGAAGAAGCGCTTACAAGATTGACTTAAGGAAAAGGCTCAACGACTTGGCAATTGATGCAATACAAGTCTCCGGCTTCGCACAAAAAAAGACTCTGATGGCCACACCAACTGAGCTCATTGATTTGGATGAGATAGATCACATGGACAATTGAGTGGACTAGGCAAGAAGAGGAAATTTCCAAACGTTCACAACGGACGATGATAAGCTTCTTTATAAAGAATTTCAGGCTATGGTAGACCCAGAAGCACTAGCAGGGTTCCAAGGCAGATAAGTCAAGACATTTTGGATGACCATCTTTGACGAGGATGATCTCCAACATGTATGCAGAGGATATGCCTTATTTCTTGCTACCTATTCCAATCTAGTTCCGTGATGAGATGCCATGGTTTGCAACCATCTAGGAGGAGTCGTGGATTATGCAGCCGAGTGTGGGGACTAGTGCTCCAGCCGGTTGTCGTATATGAGCATCTTGATGGATGCGATATATGGTGGCACTGTATTTATCTCACTTAATAGGTACAGGGGCTCAGATAGAAGAACACTTCCCCAACATGTTTATGGGCTTATTTGATACATTTTGTAGCTCTGTTGACTTAACAATTTATGCAATTGCTTAAAGGCAATTTGAGTATTTTGGGAAGTTGTTGAGTATTCCCGTAATATCCCCTTACCATTCGAAGACCTTTGGCCTATTTTGTCAACCCGACGGCCAAAGGAAAAATATAAGGGTGGCTTAAGTTATATTTAATTATTATAAAGTGCCATTAATAAAAGAAAAAAATATATAGAGCACTTATAATAATTTATATGACTTAATAATTATTAAATCAAGGATGGAAAAGGCCCAAATATAAATTGTTATCCATCCTAGGTGAAAAGGCGACTTGCCTTAGAAGGGGGAATGGGAACATAGAAAGGATAAATGCCCATTTTACTATGTATTTCCCCTAGAAAAATGTGACTTGCATTAAGAGAGAAAAATTTGTTGGGAAAAACATTTAATATGGGAAAATATTAAATGCTTGCATAGGGAAAATCCTTGGGAACTAATTGGATATTGTAGAGGTTGTTTTGGGTCTCTTCTTCCTTTATAAGGAGAAGTCGACTTGAAGGGAAGGATATTCCATACCATTTGATATTTTCTAATTTGTGTCTTAAGCTTGTAGCTTATGCATATTCTTTCATGTGCAACTGCTGTTTGCAAATATCCAGCTTGTGGAGTAAGATCCCACAGGAACCCTAGCTTCGGTGGTGAGAGATCCATCCCTAGCTAGCAGGGCATTCTTCGGTAGTGAGAGATCTACCCTAGCTTGTCAATTTTGGAGCTGAATTGATGCCCTAAATGTGCTGGGCGACCTACTTTTTAGGGCAAAATTAGGGTTTCGTGTTTTCTGTGCGAAAACTATTTTTGGAATATTATTCTTCATATTTTTGTGGCCCAAGATCCAAAGTTTCAGCTCATTTGGACTTCTCTAGCAAAAGATATTAATTTTAGAAGTTTTCAGTTGTTTAGGGCACGCTGTAAATTTCTGGCAGCATTCTGTTATTCAAAAATTCCAAAAACAGTTTATAATATTTGTTATTGTATTAGCAAGCTCCATTTAAAATTTCAAGAGATTTGAGCATAGTATTTGAGGAGTTATTCATTATTTTCTGTTCGCTGCCCTAGATTTAATTTTCTAGCAAAAATCAGTTTTCTGTTTGGCTGCAATTTGTCTGTATTTTGCATATTTAAAGTTGGGATTGCCTAAAATCCGTTTAGGGGTAAAATAATGTCCATTGGGGACATTCTAGAAGAACAAAAGAGAGAGGAAGAGGAAGACACATTTATAAAATTTGAAGATATTGCACAGTTCTTTATTCCCCAGTTCATAATATTTCCCTTTTTTGAAGACTTTCTAACAGAAAAGTAAGGGTGGCAACATTAGTAAATAGCCTTTTAGGATAATGTACATTTAATATCAATAATAATCATTTTGAAATGATATCTAAGTTGTAATATTTAGTTAAACCATTTTATAGATTAGTCGGGTTATCAATGAGTTGTTTTAAGTTAAATAATATAGGTATAATCAACTAGTGGTTATAGAGCTACATTGAAGGAAGAATAAAAATGACAATTTACAATCAATAAGAATAATTTGCAAATTCTTGCCTCTATTTTTACTGTTCTTTTTAGATTTTCCCCCTATTTTATTTGATATAATCATGCCTTGTTCCTTGAGATTAGGACCACTGGTAATATTCTGAGTGAATATAATATCATGCTATAATCTTTACAAAAAAAATTGCCGCTGTGTAGATTTTTCCCATACCTAACAAGGTTATAATTCTGTATGCTGGCATGTCATTGTGTTAAATTCCAGGAAAGAAAAAAAGATGCAACTAGCTTTAAAATGAATAACACCAAAATCTTTTTGTATCTACAAACAATGAAGTGAAGTGCATTCAAACTAATAAACAAGTAAAGAACTTGCCTACCTGTCTACTTTGTTCTTTCACCTCGGTTTATTACTTCATAATGTTTCAGCAATATGGTTTGTATCTCTAAAGAAATGTTTTCTATTGTTGAACACTTGATGAAAATTTACCTCTGCCTGAGGTGCAGGCACTTACATCTTGGCTTTTTGACAAGGCACATTGTGTAACCAAGACCATGATAAACTGCCAACATCTTATTGACTTCCATTCATAGGTCTGCTGGACCAGTCATATGCTCCTAAGCAATCTGATGTTTTTCGTTTCACTTCCTCATGTGGCATATACCATTGATCCCTGTATCATGAAGAATAATCTCGTTTTCATTTTCATATAAATTTCAGATAAGGATCTCCATATCCTTCATATCCAGGCGCAGGAATAAACTTTGAAACACTTCCAGAATAATGCCGTAATTCCACTTGTCGAAATATACGCACAAACAGTCTGCAAAACACAAACAATAGATAAATGTCCAGCCTTTTGGTTTCCAACAAGAAATACTTATCAACAAAACTATGTAATTCTTATCTCCAAGAATATGGACACTATTAATCTCTATAAGGTTCACCCCAGTGCTAGGCATGCAAGACCAAAGGTTATTTACACATATAATACAAAACATGAGCAGAAATACATGGACGTGTTGGGGAATCAAATGAAGTTGTGGGAAGCACCAAAAACTCTAAAATGACCCAATAGAGAATGCAATTATGTGATGGCCAAATCAAGCAGGAAAGAGAATGTCAAACTCATTTAATCTGTGGATGTCAGGTGAATGACTTAGCAAGAAGGAAGTCCCCAAACAGAAACTACTTTCCAACAGCAATACCTGGACTTGATTACTACGTTTCCAAACAAGGACTGGTCCAACCTATCCGCTGAATGATTCCTATCCATTGTTCACACACCACACGACCAAGAAAAAGTGTTGAACAAGCCGAAGCCTAATAAGTTTCTTGCAGTGATCATTTGATTAGACTCCATTCACAAGAAGCGTGTGGGGAGGCCAGGCAGAGATTGTGAACAAATACCTTAAAGCCTACATTCCTTGATTTTTGGCTATTAAGCATATCCCTTCGATAGCTAACATGAAAATTCGTTTAGTTATTCTTTTATACTACCCTGCCCTAGAACATGGAAAATTTTTGACACATCAGACTAAGATGACAGGCCAGGCAGAGATTGTGAACAAATGCCTTGAAATGCACATTCTTTGCTTTTCGGCTAATAAACAGTCCCAGTGGCTCAAATGGATTAGTTTAGCAGAATGCTGGTAGAACAAGACAATTCATGCGCATCAACTAAGATGACAAACCAGGCAGAGATTATGAACAAATACCTTGAAAAGTACCTTCCTTGCTTTTCAGCTATTGCGCAATTTTGTCATGTAGGCTAAAATGGACAATTAACATCTAGCAGAATACTGGTAGAATACATAACAATTTACACATCAATTAAGATTGACACCTGTTGAAAAACTTTATGGGTACCCACCACTGTCCACCACTTGCTATTTGCCGGGTCATTCAGAGGTTTAAACAATAGAAGACCATGTGCAATGCCAATAGAGTGCTCTGCAAATACTCAAGGAGAATTTGACCATCTCGCAACACAAATGAAACAACTGGAAGATTTCAGTAAAGACGTGAGAGGCACTTTTGACGCCAAGATTTTGGTTCTTTCTTAGGCTTTAAGTGAACAGACAGATGTCTCTCAAACAGTAGAAAGGTAACAACCTCGCACATAAATCCTATGGGCCCTACAAGGTAATTGAGAGAATTGGCAGCTCAACTTAGAAATTGAAGTTCCCACCCTCTTCAAGGAGTCCATAGTCTTCCAAGTATCATATCTGAGGCAACCTGGATTCTAGTGAAAACAAATTTTCCATACTTAGACAGAGACGCCAAGATCATCTTGGAACTCCTGAATCTCAATTGGTGAAAGAAGCAGTTGCATGACAAGATAATTCCATGCTCTTCAAATGGAGTGAACCTCCCCACTGAATGGATGTTCCTAACGGGAGGATGAGTTACTCAAGAAAAGGATCATCTGTAGTTGTCAAGCATTGAGGGCAATGCTTTTTTGAAGCCAGAGGGCATCGTACACCCCTAGTCCCACATGTCTCTATGTATGACCCAAAAGATATGGAGTGGCTGATATGGCATGCCAAGCTCTTAGTTTTTTTTTTCTAATTAGTTGGCTTGATTAGGGCCTTATGGGTTCAGCCTATTCTATTTATGCCTGTGTAAATAGGTAGCAGATCTTAATTTTGAAACATCATTCAGAATTCATATTTTGGTTCACTATATTAGCATCTTAAACCCCTAGTAAGCCACATGTGTCACTATGTACGACCCGGTTATGGAGTGGCTACGACTTTAATGATAGGTTCATATATCGGGACCTGTCATAGTAGTCTTGTGACTAGTAGATTCTTAGATTTCATCTTATCTTGTTAGTTGGCTTTCATATGCTTAGGGGTCTTATTAGTGTCCCCTTATTCATATTATAGTAGCCTATATAAATAGGTAGCAGATCTTCATTTTGATCATCATCATTCAGAAGTACTTATTGTATGGTTCAATAGGAGGTTTCCCCCTCAAAGTGGCTAAATCATTTTACTTGCATATTCTAATCATTTCTCTATACTTTTGTGTTCTTTGGTGTTCTATTGTTACTGATGTTCAGATTTATCCAAGTAATTTCTTTACAAGTGGTATCAAAGCCACGATCTCGGCCAAAATTAGGGCAAAGACTCTATTTTTTTTTGTTTTGGCTATATCTTGCGAACAATTGTGAATTTGTCAGATTTGTTTTTATTGAAGTTGAAACATTTGACAATACATCGACGCTCCAAATTTCAACATCTTTTGATACATTATTTTGGAAGTTAGTGCAATATTAGTGTTTTCCACAAATTTGCTCCCCAGGCCGCAAATTGTGGATTTTCTCTTTAAAAAATTACATTTTTGGAAAGGTCTATAAATTTAAGTTAGGGTTTATTCTTTAGGGTTGTGTCTTTCTAGTCGAAATCATATACAAAACCTAAACCCTAATCCCCATGATGAGGAGATCAACTAGAGGCCAAGGAAAAAGTTATGCTACTTGGGGGAAAACGCCCAACAAGGAGGAAGACGAATCAAAGTTGGAAATGGTTGGAAATGTTGATGTTATTCATTCCTTGGTGAATGAACAAATCCAACCTATTATGGAGAGCATGCAAAAGTTGAAGGGAAATATGGAGGTGATGGATCACAACATACATGGAGAAGTGGAGGCCATCAAAAGAGATATGCAGAAGATATCTGCAAATGTTGAGTTGTTGTTAGCCTCTCACACAACTCAAGGTGGATCGAATGGAAATACAAATTGGGAATCACATACTACATCATATTCATCTGGAGTGAGCTTTGATTAGGGGCCACAAAACCTACTCCTAAAGGTGGACATGCATAAGTTGAAGGTAAGGACCCACTCAACTGGATCACCCAAATGGAGAATTTTCTTTGATCTACATCAAATCCCAAGTGGAAAAAAGGTTAATATGGAATAATTATATCTAGAACCAAAAAAAATCTCTTGGTATCATTGGTTGTGCGTCTAAAAGAAGAGGAAGGCTCCCAATGTCACTTGGTCAATTTTTACAGAAGAGCTACAAATGCACTATAGTAGTAGTGTGGTCGAGAACTACTTCAGCCAACTAGAAAAGTTGTGACAAATAAGATCAATTTAGGATTATATTCAGTAGTTCCAGAGCCTATCATTGCGTGTGGATACCATTACATATGATAATCTGAATGATTTGTTCCTAGGTCTCAAGGATCACATCCAACATGAGGTACAAATGTTTTCTCCATCTAATGTTTTTGATTCTATTTAATTTTTAAACAACCACCTAGATCCTACAATGCCTCTTTTAGAAGGAGGAGGGACTAGTTCCCAAGTGTCATTTTTTTACTAAAGCATTGTATTCATCCTTCATAGCTTGAAGCCATATAATATCTTGAGATGCTTCTTTAAAGGATTGTGGTTCTACCTCATATAGGGTCATCAAGGCATGATGAGTATGTTGACTTCTAGTTAGTTTTCTAAGATTATCAGGGTGAGAGTTTTGAACAATATTTTGGGCCTATTTTGGAATCTTAGGTTGCAAGACATTTCGGGATGAATCCCCTTCAATATCCATCATATCTAGATCAGGATAATCAACCTCTTGAACTTTTGTTTCCATAATGTCAGTAGGAGGATTATCGAGATCTATCTCTATGGCAGCATAGGAGGGTTCATTAGGAGCAGTAGAGAAAGTTCTTTATAAGACTTGAACATTTCTAATTTTAACAATGTCATGCTTGAATGGATCATAGAATCTCAATCCTTTAGTTCTACAACCATAGCCAATAAAAAATACAAGAGAAAGAGGTTGGATCAAGCTTCTTCCTTTTTTCTTTTGGAATGAAGACGAAAGCAAGACTACCAAATATTCTTAAGTGAGAAATATCTGGCTTTTTCTTTGTCCATACCTCATGACGAGTAGTTTGATGAAGAGGTTTTATAGGTAGTTTATTTAAAATATAGACAGTAGTGTTCATAGCTTCATCCCATAAAAACTTAGGCACATTAGATGCATGAATCATAATCCTAGCCATTTCTAAAACAACCCTATTCTTTTTTTCTGCAATGTCATTTTGCTGAGGTGAATAGGGAGTGGTCAATTCTCTTTGAATCCCACATGACACACAAAACTCATCAAAATTTTTGCTGACATAATCACCTCCATTATCAGTCCTAATTCTCTTAATTTTCATATTAGAAGCATTTTCAATTAGAGCTTCAAATTCCTGAAATTTAGATAGGACATCAAACTTCTTTTTAATGAAATAGGACCAAGTCATTCTAGAATAATCATCAATAAAGAAAACAACATACAAGGCAGCACTGAGAGAAGGAACCTCAAGTGGACATCTCACATCACTATGAATTAATTCTAATAACTGAGAAGAATTTGGATCATGATGTTTGTGAAATGGTTGAGCATGTTATTTACCACATAGATAACTTTCACGAGTCTCATGATTTGATTTTATCTTAGGAAGACCAACAACAAGATTCAATCTAGACATATCATATAAGCTTTTGAAATTTATATGACCAAGTCTTTCATGTCAAATTTGAATATCATTCCTAGAAGAGGAAGAAATGTTGAGTTGTGGAGCTCAATTACTTCAGATTAGCATGCAATGTAAAACTTGTTGGAAAACACAGTAACCATCATCAGTTAGGAGGGACCGGCATCTATCACCTAGGACCGACATCGGTCAGGCAAGGAGGAACCGACATCGGTTAGGGAGAACCGACATCGGTTACCTGTGCGGGAGTGTTTTAATTAACTCTCGGGAATTAGATCTATTTTTAGCATTAAAGTATATCTATTGATTGTAATTGCATGGCTAAGTGCCCTAAGTCTATAAATGACTATATAAGCATGAAAGCTAGGGTTTAGAAGTAAGTATTAACAAGAATTAAGAAGAACTTGCAAAATTTGGTGAGAGAGAGAATTCTTGGAGGAGAAGAAAAAGCTTGAGAGAAAGAAAGTACTGTACATCTGAGAGGTGTGGAAGATTGTAAATCTTCAATTGTATATCTTGTCAAAGCTTTGGATAATAGATTGGCTTGTTTCTTGGTGGACGTAGCCCACACTGGGTGAACCACATTAAATCTGGTGTTGATTTATATCTCTTGTTTTGTATATTTCTTCTGGTAGAATATCCACTTTTATTTGCATGTATGCTTAGATATGATATATTGTCTGTACAACCAGTGTGCTAACCCCAACAACTGGTATCAGAGCTTTGTTTGAGGGTTTTGTGTGTTGATAGATTTACTCACAGAGGGTTTTCTGATTGAGTGGGAGCTACAACAATGGTAGAAGAAAACAAATACAAGGTAGAGAAATTTGACGGCCAAAATTATCAATTATGGAAGATGCAGATTGAGGATTATCTGTATCAAAGAGATTTGTATTTACCATTGGATGAGAAGTCTAGACCTACAAAGATGACTGATGAAGAATGGAAGATTCTTGACAGGAAGGCTTTGGGATCTATAAGATTGAGCCTGACAGCATCGTGGCTTCCAATATTATAGAAGTGACTTCTACGGTAGGGTTAATGAAATCTCTTGCTAATTTATATGAAAAACCTAGTGCTTCAAATAAAGTTTATTTGATGAAGAAACTATTTAGTTCTAAGATGCATGAAGGTGGATCTACATCTAGTCATTTGAATGATTTTAGATCTATTGTAAATCAGTTAAAATTGGTTGATATACCATTTGATGATGAAGTGAAAGAACTTTTATTCTTATGTTCTTTTCCTGATAGTTGGGATAACTTGGTAATGGTTGTTAGTAATACAACATCTGCTAATAATATTTTGAAGTTTGATGATGTGGTTAGTATAATCTTGAATGAATAAATTCACAGGAAGAGTACAGAGGAATCATCATCTGGGAATGCTTTGAATGTAGAAAGCAGGGTCAGGCAGAAGGAGAGATCCAAGAATAAGAGTAATGGGAAATCAAAGTCAAGGGATAACAGATCTAAATCCAGAAGTAAGGGAATTACTTGTTGGAAATGTGGAAAGAAAGGACATGCAAAGAAAGATTGTTGGTCAAAGGAAAAAGAGAACCAACAACCAGACAAAGGTAAAGAAGCAAATCTTGCTACATCAGAGGTAATGCAAGATGCTCTTATTCTTTCTTTAGATAATAGAATTGAATCATGGGTTTTAGATTCAGGAGCTTCTTTCCATGCAACCCCTAATAAGGGTTATTTCAGAAATTATGTCCAGGGCAATTTTGGGCATGTTTATTTGGGTGATGATGAACCTTGCAGTATTACTGGTAAAGGGGAAGTTCATCTAAAATTATAGAATGGAAATACATGGGTATTGAAAGATGTGAGGCATGTGCCAAGCCTCAGGAGGAATCTTATTTCTGCAGGGAAACTAGGTGAATCTGGTTGCATGGTTACTTTTACAGGAGACTCTTGGAAAGTCACCAAGGGTGCTTTTGTTGTGGCAAGAGGTAAGAAGGTAGGAACGTTATATTTATCTACCTATGTTATTGATTCCTTTTCTGCATTATCTACTTCAGATTCAGATGCATGCATGTGGCATAATCAGTTGGGCCATATGAGTCAAAAAGGAATGCAGATCTTAAAGGCTAAGGGTAAGTTATCAGATTTGAAAGATTTAGATCTTGATTTCTGTGAGCATAGTGTCTTTGGAAAGCAAAAGAGAGTGATATTTCTCAAAGTTGGGGCAACTAAGAAGTAGTGGAATTTCAAGCTTGTACACTATGATGTGTGGGGACCAGCTCAGGTAGCTTCTCATGGAGGATCCCAGTATTATGTTACTTTCATTGATGATGCTACAAGAAAGGTATGGGTTTATTGTATTAAACGTAAATCTGATGTTTTTGAGACTTTTAAAAGATGGAAAGCCCTTGTTGAGAATGAATCAAATTCTAAGTTAAAGTGCCTTAGATCTGACAATGGTGGTGAATATTGTAGTAAGGATTTCAATGATTATTGTTCAGTGAATGGGATACGTAGAGAAAGAACGGTTCCAAGAACACCACAAGGAGAATGGTGTTGTAGAAAGAATGAACAAGACAATCATGGAACATGCTAGAAGTATGAGGATACATTCTGGACTGCCCTTACAGTTTTGGGCAGAAGTAGTTGATACAACGGTTTATTTGATTAACCGTGGGCCTTCAAGTTCACTAGATGGAGGAATACCAGAGGAATCTTGGACTGGAAAAGAGGTAGATCTTTCTTTTCTTAAAGTTTTTGGTTCAGAAGCTTTTGTGCATGTTGATAAGGAAAATAGAAAAAAGTTGGATGCAAAATCCAAGAGATGCACTTTCATTGGTTATGGATCTAGTGATTTCAGATTTCCATTTTTGGGATTTAGAGAATTCTAAAATTATTAGGAGTCATGATGTTGAATGGAATGAAAAGAGAATGTACAAGGATCAAATTTTGGTACCCAAGGATGAACCGGTTGAGAAGTTTGTGAATGAAAATGAACTCTCAGATTTAAAAGTATTACCTACAGGGTTACACAGTAACCGGTGTCAGTTTACCCCTGACCGACATCGGTCAGCAGAACCGATATCGGTTACAAAAGAGCCAAACCAACATCGTTTAGTAGAACCAACATCGGTTACAAGTGACCAGCGTCGGTCACTATCAGATTTGGATACAAATGTCCAGGAGGTCTAGATTGAGCCTCTGGTACCCCAAACTCCTGTGAGAAGGTCACAAAGGGTAAGTAAACCTCCAGAAATATTTACACCTTCTCTATTTTATTTATTATTGACTGATAATGGTGAACCAGAGAGCTTTGAAGAAGCAATGCAGGATAAGACCCACGTCCAGTGGGAGCATGACATGGATGAGGAGATGGACTCCTTGGAACAGAACCAGACTTGGGATTTGGTTAAGTTGCCTAGCAGGTAAGAGGACATTACAGAACAAGTGGGTTTACAGGATTAAGGAAGAAGAGGGTGGACAAAAAGATACAAGGCAAGGCTTGTAGTAAAGGGATTTACATAGAAAGCAGGTATTGACTTTGGTGAAATATTTTCTCCTGTTGTTAAGATGACTTCTATTCGTACTATATTGAGTTTAGTTGCAGTAGAATATTTTCATTTAGAGAAACTAGATGTGAAGATGGATTTCCTTCATGGTGATTTGGATGAAGAGATTTATATGCAGCAGTTGCTTGGGTATGAAGTCAAGGGTAAGGAGAAATTAGTGTGCAGGTTGAAAAAGAGCCTATATGGGCTCAAGCAAGCTCCAAGGCAATGGTACATGAGGTTTGATAGTTTTATGCATGAGCATGGTTACTTGAGATGTGAATCTGACCATTGTGTTTATTTCAAGAAGCTTGAAAATGGGAGCTATATTATTTTGTTACTGTATGTGGATGATATGCTTATTGCAGGATCTAGTATGCAGGACATTGGTGAGCTTAAGGGAAAGCTAGCTCACACATTTGCTATGAAGGATTTAGGATCTGCAAAAAGAATCCTTGGCATGAAAATACACAGAGACAGGAAAAATAAGAAATTGTATTTGTCTCAGGAGGATTATATCTACAAGGTGTTAGAAAGGTTCAACATGTAGAATGCAAAACCTGTTAGTACACCTATGGCTGGACACTTCAAATTAAGAAAATATCAGTGTCCATCATCACATGAGGAGGTCAAATACATGACACGAGTGCCATATGCTTCAGCAGTTGGGAGTCTCATGTATGCTATGGTTTGTACCAGACCAGACATTGCACAAGCAGTGGGAGTTGTGAGTAGATATATGGCCAATCCAGGTAAAGAGCATTGGAAAGTAGTTCAATGGATACTCAGGTATTTGAAAGGGACATCTAGCATGCAGTTATGCTATGGAGGTTCAGATATTTCATTATGTGGCTATGTTGATTTAGATATGGCTGGAGATTTGGATGGTAGAAGGAGCACTACTGGATATATTTTCACAGTAGGTGGGACGACAGTTAGCTGGATTTCAAGATTGCAGAAGGTTGTGGCTTTGTCTACTACAGAGGTAGAGTATGTTGCAGCTACAGAGGCTAGCAAGGAGATGATATGGATGAGTAGGTTCATGGAAGAGTTGGGAAAGGATCAAGATGATTGTAAATTATTTAGTGACAGTCAGAGTGTAATTCATTTGGAAAAGAACTCAGTGTTTCATTCGAGAACAAAACACATTCAGTTGAGGTATCACTTCATATGGCAGGTATTGGAGGATGGACAGTTGAATCTGGAAAAGATTCATACGAGCGAGAACCCTGCGGATATGCTAACGAAGCCATTAACAAAGGAGAAGTTGGAGCTACACTCCACTTCTGTTGGTCTTCGAGTTTGAGACTTGAAGAGGAAGAAACAAAGCTAAGGAAGGATCCAAGAATGATGTTGTACAGGTATGGTGCAGTAATTAATCTCCAAGTGGGAGATTTTTGAGTTGTGGAGCTCAATTACTTCAGATTAGCATGCAATGTAAAACTTGCTGGAAAACACAGTAACCGTCATTGGTTAGGAGGGACCAGCATCGGTCACCTAGGACTGACATCGGTCAGGCAAGGAGGAACTGGCATCGGTTAGACATCGGTTAAGGAGAACCTGTGCGTGAGTGTTTTAATTAACTCTCGGGAATTAGATCTATTTTTAGCATTAAAGTATATCTATTGATTGTAATTGCATGGCTAAGTGCCCTAAGTTTATAAACATACTATATAAGCATGAAAGCTAGGGTTTAGAAGTAAGTATTAACAAGAATTAAGAACTTGCAAAAGTTGGTGAGAGAGAGAATTCTTGGTGATGAAGCAAAAAGCTTGAGAGAAAGAAAGTATTGTACATCTGAGAGGTGTGGAAGATTGTAAATCTTCAATTGTATATCTTGTCAAAGATTTGGATAATAGATTGGCTTGTTTCTTGGTGGACGTAGCCCACACTGGGTGAACCACGTTAAATCTGGTGTTGATTTATGTCTCTTGTTTTGTATATTTCTTTTGGTAGAATATCCACTTTTATTTGCATGTATGCTTAGATCTGATTTGTACAATCAGTGTGCTAACCCCACCAAGAATCAATAACATTACTGAATTTATCTTTTACATACCACTTATCTTGCAACAAAATAACTTTAAAGTTTTCTTTGGTTAGATGAGAGCAAGACAAAAGATTCTTTTTTCATTAAGGAACATACAAGACATTTCCAATTACACCATTTGATATCTTAATATTTCCACAACCTTCAGCTCTAATGATAGAGTTATCTATTAGATAGATATTCTCTTCACATTTAACTACATCTGATAGGATGTTAGGAGTATAAGTCATGTGCCTAGAGGCACCATTGTCAAGAATCCATTCATTGTCATTTGAAGCTGAAAGAGCAATATACAAAGCAATAAACTTCTGAGCTGCATTTGTATGTTTTTGCTTCTAATTTTTCTTAAAATTATTAGGCTTGTTGTTTGTTGGGCCCCTAAAATATTGACTAAGTACAAAAAGGCACATGGGGGCACAAGGTCTAGGTTGAAGGATGGGTGCGCAAGAAGAAGGTGCATAAGGCAGGGTTCTAGGAGGGTCTTAGAAGGGTCGTGTTACGCACCGACATAACAAGGTCTCGGGACTTGGCCATATTTGGCGTATCGGGCAGGACACGAGAAAAACGTGACCCGAATGCACATGCGAAGTGGATAAGGTGCCAACTTGGTGACATGTTGGCCTAGGAAGGAATATGCCCTGTGATGGAAGCTTCTAGAAGACCATCATGGAAAAAAGTGGAGAGCTCAGGCCTGAAGGAGCATGCTCCCATGGAGGACCACATTCAGACACTTGGCGCCAGATCTAAAGCTGCAGAAGGATGAGTTGGCACTTTGGGGTGCCTATAAATACAAGCGCCCATAGAATAAAAAAAGGAAGGAGATAAGATATACATAGAGGAGCATATAGAGAGTAGAGCTCTACAGAAATACTGTGAGAACTCATGTTGGGATTGGGTAGAGGCTATATAAGGGGAAGTAATGTATTAAGGGGATGGGATTATAAAATTTTCTTTATATGAGAGCTGAAGGACATGGATCCAGTACTGTGATGTATGACTTTGGTCTGCCATCAAGCTATGGTAGTCTTGTAGTAGGATCCATTGAATGTAATGATGTTATAAACTTGAATGAGTATGAATGTAATTGATTCAGTTCATATCTATATCTTTTCATTTCTATTCATGGATGTAAATCCTTATGTATTTTCCTTTTTTCTGTAGTTCTATTTGTTATCTATAAGTACCCTCTATTTGGAATGAATATGTTTGTCTAGAGTCCGTTTTGAGCCCTATGATGATTGTATGTCTCATTTCCACCTTTATTCATTAAGTTCCCTGACGTAGTTGGTGATTTCCCACTTAACTCACATAAAAGAGAGACTCGACACCCACACGTGCCTCAGGTGAGTGCCCAACGCCTACTGGGTGAAAGGCCAATGTGCATGGGATTCCCCTTGCTCTTTGGTGGGTGTAAAAATGACTACAACACAAAATTAAGCTCAAGTCTTTTGGCTTGACTCTACAATCAAACTCTTTATGTTCAAATTTTCCACACTTATTACAAGTTCCATTAAATTTTTTATTGTTCTTTACAAAATTAGTCTTAGGATTTGATTTAAATCTAGATATGATATTGGATTGACATTAATCCTATTATGAGCAGGCTGATGATTATGAGAGAACAATGTTTGAGAAGCAGGCTCTTTTGAATCAAAGTTCTCCATGACTCTTTCTTCTTGAATAAAAAAAGAAGACAAGGTGTTCAGATCAGGCAGATCATTCTCATTCTGATATTTAGAATTAAGAATTGAGATGTAATGTTTGAATTTTTCATGAATATTAATTTGTGTAATAAAATACAACAACTTATCTTGAAACAATTCACAGGTACAACAATCTAATTGATCTTTGACCTTTTTAATTTTAGCTAAATAATTCACAATCTTCTCACCCCCCTTAATGGGAGTTGTGAACAAATCTAAAACAAGTTTAATGATTTTAGACAACCTACTACCTTCATGCATGGTCTCTAATTGTTTCCATGCATTTGCAGGTGAGTCCATATGACCTATATGAATCAAGAAATCATCTCTAATGCTTTGCAACAAGATTGACAGAGCTTCTGAAGATCTCTGAGAAAATGAACTGAGGTTATCAAGGGTAGCTTGTCTCCTTGTGGGATGCTTTTCTACACCACTCATAAGATCCCAAAGCTTCCTAGCCATAAAATAGGATTTTAAATGCATTTTCTAAATGTTATAATTTGTTCCATTTAGTAGCTGAGACTTATCCATCGAAAAATGGTAGAACTAGCTATTTTTAATGCTCAAACGAAAATGGAGACGAAACCAACTCAAAAAAATAACTCAAAGAGGTCAAACATAGACAAAAAACAAGTTACAGATCTTGTAATTTTTATGTGACAACAAATAACTCGTAATTAATTAACAATTAGCTTGAATTGGTCAAATTAAGATCAAATTGACAGATGGAACTCAATTCGGTGAGCTAAAGGATGAGCTACACGAGCTCAAACTGAGTCATGCAAGAGTAGCTCGATGAGTTATTTAGCAACTCAATGGGGCAAGCTAAAAACTGAGCTACACGAGCTCAGAACGAGCTACTTTAACAAATAAATTAAGTTAATAAACATCTTAGATGGGGGTTGACACGTGGCACATATAAAAAATACTAAGAAAGACACATATTGGCTTTAAAACAGATTCTCGGGAAGATGCAACATTTTATAAATTAAAGTTAATCTTATTTCAGGTCCGAGACCGATTAAAAAAAATGTGATAAAAGATAAAAAGACACGCATCAATACATGAAGCTTTAAAAGATAAAGCAGATATACGTGTCGCCTTTTAATTAGCTCGCATTTCACACTCTGACACAATGTGAAAGTAAAGTCTAAGTCAAACAAGCCACTTGTGGAAAAATTAATGGCTTAAACATTTCACACTTGACGGATTTCCGTCAAACATAAAGACTTTGAGTGGATTAAAAGAACTTTGTAATTAATGTTGACCATCATGTGCCTTCATTTGAGGAAGGAATTTATGACTTTTCCTCTTCTTTCTCACATAATTATTTTATAAATGTAAGTTGGAAGTGCATTCCAACATGTTAGACATGTCAGAAATCTTAGACAAGTGCATATTTTTCAAGAATCCTCTCTCTTATACAAGTTGGATTTGTGGATTAGGTGTCAATTTTTTAATTATCCTAGACTTTCCATAGTTTACAGACTAATGGCAGACCATTACCTCTTATGAATGAATAAAATTAGGGATGCATGTGGTGCAAGTTGTTGAAAGTTAATAAAAGTGCAAAACAAAGAACTAATAGTCTGTCACCATGATCATCCTATATACATGTGTCTCTTGTGCTATTATTTCATGCTTTGCAGGTACACTGTGCAAGTATAATTTTCACATATGTAGGCGTCTTAGAGGTCCGTGCTTATCAAGTGGATGGCAGTTTTGCAGTGTATTTGAGATGACTGAAGGAATCATGCTAAAGAAATATGGAGGACCTTTTTATATGGCTCACATTTCGTGAAATCAATGTGATAAGGTGGAAAATTTTAATTGGATAACCCCTACCACAAATAAATTATTGACAAATATGAAATTTGTTGAGCGATGCCTATTGGCTCGGAAATTTGAAAATTTGCAAATGCGAAAAAAAATATTCTTGGAAGAATTTTATTGGCTAAATCTTAGGAAGGATGTCAAAAGATAGGATATACGTCATGTGGAGCATATAGAGAGCAAGAGCTCTACAAAAATTACTGTGATTAGCTCTGTGGGATTGCAGGTCTAAGGCTATCATATGGACAATAATGTACTAAGCGGCTAGGATAGCAAGATCAATATTCTTTGATATGGACTCGAAGGACTTGTATCCCTGACAAATGTGATGCTAGCTGGAGCAATGTCGATCTGGCTCAAGATGTGAGTAAAAGGAAGTCTAATGAAGTCCATCAGGGAAAAGCCATGATGGTTAAAAACATGAATGGCCCAAGCTATGTAATGATAATTAATTCATTTCATATCTGATAGGCTTTTCATTTGGCACTCATGGATGTTATGGAATGGATGTAAATCCTTATGTATTTTCCTATGAAAAAAGTAGTTCTATCTATTATTTGTAAGTAACCTCTATTTGGAATGCATATGTTTTATCTAGAGGCCGTAACTTTGCACCCTAATGATGAAAATGTATGTCTCAGATGGTGAACCTTTATTGGATTAAGCTTTACTGACATAGATGATGATTTCCCACTTAACTCACATAAAAGATAGACTTGGTGCTTGCGTGTGCCTCGGAAGATGAGCACCCAATTATTGGTCCACTGGGTTCACAAGGCCGAAAGTAGCTAAAAAAGAAGATTCCCTTGTTATTGCTGGAATAGACTGTTAAAACCTGACTAAAAAAAAAGGTTCCATTTCTGGGAACTCTTTCGGATACAAAGTTCATAGTGGGATAATGGCATGCATCATGGCTATGGATAAACAACGTGAATGAATTAAAACAAGCTCGCAGACTCATGAGAGTTAATATGCAAACTATGGAAACTAGGATGGATAGACAAAGATCTAAGCATCTTGAAGCTTCAGATAGGATTCAAATAGCCATTAAGACAATAGTTTGATGCATGAAGGTGGGTGGAAACAGAATCTCTGGGTGGGAACTGTATGAAACTTTTAAACCTGCTATTTCCCGGGGATAGAGCTGTATGAACTTTTGGGGGTCTCAGCATATTCCATCTAGAGTACAGTTCAAGATTCTATAGAGCACGTGTGTGGAATTAAGAGGACTATCTAGATCAAGCCTGCAGGATGCATAATCTTACCTAGACACGTGCTGTTGACACCAGTGGTGGATTTAACAGGTGTTGGCCAGCTACACTCAAAGAGTACGCTATTTCCACATATTCTTGTCTGGAAGATTGCTAGAGTTATGATATTTAGTCAATAGGAGACATATGAGGATCACTTAAAAATAGATAGTCATTCCTCTGGCTTAATGAAGATCTTGAGATGTTACCTTGGGTAATAGAGGCATTTCCAATGAGCCGGTTAAAATCGGATTTTGAGTGCTGGGAAAACCCGAGAGGAAAAAATCCACTAGTGGAGGAGCATTCTGAAGATATTACGACGGAGATTTACAGAGAGTTTTAGGACCCAGATGACTCAAGTATAGTGAAGTGTGTGAAAGAGAGATTACTAGACAATGCGAGGTTATAGGTGTGATGGATCTATGGAGGTAGACGTTATGGGAAGGAGTTTAAGGTTTACGCAGAGGGACATGGAACTTGAGCAGTCTGTGCTATCCCATCTTGGAAAGCACATAAGAGATACCCCTTCGGTCTTTTGATGAGAGTTCACTGGGCTTCGAAAGAAGAGTTGTTGGCATGCATCTAAACCCACCTAGTGACCAAGACCCTAGCGCATTTGGTTTTAAAGATCAAGGAACGAGTATTGCTTAATCCAGTTGGTATCAATAGAAGTGACCGATCCACATGCCTAGGAGATATAATTTTTCATTTCCCACTTCTATGGATGTACGCATACTATTCCAGTATTCAGAGAAATTTTTAGACAATGTGCAAGGTAAAAAAGGTCCTTCGGTCTCACATCAGGGAGTGGCACGGGGCATACACTAATGGTAGTGGGGCAAAAAATTACAGACCGTTGGCACATACTTCAGTGGAACTTGGTGGAGACACTTGGCATGACCACTTTCAGGCACCTAGTGACCTGGTGGCTTAGGAGGAACAGAACCTAGAGGATCCAGTGGATCTGGTGGAGCTCATGGAGACCATAAGACCTAGTAGGAACTTGTGGCTCTGGTGGGTGGAGGAAGCACCAGAGGAAACCAAGGCTCTGGCTCAGGAGGACAAGGGCCCCATCCACCTCCTCAAGTCTTATTTGAGATGTATTTACATTTTCTACATTATAGAAGGCATTGAATACACTATAGAACATATTCACAAGTGTGAGCTACTATGGCACGCAAAGGGGATAAAAAACCCCAGAATAGGAAGGCCAGTCAATTTGCAATGATGTTGCAAGGGCGCATACACATTAGTTGGTATAGTAAATATGACCCCTCATCCAGATGGTGGTGGATTATACTACTTTGAAAGAATGACTTCTTGGTAGAATTCCACGTCCTTGAGTTTTAATAGAAGAGCATCAACTCCCTGAAGGAGATTCAATAGGGAATGGAAGAGAGTGTGTGGGAGTATGACACACAGTTTAAGAATATCCTCTCAAAATTATCATATGACATTCACCCTTCACCGCATGCTCAATGGTTTGTTGGAGGGTTGATAACTCCATTTAGAAGAGATTTATCTCATAAAACTTTCATAGACCCACGCGAGGTGTTAGAAGCCGCTCTATGCGCTGAATCTATTGGAATTGTTGATACTAGTGTTAGCCTATTTCTGGAGGCTCAAATCACTGCTATGGCTAAGCACCTGGAGAATTTGTCTGCAAACTCATCTCATGAGACTCGTAGTGGTATATGGTGTATGGATTGTGAAGTAGAGGGGCATGTCAAGGATAGTTTCCCGTGGAGGATAGTACGCGTCGTAATAGTATACTTGTGAAATTTTTCATGGGGACCATGATGTGAGTAGATGTCCGTTGTTGTAGTGCATGTAATCTCAGAAGAATGTATCTTTTTACTGTAACATATGAAACCTCTACAACCCATGATACTAAGCATTGTAGGCTTACTGATCTTACTATTATTAGGCCATTAGGAAACCTTTGAAGCTATTACTCATTATCTACTACTTGGTAGCATTGCCAGTAAGTTCTCAAGGAGTGATGATCGCTGTTATGAGGAGCACATCAAATGGAGGCTGCACGTGGAAGAAGATGTTTGCTGAGGATTTCCTTGGTCATGGTCACACATTCACCTTGAGGAAAATAGTATTAGTGAGTTACCATTGGTGCGACATGCACAAGGTTTAACCTAGCTGGGTCTACAGGAACACAATTCAATCACGAGTGCACACACTAATTGCAGTGCTACATAGAGTATGAAATGTAGTGCAAACACTCAGTTACATTTGCATTAGGATGACTAGTGAGATCAATCTGACTCAAGCATACATTATTTATTTCATCTAATGTTTTTTTGATCCTTGTATATGTAGCTAAGGTTTATTTTTTAGGTTCAAGTGCGACATAGGAACCCTGCAAAAAAGTGCATGTGACAAAAAAGGAAAGGAAACAAACATCACAAGACCTTGAAAATTTTAAATACTAATTTGATTTCATGACACTAGTACCAAAATTAAACACTAACACTTGGGCGGATAACCAAGTATCCTTATTTGCGTGGTCATAGTCTATAGGAATACTTAAGATTAAAAAATTCTAGAAGATCGCTTACTCAATCCAAGATCCATCAAATGTAGATACTCAATTTCTAGCTCCAGGATTAGCCTGGATCTCTGAATACTACAGCTATGGTCACTCTTATCTCACTGAAATTGACTTGGCATGGAATGTGTTATTCTAAGTTATGATTATGTTAGATCTTGATAATATTATGTATTAAATATATTTCACTTGATTCTTAAGTCCTCTAATATGGGAAGTATTACATTTCTTGGTATCAGATCTAAGGTGATGTACAACTCTTATGCACTCTATTGACATGTCCATTCTATGACATGATCTCTAAAATATGTTCTTTGTGTAACATTAAGAATCGCAATGTCATAAGAGGAAATGACGGTGGACACTCAAGCATCACCACCTAGTATTCATATGCCATGTCAGTTCACTCTGTCCATCCATACAATTACGACACAGATCCTTTGCAATTCCCTATTTGACACAAATTAGATTGTTTGACTGTACCTCAACATCAAGTAATGGGAAATGTGGAGGATTTCAGATGTTGGTAATTCTTCTTCAGCCATCCTCACCTGGAAAATTTCCCATTTTGACCAAAAATGGGGTGTTGAGAATATACAAGGGTTGAATCATGCATTGAGCTATCATAATTGTAAAAAGGCAAGGCTACTAGTTCAACTCACTCATGCCATCAACAGAATATAGTCGAACCTGATTTTTATGTGAACCACATTCGTAGATGGAGACTTAGAGAATTGGCTCAGTGAAATGGACAAAGGAACTATGCAATAAGGAATTTCTCATAGGAAATGTTCACAAGGCAATCTGGGGAGCATATTCCAGATGTTCCCATGAAGAACCTCTTTCAAAGTGGTGATAGAACCACGTAAGGCTGATTTGAACGTCAATCAAACTAATATTACTTGGGATCACATTCAAACATATTAAGAGAGGCAATGTATAAGCTGACAAAAAATTTACTATGATCACAAAATCACGCACTTACTATTCAAAATTTATACCACCATGTATATTATTAGTAACAGAGTACTGGGATCGGTTGCATAATAAAAGTCCTTCAAGTATGTGACCCATCCCTAGGTCTTATTGACGAGTCAGTTTAGGCATACAAAAATTTATGTATGGAATTAAATCCCAGTTCAAGTTGGAGAGGTATATGTTCTTTGCCCAACACTATGGCCAGGGTCTGTTCAGGAAAGTCATCAGGAAAGAACATAATCTGCTCAATTGTCAAATCTTTAGGTCATATGTTGTGGCGCCCAAGTAAGCACTGAAAGTGCTAAACTCCTAGTCATCATGATCCTGGCACCTAAGAAAGTGGACCTATGCCATCATAAGATTGGTATGAAAAATAAGTTCTCTGCTAATAATGAGAAGTTTTTCCTCAACAGTTAAGCCTGCTGCTAATGTCCTCAATAGCTTGTAGTCAAGAACAGTAATAATCGGGTCATTATTGTTATGGAGGTTTGAACTAGATAAGTCCCTAAGGTATAAGACATAGCATACTCAGCCTACATTATGGGGAAATGTAGGAGGTTGTTACTATTGTGGCAAGGATAAGATATCTGAACTAAGGTCCTTTGAAAAAGGACTGCATTTTGGAATCTTCTAGCATCTACATACACACTGCAGTAGCTGACAAATAGGGGGAAAGGGTAAGTCATTCCCATATCCAGTTTCGGGTCCAGTTATTTGGCATACCTGTAACTATCTAGTTTTGATATGCCCCCTACTACCGCGTCATTGATTTCTAGGGAATCCTAGCATGCAAAATTATACAGAAAAGATCATACACATAGAACTAAATCATTGGCTATACATTATGGGGAATAGTGTTGTTCATACAACGCTCAGTCTGTTTCGCACGGAATGTTTCAACTTTTGGGAATAGAGTTGCTTCTATCCTTTCATTCCTTTAAGAAACAGATAAGGTTAGGGTAAGGAGGAATACTTGTTGAATGTCGAGAGGGTGTGCGCGTACTGTAGAGAAAGATCAAGATCGACTGCGAAGAACTCCTTTTTGTCTTGGGAAGGACTACCTGCAAATAAGAATACAAGACCACCAGATTTTGATTAGACAATAAATGAGGGAACTGCCTTCGGCTCAGGAAATATAAAACTTCCTTTCGAAGGTGGTCAGCCCCCCTGCTAATACGAATTAACACAAATGATAACAAAGAAAGCTATTGTAAAATCATCGATTTAAATTACTTCGTTACAAAACAATAGAGGCTAAGCTATCAATAATGAAACGTCACGTTGTTTGTTCAGTTACTGGTCGTTGATAGGCTGATTTCAGGTTTTGAGTTACAGGGATAACCCAGACTGGATCTGAGGTTGTTAGGTGAACCGATAGGTGAGAGGAAGGTTTAGGGGTATAAGTCACAGTTGACAGATTGCCGGTCACTAGATAACCGACAGTGGTTAGAGAACCGCTGCTGATAGGGGATAAACGACACCGGTAGGGTCAGCAATCTAGTGTGCTGTCTGGATAGAGGTTGGTATGCAGGGTGATTGTGGGGTTATTAAGTACTGATGGATGGCTGAGGGGAATAATGAGAGGACAGGGAAGACTCAGAGTGTGATAAAATGGTCTTCGTTGGGCAATACAAGGATGTATGGATGAAGGTTAATGTGTAGGGTGCTGGTAGGTGGTAGATCTAGGAATGAGCTTCATAATTACTATCAATCCACAGGCTCAAGAAATGGTGCTTAAAGAGGACATACAAGACACTAACTTACTCGTTCCTGATGAAGATGCAGGTTCTAGGAACTGTGATGATGAAAGACAGGGCTCAAGTAGGATGGCTCTGACACATCAGAAGATTAGAGCTATCTCCTCTTCTGATGCTCAGGATGAGTGTCACTGGTTTCTGGTTATTCAGTTGCAATCTTGGGCTTGATGTCCTTCTGCTGCAAACTCTTCTTGTTTCTTCACTTGTCTCTGCTCGGCCAAGTAAAGAATCCAGATCCTTCCACTAATTTCTCCTGCTAATCTCTGTTGATCCCAATGAAAATCCTGATCCACCTTTGTTTTTGGTTTGGAAGTGGAGCCCATTTACAGGGAACCGATGGCGGTTACGCAACCGACGGCGGTTGAGTAGGAACCGGTTATCGGTCAGGTCAAAGCGGGCTATTTTTGGTAAAATCAGCCAGCTTTCCCTCCTTTTCTCCCGAGGGATTAGTGGCGGGCTTGGTCAAGTCATTATGAAGGTCGGTTTTTAGGTGTAGCGTGAAAGGAGTAATTAGTCCATGGGTGTAGGATGTGGACCAAGTTATAGGTATTAATTAGGTTAGTTTAGGGTTAAGACTAGGTCATGAATGAGGTGGCGAAATGAAGGTTGGTAAGGTATGTGTGATGTGGATTTTATTAATTATAAGGTAATTAATAAATAATATGTGTAAGGTTTAGGTGATGAGGTTAGGTTGCGAAATGAGATACGGGGCACAAGGGGTCGTAAGACACAAATTTGGTGTCTACATTAGCCCCTTATTGTCATGTAGTTTGTTTTTGTAAAGCTGCACGGACAATAATATGACAGTGGGTTTCCCCTGTTAAGGGTATAGGTAATCCCCCTCAAATCTATCACAGATTGAGATAGCGTGAAATCAGGGATAGGGTTGATAAAGGGTAAATGGTGTGGAGATGATTGGTGAGATGGTGGGGTAAGGTCCAAGGAAGCAGACGGACGTTGAAATGTAGTAGTGCGACCAGGGTACATGATTTGAAGAGCAAAACAAGCAATTCATAGGCAAAGGTCGATAGTTTATCCAAACAAGGGTGATATAATCTTGGTATCCAAGGCATAGGAAGTAGCGCCAAGGTATATAACGGGTAAGGTTACAGGAATGTTTAGGCATGTTCGGCAGTACCAAATGGTTGATTAGGTTGAGATAAACGTCACGGTCTAGGGTCTAGGCAAAGTTGGTTGACTGATCAAGTCAGAGTACCCTAATCATGCTAAAACACGAATAGGTGAGCTCGATTGAACAAAAGGCTACATAAGATAGGTGGAGATAAAATTGGAATGTTGTTGGTGTTGGGTAAGGTATTTAAGTGGTACAGCCGGTGGGTCGGGCCGAGTTGATGGGTGACGGCCATGAGTTGGGCCAAATGGGTCGGTTGCGGCTTTAGGGGTCCGGAGCCGGAGTAGGTTGGATTGCGGCCTTGGGTCGGGCCGGGATAGGTAGGGTTTGAGGCCTTAGGTCGGGCCAAGTTGTTGGGTTGCGGCCTCGGGTCGGGCCAAGTGGTTAGGGTTGCAGGCGCTTAGGTCAGGCCAAATGGGTAGGGTGGAGGGCCTTGGGTCGGGCCGGATGGGTAGGGTGGGGCTTTGGGTCATGGCCGGAATGGGATAGGGGTGGGGCCTTGGGTCGGGCCAAATTGGTTGGGTGGTGCGGCCTTGGGTCGGGCCAAAATGGTTAGGGTGTGGCCTTAGGTCGGGCCAAATGGGTTGGGGTTGGGGCCTTCGGTCAGGCCAAAGTGGTTGGTTGCGGCCTTGGGTCGGGCCAATGAAGTCAATAAAGGGTGTTCAGAGCACAGTGGAGCATATAGGCGATGTGTGTAAAGAGGAAATGTGGTGGGAAAGGGAAAGTAGTGAATAAGGTCAGAAAGTTGGGGAAGAAGTGGGATAAAACCGATATCGATTGTCTAACGACCGATATCGGTTATGATGACCGATACCGGTTCCTTAGGGCATGACTTGAAACCGGTATCGATTATAGGTCGAAAAACCTATAAAAAGAAAAAATACGGCCTAGTCATTGTCACTATTGTCAATTTGAAAACCAATGTTAAAGTTGTCCTGAGGTGGAATATGTGGCGAGATTGTTGTAGTTTGTCGGGCTAAGGTGGCACTATTTGAGTGGAGAAGTGGAGGTGATTGGTAGGCCCTAGCGAGGAGAAGGCAGGTATTTGATTGGTTGAGGACCCAGCAGAGGAGAGTTAGAGCCATGGCATAGCCAGGAAGGAGCTATGGAGGAAGCTGGACCAGCTGGACCACCACCACCCATCCCACCACGACGACGTGTCGTCGTACCGGTAAGTTCGAAACCTTGCATTGTGTTCATTTGATGTTATTAAGCTAGATTTGGGGTTTGGGTAGGAATGTACATGTTTTCAGGAAATAATTAGAAAATGGAAATAATTTGAAAAAGGGGAGAGGGTAGATAGGTGGCAAATAGAAGCCGAGGCGTCTAGGTGGGTAGTTTTTTAGGGTTGTTTGGTTGGGGTATAGAGGGAGAAAAATGAAAACATGTAAGGTTGGGGGCCGTGCGCGGGGGTTCAGCTCCGGATAACTACAATGACCGTGTCTGTCGCTACGTGACCAACATCGATCGCAATTTTCAGGTCACGGTGCCTTTGTTTGACCGGCGTCGTCTATATCGGCACCGGCAGTCGGTGGTGTTTTGTGTGTTTATGTTGTGGTTGTTTTTGTTGTTTTGTTTATTTTTTTGGGTTTTGGTTGCTTTTTTTTGTGTTTTTGTTTTGTGGTTTTTGAAAAGGATCAAGAGGACTGTGATTAATAAAAACACATAAATATTTATATTTACTACCCATGATAGGTTTATGGTAGGGGATTGTCGAGCTAACCTTGGGAGACCCCATGGTCTCCGAAGTGCTGCCTATATAGCCCATTGCACAAAGCAGGAGGGGCCTCACACCGATGTGGTCTCCCTTAATGACCCTGCGAGAGGTGAATTTTAGGCATTTGGTTATGTTCAGGCAATTGGTTTGTTGGATAACATATGTATTTACTCTGGTAAGTTAAGGTTGAGGGTGTTGTTATCGAATTGGAATGTTGTAAAAGGTCATAAGGGAGCCAATTTAGCCTACCAAGTAGAGGGACCATGTCCTGATTAGATCAACACACAATCCTAGATCCGAGCAAAGAGGATAGTGCTCCGTAGTAGAACGGAGCTAAAAACAAACCACACAACGTTAACGAGCTTGAGGCCCTAGGTACCGTGCAATAGACGTGAAGTCAATAGGTGAAAAATTTGTATGATCACAGTATATCGGGGTGGAATGTACGTCCACGTCCCTTGCTTGAAACAATGTGAGTTAGGTGATTATCTAAACGGAGGTACAGAGACTTGTTACAAAAGCGATGTTCTGACGACAGAGACCTTACCTAATAACAAATCTATGACTCAATAGTTCTTTGAATGAGGCTTTTATTTTACTGAATATAAGACTATCTATAGTGGGATGTCACAAGGTATTGAATTTTCACTAATTCTTGAGGTCTTCACAAAGCTATCATCGAGAAGCTTCTGATAAGCTAACTTTGTAAGCTGTCCATTCGAGGGAGCAGTCTATTTATAAGTCAGCATAGCTAATGTCCTTTTGACGTGAGCATCTGTTTTTGTAGAATTTGACTCAGAAAATCCCATAAGAATACGTCTTATTTTAAATACGTTGAAGTCATGGACTATACTAAAAGGGAAGCATTGCTGATTGAAGGGAGAATCAACTATGGGATCTTGATTTTATATGAGTGTAGGGAACAGTGTTGTGGTTTAAGTGGGCTCAAGTGACGAAGCGTAAAAGTATAAAGAAGTGATATAACACTAAATTCAACAGTAGAATGGTCGAAGATGCAAGGCATTAAGGGTGGTCATCAGGCGCATGTTTACCATTAAACAAAGCTAAACGATATCGCTATCCATCAGTGTGAGTGATTTATAAGGACCCATCCAAATAGGGAGCAAATTTTGTCCACGTTTGGCTCTTTTCTAGTTTGGTTACCTGTTGATTCTCTTTGCAGGACAGGAATCACCAAACCGTAAAGGTACGCTCATGAAGTCACTTTCATAAGCACGCTTGATACGTTTTTCGATAGATTGGAAGGTGATCAAGAGCTGTAAGACGACATCAGTCAGAGCTCTAATTGGGCTAACCGCTCTTGGTGGAATCAATCGTTGGTGATGGATATCCTTAAGAGATTCTAAGAGGGTATTTGTACTTCGAGAGGAATGACAACCTTGTACCATTACTATAAAAAGGTTTGCAATAGTTGGAGGTACGAATGCAAGTACATAACCCAAAGGAAAAGGTATGGTGATCGTGCCAATTTTTCTTTTTCTTCCGGACTTCATTTGACAACCTTCATGAGGATTTTGTTAGGGTTTATTATATATTCAACTTGTCCCTTTTTTCTTGTGGATAGTCGGGGGTGATGATAAGTTTTTAGTTTGTACCAAAGTTTTTCGCAAAGGTCCTGTAACAACTTGTTTTGAAATTATTTTCATTATCTGTTAATCAAGGCCAATGAGGAATCCAAAACGACAATAATGTGTGTTAATTAACTTTACAAATTTTTTTTCCTTTTTTAGTTTAAATTAGCGGAATGCCTCCACCCATTTTGTTTTAAATATTCAGTTGCTGTATATCCATCCGGTGACATTGCGAAGAGGACGGATGAAATCTCACCAATAAGAAATTAAATAAACCCCATTGTTGAGAAAAGAGGCCAAAGATCCGGCGACCTGTACAGTGGCTATGATATGTTGAAAGTTGCCACATGTTTTGTTGAACACAAAACACAATGCTTAACATCTCATAGCAATCGTTAGTTGAGAATAGGCCAAGGAATACCCTGGCGGAGGATTCGTTTGGCCACGGCAAAAAGTCCGGTAAATGTCCCCCACACATAAACCGTCAGTGGACTTGTTTTGGATTGTATGGGTGAACCTCCACACTGCTGAGCACCTCGAAGGAAGGATGCCATCAAAGCCCGTTTATAAAGGAGTCCCCCCATCAACAACATAACTAGAAACACGTTTAAGAAAACAACGCGTTTGCCATACTATAAGGTCCGATGGGGAGAACAAAGGTTTAAAACCGTAGTCTGAATTTGGTGATCCAGGTATCCTCCTCAAATCAGGACAAAACATATGTATCGTACAAAAACAACCCGAGCTGAATAGAATGGGGCAAAGAGTTGTTTTGACCAGACGAAAAGTCAGAGTTAGTTTGAAATGAACTTGAATTTGGCGAGGCAAGCAAGCCATAAGTATTGCAAATTTGTTTAGTGGAGCGGGGAATGGTTTTGGATAGAATAAAGCAGTAAATAAGGCTAGAAGTGAACCACTCGTTGTTTTTTTTTAACTTTTGAAGTTTGAAGTTCCCCTCACTGTTTTTGCATTGGTAGATTCCCCATAACTT
>JAHRHJ020003672.1:0-130220 GCA_019776745.2 Taxus chinensis | reverse complement strand
GGAGATAAACTTGGTGTCATATCCTTATACATCTTATGTGGGATAGAGATCCACCAAAGCCTTCAAAATGCAATTTCACATTCACACACAACACGTTTTCTCTCCACAATCAAGTATTCAACTTTGATATATAAACCTTTTACCTACATATAGGTGGAGCACCCCATCCACACTCCCTAAAAAAATTCCTCACAAACTCGATTTTACCTCCACAAAAATTAACTCCACTTCCCTCTCCCAACACCACCTTAAGGTCAATATCTCCTCAACCCATACAATTCAAAAACATGCACCAATTTATAACACAATAATATCACAACGCTAAAATAAGAACAAAAATGAAAGGAAGTGTCCCTACATTTCCATATCAAAGGATTTCAATCTTCAAGAAAAAAACCTTCAAATTATAAGACAAAATCCAAAAGTAAGCTTTTAAGCTCTCATGTGAGAATTCTAAGCAATTTTATAAAAGCATGCAAATGTAAAATGAAAACAAGTAACCCCCAAAACTCTTAAATGACTTCAATAAATATGAAAAGAGGAGAGGGTGGTGAGGTGGATCCATGTTGGATGCCACATCACTCTTCCACCAATCCACTTCACTTGGTAAAAAAAAATACCAAGACTCATAAATGGGTGGGTAAGGGTATGACGAGTTCCTTTTACACTCATAAACATCCACTCCATACTATAAAAGGACACAATAAAAGAGTTTGTAATATTGTGCAATTATTTACCTATTTTTCCATCAAAAGCACATAATGATAGATAATTTTGACCCCTTACACTATAGGTAAGGTTTTTAGGTGAGTTTAAGAGGGATGCGACAAGCATCCAAAAGTGGCCCTTAATCCCAAATTTGAGATTTTAAAGATGGGGTTGAGCATATAACTTAAAATAAACAAAATCCATTAGAAAAAATCAAAGAGGTATCAAGGATTATCTAACACATTAAATTCCTGTATAGTCATATCTCAAATTATATTAATCAGATGGTTAATTAAATAAAACCAAGCGCATTACTTAAGAAAAAATAAAGTGAGAATAACATTACAATAAATGAATAACATACACAACTAAATAAATAAAATAAAAAAATCATCCCCCAAACCCCTTGTCACACATGAGGCTACTCCCATGGGAAACCTCCTAACAAACACATTTATACACATGACACAAAGTCTCCAAGGTGACCCTTTTTCCAATCTCCACTATTCCTTCATCGTTAGACTCCTAGCTCCTTCTTGTTATTGTGATATAATTTCCTACAGCCAATCAAGAAATAACCCTTGAACTTCAAATCCACATCAAATACATTAAGAGACGAAACACACATACATATCATCCAATCAATATCGTACGGGTAGCTATATCATCATCATCAAAGTTATGAATTTATATCAATTACTTGCAATCATTGAACATCTCAATTTTGATAAGTCATAATATCAAGAAGATCATAAGGCCACTCAAAACATCCAAACATAATTATCATCTTCAAGAATATAAAATATAAGTATATAATAAAGTAACATCTTTAGATCATCATCAAATATTGAAATATCTATCAACAATATAAGTCACCACATATCAATAATCAAGATGTCCATACTGCCTATCAACATGCTAACCATAATGCTATATCAATAAATATGTCTCTAATCGAAGATAATAAATATCATAGTAAAATAAGTGTTGAAGAGGAGTGGGAATTAAATTCCCCTCCTCTTAGATTTAAATTCCTCCTAGAATTCAAGGAAAGAGGCAGGGAAACAATTAAAACAAATATAAGTCTTGTCTTCCACGGGGTTTCTTTACTTTAAAGCAAAAGTGTGTCCCGTGGACCCCTCGTTTGGTCTAACACTATTGTAAAAGGAGAAGGGAAAATATTAGTCACATATACTAAACCTCCTCCAAACAATATATCTATCATTCAAACCTTCAAAATAATATCTATGAGATTAAAAAACTTACAACATAGTATATTTAAACAAGAAATTATTGAGTTGTGGAGTTCAATTACTTCAGTTTAGCATGAAATGGAAAATTGCTGAAAAATACAGTAACGAGTATCGTTTAAGGGGGAATCGGCATTGGTCACCTAGGACCGGTAGTGGTCAGGTATAGCTGGAATTGGTCAGGAAAGGAAGGAACTAGCAATGGTTAAGGCTAACCGCGTCGGTTACCTGTGTGAGGTTTTTTTAATTAAATCTCGATAATTAGATCTATTTTTTAAATTAAAGTATTTCTATTTATTGTAATTGCATGGCTAAGTTCCCTAAGTCTATAAACAACTATATAAGCATAAAAGCTATCGTTTAGAAGTAAGAAAGAAGATGATTAACAAGATTTAAAAAGTACTTGCAAAAATTTTGTGAGAGAGAGAATTCTTTGTGATGGAGAAATAGCTTGAGGGAAATAAAGTGTTGTACATCTGAGAGGTGTGGAAGATTGCAAATCTTCATTGTATATCTTGTCAAAGCTTTGGATAATAGATTTGATTGTTTCTTAGTGGATTTAGCGCACACTAGGTTAACCACGTTAAATCTGGTGTTGATTTCTATCTCTTGTTTTGTATATTTCTTATGGAAGAATATTCACTTTTATTTGCATGTATGTTTAGATCTGATATATTGTCTGTACAACCAGTCTGCTAACCCTAAAAACTGGTATCAGAGGTTTGTTTGAGGGTTTTTTGTGTTGAAAGATTTACTCACAAAGGTTTTTTTGATTGAGTGGGAGCTAACAAGGTAGAGAAATTTGAAGACCGAAATGATCAATTATGGAAGATGCAGATTGAGGATTATCTGTACTAAAGAGATTTGTATTTATCATTGGATGAGAAGTCTAGACCTATGAATATGACTGATTAAGAATGGAATATTCTTGATAGAAAGCCTTTGGGATCTATAAGATTGATCCTGACAGCATCCGTTGCTTCCAATAATATGGAAGTGACTTCTACGGTAGGCTTAATGAAATATCTTGCTAATTTATATGAAAAACCTAGTGCTTCAAATAAAGTTTATTTGATGAAGAAACTATTTAGTTCTAAGATGATGAAGGTGAATCTACCTCTAGTCATTTGAATAATTTCTAATCAATTATAAATTATTTAAAATCAGTTGTTATACCATTTGAAGATGAAGTAAAATCACTTTTATTATTATGTTGTTTTCCTGATAGTTGGGAAAACTTGGTAATGGTTGTTAGTAATACAACATCTGCTAATGATACTTTGGAGCTTAATGATGTGGTTAGAATAATCTTGAATGAAGAAATTCATAGGAAGAGGACAGAGCAATCATCATCTGGAAATTCTTTGAATGCAGAAAGCAAGGGAAGGAAGAATGGGTGATCAAAGAGTAAGAGTAATGGGAAATCAAATTCAAGGGATAACAGATCTAAATCTAGAAGTAAGAGAATTAATTGTTGGAAATGTGGAAAGAAAGGACATGCAAAGAAAGACTATTGGTCAAAGGAAAAAAAGAACCAACGACAAGACAAAGGTAAAGAATAAAATCTTATTGCATCAGAGGTAATGCAAGATGATCTTATTCTTTCTTTAGATAGTAGAATTGAATCATGGGTTTTAGATTTAGGATATTCTTTCCATGTAACCCCTAATAAGGGTTATTTCAGAAATTATGTCCATGGAAATTTTGGGCATATTTGTTTGGGTGATGATGAACCTTACAATAATACTGGTAAAGGGGAAGTTCATCTAATATTACAGAATGAAAAAACTTGGGTATTGAAATATGTGAGGCATGTGCCAAGCCTCAGGAGGAATCTTATTTCTGCAGGGCAACTAGGTGAATTTGGTTGCATGGTTAATTTTACAAGAGACTCTTAGAAAGTCACCAAGGGTTCTTCTGTTGTGGTAAGAGGTAAGAAGGTAGGAATGTTATATCTATCTACATGTATTACTGATTCCTTTTCTGCATTATATACTTCATATTCAGATGCATGCATGTGGCGTAATCGGTTGGGTCATATGAGTCAAAAAGGAATGCAGATCTTAAAGGCTAAGGGTAAGTTATAAGATTTGAAAGATTTAGATCTTGATTTCAATGAGCATTGTATCTTTGAAAAGAAAAAGAGAGTGATATTTCTCAAAGTTGGGGAAACTAAGAAGGAGTAGAAATTAGAGCTTGTACACTTAGATGTGTGGGGACCATCTTAGGTAGCTTCTCATGGAGGATCCTAGTATTTTGTTACTTTCATTGATAATGCTACAAGAAAGGTATGGGTTTATTGTATTAAACTTAAATATAATGTTTTTGATACTTTTAAAAGATGGAAATCCCTTGTTGAGAATGAATCAAATTCTAAGTTAAAGTGCTTAGATTTGATCATGGTGGTGAATACTATAGCAAGGCTTTTAATGATTATAGTTTAGTGAATGGGATACATAGAGAAAGAATGGTTCCAAGAATACCACGGGAGAATGGTGTTGTAGATAGAATGAATAGGACAATCATGGAAAGGTGCTAGAAGTATGAGGATACATTATGGGTTGCCCTTGCAGTTTTGGGTAGAAGAAGTTAATGTAGTGGTTTATTTTATCAACCACGGGCCTACAAGTTCACTAAATGGAGGAATACCAGAAGGAAGATTCTTAGACTGGAAAAGAGGTAGATATTTCTTTTCTAAAATTATTTGGTTTAGAAGATTTTTTGCATGTTGATAAAGAAAATAGGAAAAATTTGGATGCAAAATCTAAGAGATTCCCTTTCATTGGTTATGGATCTGGTGATTTCAATTTCCATTTTCAGGATTTAGAGAATTATAAAATTATTAGGTGTCATGATGTTGAATGGAATGAAAAGAGAATATATAAGGATCAAATTTTGGTACCCAAGGATGAACTAGTTGAGAAGTTTATGAATGAAAATGAACTCTCAGATTTTAAATAATTACTGACAGGGTTTACACAGTAATCGGTGTTGGTTGGCTCCTGACCGGCAATGATCACACGAACGGGTATCGGTTACACAGGATCCCAATCAGCCTCGGTTAGAGGGTGACTAGCATCGGTCACTATCAGATTTAGATAGGAATGTCCAGGAGGCCCAGATTGAGCCTCCAGTACCCCAAACTCTAGTGAGAAGGTCACAAAGGGTAATAAACATTCAAATATATTTACACCTCTATTTTATTGATTATTGACTGATAGTGGTGAACCTGAGAGATTTAAAGAAGCAATGTAGGATAAGACTCATGTTCAGTGGGATCACAACAAGGATGACGAGATGGACTCGTTGGAACAAAACCAGACTTGGGATTTGGTTAAGTTGCCATCAAGTAAGAGAACATTGCAGAACAAGTGGGTTTACAGGATTAAGGAAGAAGAAGGTGGACAGAAAAGGTACAAGGAAAGGCTTGTAGCAAAGGGATTTTCACAAAAAGTAGGTATTGAATTTGGTGAAATATTTTCTCCTGTTGTTAAGATGAATTCTATTCATATTGTATTGAGTTTAGTTGTAGTATAATATTTTCATTTAGAGAAACTAAATGTTAAGACGAATTTCCTTCATGGTGATTTGGATGAATAAATTTATATGCAACATCTACTTGGGTATGAAATCAAGGGTAAGGAGAAATTAGAGAAATTAGTGTGCAGATTGCAATAGAGCCTATATGGGCTCAAGCAAGCTCCAAGGCAATGGTACATGGTGTTTGATAGTTTTATGCATGAGCATGGTTACTTGAGATGTGAATTTGACCATTGTGTTTAGTTTAAGAAGCTTGAAAATGGGAGCTATATTATTTTGCTACTGTATGTGGATGATATGCTTATTACAGGATCTAGTATGCAAGACTTGGTGAGCTTAAGAGAAAGCTAGCTCACACATTTTTTATAAAGGATTTAGGAGCTGCAAAAAGTATCCTTGACATGCAAATACATAGAGACAGAAAAAATAAGAAGTTGTATTTGTCTCAAGACGATTATATCTATAAGGTGTTAGAAAGGTTCAACTTGCAGAATGCAAAACCTATTAGCACACCTATGGCTAGACACTTCAAATTGAGAAAAGATCATTTTCCTTCATCAGATGAGGAGGTCAAATACATGACATGAGTACCATATGCTTCATCAGTTTGAAGTCTCATGTATGTTATGGTTTGGAAAAGACTAGACATTGCACATGCAGTGGGAGTTGTGAGTAGATATATGGCTAATCTAGGTAAAGAGCATTAGAAATCAATCCAATGGATAATCAGGTATTTGAAAGGGACATCTAGCATGAATTTATGGTATGGAGGTTTGGATGTTTCATTACGTTGCTATGTTGATTCAGCAATTGTTGAAGATCTGGATGGTAGAAGGAGCACTACTGGATATATTTTCACGTTAGGTGGAATGACAGTTAGCTAGATTTCAAGACTGGAGAAAGTTATGGATATTTCTAATATAGAGGTAGAGTATGTTGCATCAAGAGGCTAGCGAGGAGATGATATGGATGAGTAGGTGCATGGAAGAGTTGGGGAAGGAGAAAAGTCATTTTAAATTGTTCAGTGACAGTCAGAGTGTAATTCATTTGGAAAACAACTCGATGTTTCATTCAAGAATGAAACACATTCAGTTGAGGTATCACTTCATACGACAAGTATTGAAGGATGGAAAGTTGAATCTAAAAAATATTCATACGAGCATGAACCCTGCAGATATGATAACAAAGCAATTAGAAAAGGAGAAGTTGGAGCTACACTCCACTTTTGTTGGTCTTTGAGTTTGAGACTTGAAGAGGAAGAACCAAAGCTAAGGAAGAATCCAAGAATGACGTTGTACATGTATGGTGCAGTAATTATTTTCCATGTGGGAGATTGTTGAGTTGTGGAGCTCAATTACTTCAGTTTAACATGTAATGGAAACTTTCTGAAAAATAAAGTAACCAACATCGGTTAAGGGGGAACCAACATTGGTCACCAAGAACTGGAAATGGTCAGGTATAATGGGCATCATTCAGGTAAGGAAGGAACTAACAATGGCTAGGGCTAACCGGCATTGGTTACCTATGCGAGGATGTTTTAATTAACTCTCGGGAATTAGATCTATTTTTAGCATGAAAGTATTTCTATTTATTGTAATTTCATAGCTAAGTTACCTAAGTCTTTAATTGACTATATATGTATAAAATTTAGGGTTTAGAAGTACGAAATAATATGATTAGCAATAATTAGAAAGAAGTTGCAAAAAGTTTGGTAAGAGAAAGAATTCTTTATGATGGAGCAAAAGCTTGACAGAAAGAAAGTGATGTACATCTAAGAGGTGTGGAAGATTTCAAATCTTCATTGTATATCTTGTCAAAGCTTTGGATAGTAGATTGGCTTGTTTCTTGGTGGACATAGCCCACAGTGGGTGAAGCACGTTAAATCTGGTGTTGATTTATGTCTCTTATTTTGTATATTTCTTCTCACAGAATATCCAGTTTTATTTGCATGTATTCTTAGATTTGATATATTGTTTGTACAACTAGTGTGTTAACCCCAACACAAATTGTTGATGGGATCCAAATGAATGACAACTAAGGTCCGTGAAGAATATGATCATTCATTTACACATTTTTATACCTAGTACATGGTGAAGAGGAAGATAAGACTTCCACTTAGATTGGATTACAGTTCAATGTTTGTTATTTTAGACAAGGTTAACAAATACCAATCACGACCTTTAATTTTTCTTGAGAAAACACACCTAATCATAGACCTAATATTTTCTGGACCACAAAAGATGATTTTTAACTATAAGGAGGACACCTAACTTAGCAAAAGTGTTTACAAGGATGAAGACTATTCATTAGAATTACTTAATTTGATACTGAAGAGCTCACTTAAAAACTTTTCATGGTGAAACTAAGAATACTCTTGGCCACAAGGTTTCCATAACTTAAATTTATACCTAAACATCGTAACACACAACAAATAATCTATATTTGAATAACCCAATGTAATTAGACTACTATTCCTTTTTTGGGTCGATAGGAAATCTTTTCCCAAACAACCATATCAACACAGTGGGTACCATTCTCCCTATATAATCAAACAAAATTTAATAATTTTAGGCACGTACTAGCTCAAATAATATTGAAACGAACAAAATTATATTCTTATAACACATAGAAACAATTAAGTGAGATATGAGGAAATAGGTAAAAGGAGAGGTCTAACTAATAATTTACGAGAGAAACACACAAAAAATCCTTGTAGACACTTACAAAAATACATTCCCCTTCTTTACCCCAAATGGAAAGGGGGATAACATCATAGTTTTCCAAAAGGAAGGAGTATTCCAAAATTCCTCCACATCCTTAACATATGTTTCTTGAGCTTTCCCATGAGCCTAGGTCACCAATGTCCTATTCCAAACACAAGGAGGGTGCCTCTCTAAAAAGTAAGAAGCATATGGACTTACACCTAAACTGATAAAAAATCATCACTTGTCTATTTGTACATAACAACATGCATATTATCATTTATCTTTTATCATCTTATTTTTATTTTATCAAAGTGGGTTGACATCCATCCTAGGAAGTTTTCACTTCTCGAGAATGGTGTTGTTAGGCAAGCCACCTTCCTATCTACTTATCATTTTTCTTGTTGAGTTCCCATTTATTATGCAACTAATCAAGTTCGTTGTGAGGAGGTTATTTTGTGCCCTCGTCCCTACCTTCATCTTATCAAGAGGTAGCCTTAAACTCTCTCATTATTAAAGTTTCTTATTTTCTTTGTTGCCATTTCACTAAACTGAATCAGGAGCAAAAAAATTCGATCAACAATGGTCATATGATGTTTCATTGCCTCACCTTCAATGTGAAACATTAGATTCAGACTCTCCACATGTTATCATCACACGATTAGAATTCTCTATGAAATCCCACTATCCCATATTCACACAATCACAAGGACTCACTTTCACTTTCTAGGTTGACCTGTGAGTAAAGAATGGACCTCGCAATCTTGTACTTCAAAGGACCTTGATTGTGAAATTTTTCATAATTAGAATGACTTTAGATCTCATAATCTTGGTAGAATCCAATTAATTACTCATGTGTACAATTTTGGAGTGTGACATTCTTCACTCTCAAAGGGACTGGCACTAACCTTTGTGAATGAATGAACCATGTAAGATTAGTTACAAAGGAACTCCCAACTTCTATAAACATTAGGATCATGTAACTTGAATAAAAATATGACACCAAATTAATAAGTTACAACAAATATGGTAATGAGAAAAAATTATAGACAAAGTCATAACACATTTCAGTATTATCAGTATTTAAATAAATTCTTCTAAAAAAATTCTAAAAAAATGCAGTGCTAGGAATCTAGATTCTAAATAGATTTGTAAGCTTAGAAGGATCTATTAAACAAGACTCAAATACTTCTTAGCACATCGATGGTGTGTAAAGAGGTAAAGGAAATTTTAGAGGAAGAGGTCAAGGTTGTGGAGAAAAATTAATTTCCTCAAGTTTTAGTGTGAAGTTGGGAATAAGAATGTGGTTATTCACGTGTGCATAGTCATGGAAGTAAGTGAATAATGCGAGAATGAATATTCTTAAAGTAAATGAATAAATTATCACATCAATACATGATCTAAGAGGATATCTACTAAGAAATGACAATCTACTATTCAAATTCAGTTGTAAATATTTTTTTGTATATATCCTGTCAAGAGGTTTTTGACGATATGCAAAACATGAAAAATAAAGGTTGTATGTGAAAGATATCACTTGCTGAAATTTTGGCCCAACTGGTAAAAAATAAAGAAAACATGTAGGTCCAAGGGGATGTGGAAACATGCACGATCACCAAGTGGACCAATCAACTTGCAACAAGTGGCGAAACAATGAATTTTTTTTTCTCCTCTAGTCTTCGACACTCGTGCTCGGACAAATGGACCTTGTTATTTATTGGACGAGTGGCCTCAACTAAGTCCTACACACTCAATTTGAGGAGGGGTGTCTTGGGCTCCTTACTTCACTATTACTTACAAGCCACATTTCACTATGCATGTGGGATTAATATTCTACATTTTTTAAAATTATGTAAATATTTATTTTGCCACATACCACATCACTAACTCAACTTGCCCTGTATACAGTCCAACTCACTCAAGCTACATAATAGCTCACTTAGGAGAATGTGGCCCAAAAGAAAGGACTTGATGTTGATCTGTACTATATCCCTGCACTAGGGGAGGGGATGTGCATGGAAGAAACCAAGGCACGTGTAAACAAGATGGATAAAAACATGTGTTAATAGTAATCATGACATGTAATAGAAAACAATGTAAAAAACAAATGTGCAAACAATGTGGACTATGAAAATTCAGTTTCAAACATGGGACATCACTCACAATGTCACAAGACAATCAAGGCCGAAGTGGCCAAAAACATACAAGTAATGATCAAACAAGACATAGGGCATAGTTCACAAACAATGGCATACAATGACAACAATGACAAACAAAGTGTAACAAATGACCATGGTTGAAAATAGTCCTGCAAGGAAAATGTTGGACATGAAGCACCCATTAACATGTTAGAAAGATAAAAAGTATGTAAAGGAACATATGTATCAGTGGAAAGTAATGTGCTAGTAAGAATAAGAAGTAGTGTACAATGGAATGATAACACTTGTAATGTGTGAGAAAGTAGATGCTCTCAGGAGCCTCGGTGGGACTGGTAAGAGGTATAGTGCCAAACATCATTACAACGTATAATGACCTATAAGAGATCTACATTCACTCCAAAAAACCAAGCAAATGTGCACATGTATATATAAAAGATATTAACATACTAAGTATTTGTCTAGCATGGGAAACAAAGTGTACATGTAAGTATAAGCAAACAAGAATAAGTGCAACCAAAATATTCAAATGCAATGTATGAGTGTGATGGTATGGAATGCAAAGTGTGGAGATGGTGGGAGTTTCGTGCCCCCTAGTGAATGTGTATAAAATGAGGTTCATTTATAAATTCCCCCTTGGAAGTCAACAATGAACCATAAAATAAGAGTGCGTCATCAAGAAATTGTTTGAAAAAATGTGCGCTAGATCAAATAAAACATGAAGTGGAGAGCATGAAGATTGAATGAAGGTGAGATTCATTTCATATTTAGACCCTCAACAGTTGAGTATGAACCGTAGAACTAGAGTGTGTCATAGGGTAGTGACGATACAATGCATTTATCAAAATTTTTGAAATTGTTTAGAAAGATGAAACATGAAGCACAAAGAATTAAGTGTGATGGTAGATGTTAGAGACAATTGATAGTGCTAGAAGGGGGGGAAGTGTGATGCCCTTAGGTATGTTAGTGATGGATATCTACTAGATGATAAAAGAAAGACATTGCGATGGTGACGGGGCTTGAAATGTGTGTTGGCCATCAATATAAGGAATAGTTTCTTTAACAAAATGAATTGGACGCGAAAGTGGAGTAGGGTGGGAGGGATCTTGAAAGGTGGTAGCTTATGTGGGAGTGATAACATTGTAGAAGAATTGAGAGAAGGATGTGTCAAATCGATTTTGAGAGGAAGTTGTTTAGGAGTTGGTGACACGGTAGAAGACTTGAGAGGAGGAAAGGTTGGACTGATTGTTAGAGGAAGTTGCTTATTTGGATCTTGACTTACTGTAGAAGGAACATTAGTAACAATAGAATGATGCTCATTAGACATAGATGAATTAGATTTAGAAACCCATTGGGATGTAGCAATTGGAAATGAAACATATAACAATGTTTTGTGTAGCAAATGAAACGAGGCCCATAATGCTTAAGGTGTCCAATTTTTCATTGTAGAGCATGACAATTATTGTCATTATGTCCATTAATTCAATGATAATTACAATATGGGTGACCTTGATATTTAGTAATCCAGTAAGGAGGGTAGCAATTAGTGGATGGAAAATTGATCAAGTGGTGAGTGAGAAGCTGAGGAATAATATCATGTTACTTAGCATTGAGATCAAACTTGAGAGGTGTTAGTAGTGGTAAGGCTTGAGGCTCACTGATATGAGCACATGTGGAAGTCATAGAAGCAGAATGAGATGTAGAAGAAGATCTAGCATGGAATTGAGAAGCATCTTTGAGGTGTTTAATTTAATATTTAATAGATGTAATCATTGTTTCCATAGCTTGAATTTTGTCTTGAAATAAAGAATGTAAATATTGAATTGACTCTAGATGGGTTGATTGGATGGTGGATTATGAGTGATGGATTCATCAGATAGACGATCAAATATGGAAGTTACTTAAGCGGGTGGCGTATTACGAGGTAGATACATAGTGTCTAGGGATGTTTAAAGAACATCTTTGCAATGTGGGTGCATTTAAAGCAATTCGTGCAAGGAGATTAGAGGATTTTTAGGAGCCATGAGAGAAGAAAAAAGAGGGAAAATGAAGATCCAAGTGTATGATCACAAGTAGGGTTCACCAAATGATTTAATTTAATTTGAATTAAATATAAATATTTCAGAGTCGCTATAGAAACAAATGATGTAGAAATGTTGAAGTACAAAAATGACACAAGAAACTAAGATTAAAAATATGAAACCCTAAACAAAGAATAAGAAAAGACTTAGCTAATTTACGCCCAATCTGAAACTAATTTGAACTGGGAAAAGTGTTAAACAGGTTGTGAAGAATGTTGTTACTGCTCAATGTAAGTTTTAAAATATAGGAATGAGTCTAGACACGGGTGCCCATGGCAAGATAAGGGTGCCTGGGAACTAGAGACAGCTTATGGGAGTTGGTGAGTGCACAACAGCTCAGGATCTGATTTTTGAGGTGTTGCAGGGTCTTTGTTGTTGTTCCTTTTTTATCACTTGATAGTCACACAATGAATTTCATAGGTACCTAACGATTCATTACAAAATAGATATTCACCTGTAAAATCCCATAAACCACACCAAATATAAAATATAAATACCCTAAGCAATGGGGAGTCGGATTGATCCCGATGGTCACCCTGAGAGTAAACTTACGACTGAGTGTTGCACTACATCTCATACTCTATGTAATTCTTGTGGGTGTGTGTAGAAATTGTCCTAGGATGCCCTTGTGCAATTTGTACTTGATAGAGGGATAGATTTGCTAAAAGATGCAAATGTGTGGATGGAATAGAATAAACTTCCGCTTCCTAAGTTGTGTATGTAGAGTATGCAGTCCCTTAAATGGATGCTAGATGGATGCTTTGAAGTGTTTTAGGTGCCTTTTGGATACAATTTTAGGTGGTAGTAGTAGTGCTTTGATCGGAATACTTGAAAACAATATTTGACACATAAGATTTGCACAGAAACAAGACGGTGCTTGTGTATTTTATTAATATCAAAATCAAGCATTACAGACAAATGAGAGAGTTGCAATATTTATAGATATTGGACAGCTTCTATCTCATCCATAATATATGGAAAGAAATAATCTAATTTGAGAAAATATGCAGAAATATCATATTTCCCCTAACTACCCCTATTGCCCCTCATGGAAATCATCTGGGAACAAAATATGCAAGATAGAATATGATCCCACAAACATTGGGATGAGAACACTATCACTTAGTTAACTAACAACTAAGGACAAGTGATACCTATTGACATAAGTTTAAAGTATTTAAATTAAATTACTTTAACTTATTACATTTATTCAAATATCAACCAGTGATGAATTAAGATAATTTTTATTCATAAAATTCCCCCCACTTAGAGGAATGACGAAGATCTGGAGGGAATCCATGAGCATCAAAACGTTGCACTCAACTGCAAAATGATGTAGCTTCAAGATCGAAGCAAGAAATCACCCATGAGAGAATGTGCATGCATTAAGGGAAAAATGGCTCAAATCCCATACTCCATTCCATTCCATTGTATTGCTCAAGATGAAAGGGTGTACATATAGTAGTGGGGTGTGTAACTCCCCCACAAATGTAGCCGTCAAGAGGTGGGAGTTACATTCCTAGAATAGTTGGTCAAATGTAACTCCTATGATGCTCTATGACGCGTGTAAGGCCATAATGACACCCTAGGACACCTAAGCATGGTGAATCACCTATGTGGAGGAATCCCATGTACTTAAAATATATGCATGGTAAATATCCTACACCAACACCCCCCTGAAGCATAGCTTAGGTGGACACATAGATGAAAACAAGGAGAAGTGGGTCCCGACAACAAGCCTGATGAGGTACCCACATACAAGAAACTCTCGAAAAGTGGAGTAAAAGGAGAAAACCCAGTGGGAAAAACTCCCCCCAAAAGAGAGACAAGTCCACTCTCTAATCTAAGAAAGATGCCAAAGATGGGTCCCGGCCATAGACGAGCCTGTAAAGGTACCCATGTACAAAGAGGCAATCTCTCAGAAAGAAGAAGAAGAGAGAAGAAGAGGGAGACGAGAGGAATGCAGAAGATGCCATGGATGGATCTGAACTCTGCAGCTCTAGGAGGTCTCCCAAAAGAATGTCGATCATGAGATCCTCTACCTCTGGACTGAAGAAGAGCCATCCACACCGAACTATGTGCCTGCCCTTAGGAAGGACAGAAATGACGTGCTGGAAGTCTACCCACTCCGCGAAGGAAACTGAAGGAAACAACACAAGAACTCTGAGTCTAGTCCATGAAAGTGTGACATAGGTCTAGCAAGTGAGTGCAAAGGAACCAAAGGTAATGTCACGAGTGCAGAACTATCAGAGTATGAAGGGTGAACACCTGTAGAAAGGATGTCCAACTGATGTGAAGGCAACAAAACATCCCCCACAATAGAAAATGGATCCACAAGCAAGGGTGGATCAATGAAGGTCTCCGGAAAAGTGGAAGTGGTAAGAGTCCCAGAAGGGGCACTCCCAACAATGGAGATGATGAACTCCTCTGAAATACCTGTAGATGGATGAGGAACCTATAGTACATCACAAGTGTACTCTATGAAAAGATGACTAAGGTCAGGCAGATACTCGTCCCAATGAGGGGGCTCAACAAATAGAAGAGCGATGTCAGATAGGTATGAGTCATCCAATGAAGGTAGAGGAGTGAAAGGGGCCTCACACACTGAAGGTGGAAAAGAGGTGGGTGTGATGACTGTATGAGACTGAATAGGAGACTGCTCAATATCTGATGAGATGTGGGATGTGTCAACACTCTCTGGAATAGTGAGAGAAGGAGGAGAAGAGTCCTCTGTAGTACTCTCGACATCAGAACTGGGTGCACAATCCTCATCATCAGAAGTAGAACCAAGTGAGTCTGTGTCAGTGGAACTGTCATCACATGAAGAAATAGAGGAGACAACTGAATCAGCAACAACAACAATGGTGGTAGTATGTGAAGGGTCTCCATAGAGGGACTGAAGAATGCTCCAGACATGGTGGGGTGGATCTGAGTCTGCCACGTGAAACCAGAGAGATGTGGAGACATGCATCATCAAGTGACCAAAAACATGGTCGCAAGTGTTGAGAAAGTCCTTAAGATGATGATGATCAGTGGGTGTAGGAACTGGCCCAAGCAAGAAGTGTGAAAGACCCTCATAGGTGAAGTAACGTTCCATAGAAGCACGCCAAACTGAATAGTTCTCTCTCCCAGTAAGAAGTGGCAGAGGCTGTAAAGAGATCCTATGATGCTCAAGTCTAGAAAGAGCACCCTCCATGATGTGGAATCAAAAGTGCAAGGTGCACAAATGCAAGACGTCAGACTCGGCCGATAATGCGTCTGCGTGTGAAAACCCAAGAGTACTAGTGAACCCCCCAGAATGTGGAACTTTATAAAGTAGTGCATTTACAAAACTGACAATGTCATCACGTAATGTGTGAAAAATCATGCAACTTTGACTAAAGAAGCACTCAAAACCGAGCAGCAAGTCAAAAGTTATAGCAAGAAAATGATTCCCGCAACTGATGGAAAATGCCAATAAGCCCTGCAAACTGATTTAAAAAGTGCCCAAAATGGGTGCAAAGGGTGTCGTGTGGGTACTCATTGGAAATGGCATCAAATTTTAGGTAGGGTTTGTTTTTCTTGCGAGGGGGGATTAGCCTCCTGCCAACCCCAGACCTTGCCCTCCATCTTCGACACATGAATGAAGGACATTAAATACAAGAAAAATAGGTCCTTAAAATTATTACAATGCCATAAAATGAATGTTTTTCCTTAAAACATTAAAAAAGGATTGTTTTAACCACTGAACAATTCTAAAAGGGAATGGAGCATACCAGCTGAATGAGTTTGCCGATGTGGTGGAAGAAAAGGCATAAGAGATTGAGTTGAGCTGGAAAGTGTCCAGGAAGTGAAAAAATGCAGTGTGCTACAGGAAACAAGGCAGGAAATGAGCACCATGTGATGGTGTCTAGAATTCTATAAGAAGTAAACTGAAACTGAGTAGAACTGCTTAGCTAATTCCTATGAAATCTCAGTTGTCAATGAACCAAAGTCAATGTGAATGACAGTCATGAACCAATCTTGTGTCAAGGGTCTCCAAGGTGTGCAGCCAACCAATGAGACAATGAATAGGTTGAAAACTAGTGTAACCAAGATGAAAACTTGTGCTCAACGAAACCACATAAAATGCAGATAGTTAGTGAATATAACTATGAAACTGGAATTAATGAGTAAAATAAAATAAGAGATCATGTAAGAGAAAGTTAAGCAAAGATTTGAAGCTCAGAAGGTGGATGCATTGAACTCAAACGACGAAGACGCAATCCAAATCTAGGCAAGTTGAATGAACAAAATACAATACACATGTTGAGATGATCAAAGTCAAGGCAAAGTCACAAAAAAACCAAACCCCCATGCGAGTTGTCAAACCAAGAGGAGTAAAAAAAGTATGTGAGATGAACATTAATGTCAGGAATGCAATGTGTGAGCAAAAAATCAAGGCAGTATAGAAATAATCGGAAGGCAAAATACAAATGACGACCAATTTAAATAATGCATAGAGCACAATAAAGGAATGAGTTAACACAACGTCAAGTAGTTAGAGCAAGCATGAGTTCAATCTCATGACATTAAGGAATGCAAGACCAAAAATTATGAGCATCAAGCCAGATGATTGATGAAATGTCTTGGTGAGCCATGATGAGAAATCTGCATGTCAAAGTAAAAAATAGCTCCTAGTGCAGATGGGTGACCTTGGGAAATTCACAGTGTCAACTTGCCTCAAAATTTTAAACCTGTTGAAACTAATTGAACAAAACTATACCAGAAAAACACTCACATTGAGAAAGAAACATTAAACCCCTTGTAAAATTTGCAACAGAGCACATGCAAAGTAAGATCTTGCACACATGAAACCAGAAAATTAGTAGCTTTTGGTGCAACATGATTCCAATCCCTTGCTCTGATACCATGTCAGAGGAATGACGAAGATCTGGAGGGAATCCGTGAGCATCAAAATGTTGCACTCAACCACAAAATGATGTAGCTTCAAGATCGAAGCAAGAAATCACCCATGAGAGCAATGTGCATGCATTAAGGGAAAAATGGCTCAAATCCCATACTCCATTCCATTCCATTGTATTGCTCAAGATGAAAGGGTGTACATATAGTAGTGGGGTGTGTAACTCCCCCACAAATGTAGCCGTCAAGAGGTGGGAGTTACATTCCTGGAATAGCCGGTCAAATGTAACTCCTATGATGCTCTATGACACGTGTAAGGCCATAATGACACCCTATGACACCTAAGCATGGTGAATAACCTATGTTGAGGAATCCCATGTATTTAAAATATATGCATGGTAAATATCCTACACCATCCCAAAAAGAGATACAAATCCTGAAATAGGATTTTTGTCATCTATATTTCCTGGACATGATCTGAATCTGAATATCCTGTCAAGAAGAAGTTATCATTCTTCTTGTATTCTAGGCCAATATCCATAGTTCCTCTGATGTACCTCAATATTTACTTTGCCCACTTTCCAGTTAGAAACCCTTGGTTCTTGCAAGAACTGTGAAAGATACCTAATTGCATAGCCGATATCCGGCCTAGTGTAAGTCAAGTAGATGAGACTCTTGATCAACTGCCGATAGAGAGTTGCATTTACTTGTGGTGATGGATTTGTTCTCACAATTGAATCTCTTGTCTCCATAGTTGTGGAAAATGGCTTACAATCCATCATATATGGCTTCTCGAGCTTGTCTTGGCATATTTCAATTGTGACACAAAGATATGATTTTCTCTTTGCCAAACTTCAAGTCCAAGACAATAATGCAGAAGCCCGAGATCATTCTCATGTTGAATGATCTTTTAGATCTTTCTTTGTTGACTCAATCATCCTCACTGATCCTCTAGTGATGACTAGATCATTGACATATACTACAATGATCACTATCTCCCCCCCTTGCTTTTTGAGATAGAGATTAGGATCATATGGACTCCTGTTGAATCCATGTTGAATGAGATGCTCGTCAATTTTTATGTACCATGCCCTGGGATTCTGCTTTAGACCATATAGTGATTTTATGAGTTTACATACCTTTTCCTCTTTACCTGGTATGACAAAACCTTCTGGTTGAGTCATGTAAACTTCTTCCTATAAATCACCATTAAGAAAGGCACTTTTCACATCCATTTGGTGTATTTTCCAACCAAATTGTGCAGCTAGAGAAAATATTAACCTGAAAGTTTTTATCTTAGTTGTGGGAGAAAAAGTCTCCTCATAATCAATGCCTTCTTTTTTAGCATATCCCTTAGCAACTAGTCTAGCCTTATGTTTATCAAATTTGTCATTTGCTTTGCACTTCATTTTGAAGATCCATCTGCATCCAATTGATTTTTCCCTGGTGGAAGATCTGTAAGTTGCCATGTATTATTTTTCATAAGTGACTTATATTCTGCATCCATAGCATCTTTCCAAGGTTTAGATTGTAGGGCTTTTGAAACTGTGGATGGATCAATAGTTTCAACAACTTTACTCATTAAGGCCAAATTGACCTCATTTCAAGCCATACTGCGAGTCCTCATTCTAGTGGTAGATGTGTCGGGGATACTATCCAATTTTGCATCTCTAATCATACTTGTATACCATTTAGGCATACTTTTTTGTGGTTCCTGTGGGAGGTTGAATTTCATTATCTTCCCCATCATCACTGTCATCATCAAAGTGATTACCATCCTTTGTTTTCACTGTAGGGATGATTTTTTCATCATGTGAGTGTATGGAAGGAGCATCTTCTTCTTTCTTCTCAAAGAACTCAACATCCTGACTAGTGTATACCCTCCTTGTTCTTGGATTCATAAGTCTATAGCCAAGTGCTTCATCACTGTATCCCAAGAAGATAAGTTTTTCTGATTTCATATCAAGCTTAGTTCTTTGTTTCTTAGGAATGTGCATACTTGCTTTACATCCAAAAACTCTAAGGTGTGAAATAGATGGCTTATGCCCTGACCATGCTTCATGTGGTGTTACTCCATCAAGAGCTGCAGTGGGAACTCTGTTTAGTAAATAGACTATTGTTTTAGCTTGCTTCGGCCCAAAATGTTTTTGATAAACATGCATCATCAATCATACATCACACCATATTCATGACAGTATGATTTCTCCTTTCAACAACACCATTTTGTTGCGGTGTGTGAGGAGGAGCCATTTGATGATGAATGCCATGTGTTTTCAAAAAATCATTGAACTCATTGTTGGTGTATTCTCCCCCTCGATCTGAGCGGAGTGTTTTTATTTTCCTACCAGACTCTGTTTCAACAAGGGATTTGAACTTCTTGAAAGTTTCAAAAGCTTGGTATTTTGTAGAAAGATAGTATATCCACATTTTTCTTGAAAAATCATCAACAAAGAGCATGAAATATTGAAACCCAGAGTGGCTAGGTCTCATTGGTCTGCACAGATCGGTATGCACCAAGTCAAGTTTTTCCTTAGCCCGAAATGTACTATGTTTGAATGGTGCTCTATGTTGTTTTCCTGCCAAACAATGTTGACATTTATCTGTACCCTTTTTTAGAGGTGGTAAACCCCTAACCATGTCGTATCGATGAAGTGTGTCAAGATAGCCAAAACTCACATGTCCAAGTCTTCGATGCCATAGTTGAGTTGATGATGTATCCTTGGCTACAAGTGCTTGATCATTTCATTGAACAAAATCCAACTGAAACATTCTTCCCACATTCGAAGCTTTTGCAACAATTTTGGAGCTTCGTGACTTATCTCAAATTAGGCACATCTTTTTACCGCCTTTACAATCAAAGTCAATTTTGAGATTGTGATCTAATAATTGACTCACAGATAACATATTTTTTTGTTAAACCAGGGACATAAAGAACATCTGTAATTTTACAATTATGTTGCCCAAGTGGTAGTGAAATGGAACCAATGCCTTCAACACTATATGATGTATCATCACCCAAAGAGACATGATTTTTGGTGGGTGTTTTACTCATTGTGAAGAACCAATCTTTCTTTCCTGTCATGTGTCGAGTTGCACCCGAGTCGACATACCAAATTTGATTTGTAGAATTGGATACTTCATTTGACTGTGCAGAATATAGGAAGTCATCATCATCAAATTGATCTTCCTGTTTGGCTACATTTCCTTGTTGAGTTGGTTTCTTCTTCCACTTTTGATAATTTTGTCCCTGTTTACTCTGTTGTTGGCCTGATTTTGTTTGTTGGTAATTAATCTTTTTACCACTTGATGATCCTTGTTGGAATGTGTTGTACCAACAATTTTTTAACTCATGTCCTTTTCGACCACAAATAAGACATTTTTGTTGGTCCTTTTGGCCTTGTTGAGTATTACCTTGCTTCTGTGGTTGTTTACTAGACTTAGCCTATTTTTTTCCCTTTTTGATTAGAAGCAAGTGCCTGCTCTTCAGTTTCAGTAGTTGAGTGAATAGCTTCCTCTTGTTGTAGCATATTCACTAACTCTTCAAAAGTTGTTGTTTGACCAATTATGTTTAACGTGGTCACAAAAATCCTATAAGAAGGAGGAAGAGCTCTCAATACTATAGGCACAAGTGATGTGTCAGTTACTTCTTCTTCCAAAGCTTGAAGTGATGCACACAAAGTTGCTACTCTTCTCAAAAACATTTCAACTTTCTCAGTTGGTTGCATTTTCAAGTTCAATAGTTGACTCTGGAGATGAAGTATTGTGTTCTTATTTTTTGACTCATATACTGTTTTCAACTTGTCCCAAGATTCTTTTGTTCTTGTGGTCTCACGAATATGAGGTTGTACCTCATCTGAAACACTAAACAAGATTATTAACTTTGTTTTTTGATTTGCACGATCAAATGTAGCTTGTTGTGTAACATCTGTTGCAGATCTTGTTAATGTACCAGAAACAACGGACCATAGATTTTCAAAATCAAGTTGTGCATGAATTTTTGTTTTCCATGCTGGATAATTATCAGAACGTAAAAGTTGAGAATCTGGCAAAAAGAATTTTGGTGCCGTAATTGCGGCCATTGTGAAAAGTGATAAACAGTAGAAGAAAAAAATTGAACACTTTTCCCCCCTTAAAGCATGGACACCCCCCCCAAAAAAAATATTATTTTATTTATTTTGGGCTCCTTTTCAGCCATGTACAATGAATTTTTGGCACTATTGGCCCTGTTACAAATTTGGCTCTGTGGCTGATTTGCAAAAATAAAATGGCTCTCTTGGCCAATTTGAAAAAAATAATTTTTTGGACTCTTTGGCCTCTTTTGAAATACAAAAAATATCTAATTTGTTCAATTATTACAAAAATAAAGCTTATTAAAATCTAGACCAAGATGTAGAGCTCATAAAAACACACACTTTCAAAAAATGGCACGTCAATCCGAGGTACCAATTGAAAGTTATGGCTCTTTTAAGTTACAATTTCGATATCTTTCTGGGCCCCTTTCCAAAAATGGAATTTTTTTATTTTTACCTTCTAATTTTTTTCACACGTCCAAAAATGGAAATTTTTTTAAAGCAAATTTTTTAAAAAACTTAGATAACAACTTACAAGCATGCGTAGTGTGTTTTAGGGCACAACTGTAGTTCAACCACTTGGCCTAAGCGTTATAATAACCCTTGGCCATAGTTTTCTTTTATTCCTTTCTCTTTGTACAGCAGGTATTTTTTTACTTGGACGCAACTTTGTTCTTCCTTTTTCCAATGCAACTTTTTTTTTCTTCCTATTGTTGGTTGTAAATCTTCTCCACGTTCAATTTGTAGTCTTTGTTTCAATGTGAGGCACATTGGAGTTCATTGAAATATCCTATCTTCTACTCCTCTGGACAGGTGCAAGTTCATAAAGAAACTTCCACGTTTGATTGGATCTCCTATTTTTAAATTCTCAAATACAGAGAAGAGGAAGAAGAAGAAAAAGTACAGAGAAGAGGAAGAAGAAGTAATGTGGGGAGCTTGAAAATCTTGGGTCCCCACAGATCAAAAATATTGTATATATTTTTAAAAAATGCTTCCAATTTAAAAAAATTTGTAGGTACAGGTAATTTTTTTAAAAAAAAACCAGAGAATGAAACAATGTCACCTTTTGCAAGAGAGTTACATCCAGGTCTGCAAGGGCTTGTGATTGCACTCTAGGTGTTCTTCAACTGCAAATCAACCATGAACCAAGGTGTGGATTCCGGGTAGGGGTGTGAAATGGCTGGGGGCATCTATGGCTCCTCCTAGCTCTGTAATTTCTCCAGATCTCCCTAAACTTCCCTAAAACTTCCTTCACTCCTCTTTGGATCAGAACCTCTCTTCGATACCAAATCTTGACAATGAATACTTTAAAACAATATTTGACACAAAAGCTTTGCATAGAAACAAGACGGTGCTTGTGTATTTTATTAATATCAAAATCAAGCATTACAAACAAATGAGAGAGCTGCAATATTTATAGATATTGGACAACTTCTATCTCATCCACAATATATGGAAACAAATCACCTAATTTGAGAAAATATGCAGAAATAGCATATTGCCCCTAACTGCCCCTATTGCCCCTCATGGAAATCATCTGGGAACAAAATATGCAAGATAGAACATGATCCCACAAACATTGGGATGAGAACATTATCACTTAGTTAACTAACAACTAAGGATAACTAATACCTATTGACATAAGTTTAAAGTATTTAAATTAAATACTTTAACTTATTACATTTATTCAAATATCAACTAATGATGAATTAAGCTAAGTTTTATTAAAAAATAAAGATGCAATATGGGAAGTTGGAATGACCTCGACGGTCATCCCGAGAGTGAACTTACAACCAAACATTGCACTACATCTCAAACTCCATGTAGTTCTGGTGAGTGTGTGTAGAAATTATGCCCTAGGATGCCCTTGTGCATGTTACACTTGATAGCAAGCCGTAGTTAAATGTGGCAGTGTAGTAGAATGTGTGGATGGAAAGATGAACTTCCCCTTCCTATACAGTGTATACAGTCCCTTGTTCCTTGAATGGATGTTAGATGGATGCCTTGAAGTGCTTTAGGTGCCTTTTACATGCAAGCTTAGGTGGTGCTAGTAAAGCTCAGTGTTTGGTCCTTGATTTTGAATACACAACTATGTATTTATATGATTCCCTTGTTTGAATTTCATAATTAACAACTGGAATGCCGACCCATGAGTGAAAAATATTCCCAAAGATAAAAGATACCCAAAAGGAGCGAGTAAGGTAAGAAACGTTCAGGGGCGCCGGGGAGCTACTGTCCTGGCTAGGCGCTGGTGCTTGAAGCCAGAAAGATAAACAAGTAAAGTTTGGACTAGGTTGTAGAGTGTACAAGACCAAAGAGAAAGTAAAAAACAAAAGAGAAAAGAGGCCAAAGATAGTTATCAACCACTAGTTTTCTTGCTTAGGAATCATGTCAATGATAGCATGCTTTTTGAATCTAGAAATGTACCTAAGTGCATGATTTTGTGTTTATAATGAACAAGAAGAAGTTCAAGAACATGGAGATAAATTTTTATGAGATTTCATAAGAATAACAAGTAAACCTGAGCTGAATATTCGTCGTTATGTTCGAGGATTGTATCCTAAAGATCTCATTACTTGGGTAGTTGAGCGATACAAAATTTTGAGTATGAAATATTGGAAGATCCAAGATGAGTCAAGTTTTTTGACATGAAATAGAAAGGCCACACATATCCTTGGTAGGAACATGTATAAAGTTAAAGATTCTGCAAGGGAAAAAGTGAAGAGATCAATACATGGAATATATTTTATGTGAAATTAAGTTTTAAGTTCATTCCAAAGGATTACTACACGAGTCTATTTTAGAAGCTCCAAAATTTGAGATTTTACAAGCTAACAGTTAGAGTGGTCATGTTGAAGATGACATAGAAAATAAATTAATTTATATGAATGGAAATCGAACATGAGTTTGGGATGATCAAAATATTTTTTTTTGTTGAGAAGGCATATTAGTGTGTGTTTAAGGCATAAGATAACCCAACACATAAGAAGCAAAGAAAATTGTAAAGTAAAGGCAAGTTCATACATAGTCATGGACAAGGAAGTGGAAAAAGAAAAACTATGAAAGAGGGGCAAACACTTTATATTACAATGATAAGAGGTTGATGTCGTGGATGTTCATTCACTTGTACATGTGTTACTTGCATGAAGAAGATGGGCATAGAGCCTTCGAGAGTCCACTTGTCCATAGTGATCATAGTAAATGTAATAATACAAGTGAATATATGGCACACATTGATGAAGAATGTATAAAACTAATGCATCACACCAATGTACTTAAAACCAGATAAGTACTAGTCATGATGAAAATGGTGTTCTTGAAACATGTAAAAGAGGGGAATAGTCTCCCACAAAGGGAAAACTTGTTCATAATGATTTGTAAGTCAGATGGCAAGTGTTGTAAGTTAATCATAAATAATGGTAATACAAATAACATTATTTCACAAGAAATGGTCGATAAATTGAGTTTGAGGAGGATAAAGTATCAAAATCCATGTAAGGTTTCTTTGTTGTTGAAATGTCATTAGATTTAAGTGAAAGAAAAATGTTTAGTGCACTTCCAAATTTGTGTATAGATATGAAGTTGTGTGATATATAATGGTTGATTACTTGTGAGATGAGTATGCTTACTTATTTGTCCTTACACTCTCCTCATGTGGGGTCTCATAATAAAACAAATGTTGTTCAAATATCTCTAAATACACACCTTACTACTCTACATTAGAATTTATTTTTAGAGCATTTAGGAATTAGTTCTATGACTCTAAAATTCTCATTTGTTAAAGAAATCAATGCCACATTGACAAATAAACTTAATCTATGACACTATATAAGTTCCCAATAAACCATTACACTATGTCAATAGAGGTGATGTTGAAGTGTCATTCCTATTACCATAATACATGTGATTAACTAGGATGGGTACATTTAAAATTGCTTTAACAATTTAAAAATCTTCATTTATTAAAAAATTTAATACTACATTCATTAGTAGCTTTGGTATCGGGAAACATATATACCCTATATCCAAAGTTACCACTAAAATTCTTATTCCATCTCATGCTCATAGAGGTGATGCTTGTCATTTTTGTATATCTTTTATATTGTTCTTATATGAGATTAAGATAATGATGCAACTACTGTTATGCAAGTAGATGATGATGTCACTTAAAGTATCTTTTATATTTCTATATGATAATGTGTAAACCCAATATACATTTATGCTATTTCAATAGAGGTGATGTCAAAGTGCCATTCCAACTACAAAAATGTGTGATCAACTAGGATGAGCACATTTAAAATTTCTTTAACAATTCTAAAATAATCATTTACTTAGAAGCTTAATCTCACATTCATTAGTATGATTGGTACGTAGTAACATATACTCCTTATACACTACCACCAATGAAATCCTTGTTCCATCTCATGCTCATAGAGGTGATTCTATTCACTTTCGTATATCTCTTATATAGCTCTTGATTGAGGTTAAGGTACTGATTCAACCAATCTCATACGAGTAGATATGATATTGTCACTTTTGTGTATCATTTATACTACTCTTAAATGACATTAAAATTACAATTAAACCATTATAATTTTGCTACTAAATTCAAATATGGTGAAGCATTAAGTCGGAGTTCAACATCTATATACAAGTTTTATTGATATATATATTTGAGCATATGTTAAAATAAAAGTATAAATTTATACACTACTGCTACTGTTAACAATTTAAAGGGTAATTTACTTAAAAATTAATTACACTTCAAATTTGTTTGACAAGAATAAGAACCCATTAAATTTTAACCATGGATTGTGGGCCTCCCATACAAAAGACTAATGCATTGAAATTAAATAAACTAATACATTGAAAACACAGAAAAGTGTTGAAAATTATGCATTTTTTAATGCTCGAATCTATAAATTAATATAGAAAGAATTAACACCTATTTGAAAACCATAAATATCTTAAAAAATAAAAAAACATTTTCTTAAATTACTAATCCAAGTTTGAATTTTAAGGCGTTCCTTCAGCTGGGTTCAAGCTGAGGGCTGTCTGACGCATGTCAGAGAGGAGACGGCCGAGATGAGGTCGGTCAGGACGACGTCGATCACGGATGCGATCTGGCCCTCCATGCGGTGTACACCTCCATGCCTGGACAGAGACCATAAATTGTTTTAGGCGAAGGCACTGTTGCTCGTTAAATTTCGTCTACGCGCCAGTAAGGGTTCGGTGTATTTTTTGTACGCGTCCATGCCTGCCCAGAGATTGTAAACCCTGATACGCAAAGGAGTATCTGCTGCACGGATTTTGGCAGTGTACGCTGAAGCATGGCTGCCCGGAGTTGATAAATGTCATTTAGTCGGTCGCCACTGTATGCTAGTTCATGAACTGATTTGTAAAGAAAGTCTGCTTAAATCTAGAAAGGAGGCGTTCGGGAAGAGAAAGAAGAGAAGGAGAAAGAAACAGGAACCGGATGTCGTCCATCATCACTCGTGTATTTCCTTCATTCTCTTTATTTGTTGTTAAATTAGATCACTGGTTGTATTTTGTGGTTTTTTGGAAATCAGATTGAAGAGAAAAAACTAGGAATTGAATATGAGCCAATGTGCAATATCTCGAGCTTTCTTTAGGGTTTTGGCCATAGATCCGCACCCATATCATCCACAAACTCATGGAGAATGTAATGAACAACAAAGCTAGGGTTTTTTGCTGTAAAATATTCAAAAATGCCCAACTCGATTCACCTGTGCGTATTATGCCCAATTTTTTTTTATAATATTTTATGTATAAGTCGGAAAGAGGCAATAGAATGTTTTTGACTTCTTTGTAGCTTGGAAGTCATCTTTACTCCATTGGAATGCTACCGCATCCTCCTCTAATGTCCTTTCCTCTGCTGCTGGAGACTCAGATGAATGGATGATTCCCCAATCCTGACGATTTTCAATGAATTCAAACGTTGTCTTTAGTCTCTTTAATGATTTGTGATCTTCACCTCTTCATCCTCCAAGGACAATCTGGAGACTCAGCTTTTGTGCACCATTAGTGACACTTGGAACCTTGCATAATGTGCCCAAAATGTGGCCTTGTATGTTACCGTCGATTTAGGGAGCTGGCACAGAATCTACCATCAGACTCTCTGATATCTACTGTTGATTAACGTGATTCCTGCATTATCTCTGATATTTACTGCGAATTTGTCTTGTTTCCAAGTTTTCTTCCTTCTTTTAGTTGACCCTGGTTATATAGATGACAGGGTTCAACTGAGAACCCTTCTCATACTTCAACACTTGTGATGATCTTTTTTTTCATAATATCCTTGTACCTGCATCCAGGATAAAATGCAATGCGTAAAGGGCATCTTCAAACATAATAAATCAAATAATATAAAAAATACTAAGCAACTCTTGCATATAGCCATGTTATTATGTGGGACAACCCTCACATGCCCATGAACTCAGAATTTAGGGCTGAGTATGAGAGATCCAAATCACCTCTATATCGGCATGTCTAAACAACTCAAATGCTTGCATGGTGTACCGATAGCGAGTTTGTTTTGTCTTCTTTAACGTGTAGTATGAATTTATGCATTTCCAACCCCACACTTGAATCTGGACAGTCAAGTACAGTCAAGTGGGATGTGTTTTGATTACAAACTCGCCAATTTAGGAAGTTTAAAGGAGAGATGGTTGCTCAGAATTTGTATGACTTTAACTGGACTTGTTTAGAGTCCAATCCACATTGTTAAGCATCTATACCAACTAAAAATGTGCCTTCTGTTGGCACAACTGAGAAATCAGGCCCCATGACTTTATGCGCTGTGTTTTTGTCATAAAATGCTACTATTTGCTTTTGGAGCAATTCTGTAGACATGATTGATCTTCCATGACACAATTCTAAAAAAAATAAGTGCAGGTCGGGTAAGGGAAATTTTGTGATTATGGTTCTCGAACATCATGTTTTGAATGAGAATCATATTTGCTGGTTTATTAGTGGGGTCAAATCACAAATGTAAAACACTTTATCTTAATCACCCGATACTTCTACAAATCAGACCTGAGTGATACCCATCGGTTATGGAATCTGTAATGGTTGTATTTGAGCATTAAGATTTCGACTGATAATTTATTAACAACAAACTCTTGCTCTGTTCTATGTCCATTTTTCCCTAGTAGCAATTCTGCCCTTGCTCATTTTATCAGCTGCTCTGTGATTTTAACATCTTAAAGAAAATTAAAGATTGAAAAAGAATTTCATTTTCTTTGGAAAATCATGGTTGTTTTTTTCTTATCTTTTTGTTTTGTTTTGGAAGATGCTTTCATACATATACAAGAATAAAACATTGGCTCTGCACACATTTCAGCAACGGTGATGGTAATTGGGGCTTCATGGGTATTTTATGGCCAGAGATTTTCCCTAACTGCTTTTCCGCACATGCTCTTGGCTCCCAGACTCCAAACATTATTGTCTCTTTAATTAGTACATCTGTCTTAGTCTGTATTGGTTGGTTTCTTAAATTTATACAGGCGAGCAACATTCAGACAATGCATTTCCATCTGAAGAAATGTTCAGCAGATGATGCAGCATTCTCTGAGATGCATGGTGCTTCTTGTTTGGAAGCAACAATAAAGTTTGAATGTGCAGTTCTAGTATAACATCTCCTTGTGTACATTCTGATTTATGAACCTAAAAATTTCAGTGTTTTGTAGGTGGAGAGCAAATCACACCTGTATACTAGCTAACATATATTTTTCTATTGAGTAGAAGGGAAGAAAAAGCTTGAAACAATTCCTGGGATGTGGTGGGGTCAAATCACAAATGGATGCTACGCAACTCCCATGCACCTCTTTGTCAAGCTCTACAACTGTAGGAAAGACTGCTTCTGCAAAAAGTTACTCGCCAGTAAGCATCATCAAGTAAATTTAGATTGGGATCCAGTACAAAAAGTAATGGAGAAAAACATAAATAAGAAATACTGTAGGAGCGCAATGACATCTCTAGAATTAAAAGATTAATGGATGTGGAAAATGAGAAGGCAAGACATGACCCTAAAGGTCTGAAACAAGATGATTTAATGCAAATAACAGAAGCCCAGAATAAAGTTGAAAGAGGAAAATTTGAGAGAGAGGAGTCTTAGAGAAAATTAAAGATTGCAAACAGACACCTAACTAGGAAAATAAAGTGGAAAGGTTCTTGCGAGGACACAAGGCGAAATCTTATTCCTCTGATGTTACAGAATATTACTGAGGTCTTATTGCTGAACGTGAAGGCTTTATTTGAAAACATTTGTGCTTTTTACCAAATCATTTCTTTTTACTGAAACCTGTAATACTCATTTGATTCTTTTCAGTATTGTATCTTCTTTTGCTTGCCTTCTCCATTTTCTAGCCTTTTTTTGGTAATATAGGATATGGAGATTCACTGTGGTTTGTAGCCATGTGAAAATGATATGTTCAAGTATATGTAGTTTTGCATGCATACAGATTTATCATGAATTTTGTATATGGATATTCATGTTTTGGATCAACATCTGCTATTGTGCTCATAGTGAGGTGGCTTTTACTGAAACCTGTAATACTCATTGTTCTTTTCAGTATTGTATCTTCTTTTGCTTGCCTTCTCCATTTTCTAGCCTTTTTTTGGTAATATAGGATATGGAGATTCACTGTGGTTTGTAGCCACATGCTCTAATCCTCCAAGCTGAGTATAACTATTAAATAATAATATAGATTTCGGAAGCTCTCTGGATTGATAAATTTTTACATCGGGGAATCCTAAGGATTTTGGAAAGACTTGGAAACATCGGGAAGTTTTTTGTATTTGAAACAACCTAGAAAAGCGTTTGCTTTTCTAGGTAAACAAACATGTTTTTTTTTTTTGTTTCAATGTTTCTGTTGTTGGTTAGGGTGGGGCGTACTATTCATAAAGAAACACTTTGACATAAATTCTAATGACTGTATGAATCATAAGCAAGGTGTATATAATATCTCAGCAACGTATATGATGCAATTGAAATCAAAAGTATAAGATACATTGCTATATATAAAAAAGGGGAAAATAATCATTGTCATATTTGGTATTAAGGAAGAGTAAGCAGTGTATAGGCTACTTCTCTGCAGCGGTTCCAGATGAAGTAAATTTAGGCTTTTCCTCTCCAACCAGCTACTACAACTCAGACTCGATTGTGTTGATGTTGAGGACTATTTTTATTGTTGTTGACTGAATTGTGTTGATGCTGAGGACTGAAATTGTAGTGTCATTCACAATGGGCTGAAATTGTTTTGCCGCTGTGATCCATTCTTCTGAAATTAATATTCTATCAATTTTTTCAACTATATATCTATTTCCTTTGCCTTTGTTACGCCAAATGAAAAACAAGGTCAACCGTTGTTGTTTTGTCTCCAGTAGGTTAAGGGCTGCTGCTATCCTAATCCATGACTTTGATGTTTGGGCATGCCTAATCCTATTATATTTATATTCCTTGGATATTGTTTTGTTTCTTACGTTTTGCCTTTCTATTGCTGGTTGAAACAGGAAAATTGGTGCTGAAATACAGGCTGTCTTTTACCCTTGTTTGCATGCAAAACAACTTACTCTGAAGGTTTTCATCAGCGGCGGGAAAAAAAGGTTGTCGGGAGGAAAGCAAGGTGCAATCATCTTCTGCTTTACTAATGCTTTGTCCCTTTGTTTGCTGTTCATTTAAGCATGCCATGGACTTTAAAAATAAATTGTAAACATGTTTGTTGGAATGAATAGCTTTGGTTTTTTTTGTCTTGTGTGCGTATATATTGCTGTTTTTTTTTTTGCGCTCCATATCTCTGACTGCTATTTTCATGTTGTGTACATCTGACTCGCTTGTGATAGTATCGCATGGAACTTTCAATGTGTGTTTTTGTTTTTATGGTTGGGTGGCTTTACCTTTCGGAAATCGTTTTGTGTGCCTCCTTCCTTATGCTTTGGAAAGATGCAAACAATATTTGCCCTATATAATAATGGCATATAGGAGCACGTGCCTTTCTTGTTAGCATGATTCCTAGTGTGCGGAGGGAGTTATCTCCTCGGGAAGCCACTTCGAAGCGTTCCACAAGCAACCCTTGCGGAGCGTTAAAATGTTCAACAGGAAGGTTTTTGAAGCTGCCTGCCTGGAAAGAAACCTTCTCTTTCGACTCATTGTACATTTTGCTTCGGCTACTGCTTTCCCTAATGTTTGGATGTTTTCCTGTTCAGTTTAAAAGAATGAAGACTAGAAATACAATTATCTCTCCCCCAGTTGGAGTAACTGTTACGACACCGCACTTGCAAAGAGAAGAACAGTTTAAGAGGACTCAGTTTGTTGTGAACGTTTTACACTGCAGGCAACCAAAACCGCCTAAACCGGTTATAGCTGATTTGGTTAGAGAGCGACTTTGCCTTTTGCCACATAGCCCTTTGTACTTGTCCAAATTTCGAACTGCTGGGCCTCATTCCCGAGGGTTTGGCTTGGTCTACGATACTAAGGAGGCTGCAATGGCGTGTGAACCTTCCTACAAATTAAGAAAAATGGGTGTTGCTGTTGCGAAACAAGACAGTGGAAAAAAAAAAAAAAAGCTGCAAAGAAAATTGCTGGTGCTAGCAAGAAAAACAAAGAAAAAAAACATTTGATAGCCTCCTCCCCAAACACCTTGTAGACGAAAACGAAGTTGTAGACTGTATATAGCTACAGGCTTTTTTGTAATACTTTTCTGCAAGTAAACGTGAAACAATGAGCCATATTTTGGATCTGTAAATATTAATTCCAATATACTACTTTGTTTTATCTAACAGCATGTACTTTGTTTTTTCAGCGTGTAACCTTTTTCATTGTATTTGTTGTGAATGCGATTGTTTACCTTGCCGTATTTGATAGAATATGAAATGAAAATGTTTAACTGAAACTGAAAATAATCGGAGGCCCATGTAGAATTTGAATGGGTCACCATATATCACTCTAAAAAAAGTAAAGCGGTGTGCTCTTCGAATCCAGATGACAGAAATTGTGTGTTTAATGCATCTAAAGCTTTAGTGATCTAGGTGATTCTCGTCAATTATAATATTTGGTGCTCGAAATATACATATTCTTATTGGTTATTTATTGGAGTAAAGCTCCAAGGTTTGCAAGCATATTTGTCTGTTGAATTTGATTTGGGTAACAGTTCATTCGTTTTTGAGATAGACAAAAGAACCTCAATTATAATAAAAAAGTTTCTTGACAAAACATATATAAATGGCCATAATATTCTTGTTGTGGTCATACTTTATTTTGAATTTTTAGCCTTGAATTTAAAGTCGGTTTAACTTGTGCTATCTTTCCATCAGATAATCTTAATGTGATTAGCGGTTCTATCTTTAAAATCTTTGCCATGTCATTTCAATGATTGGATAATCTCAAAGGACAATAAGTTTTAGCTTTTTGAGAGTATCTCCATGGTCGCCTCAAGCATATTCGGGTGGGGTTTTGTCTGAACTTCAGTTTTTTCTGATGGTTGATGCTTGGGTAGTATTCTTTTAAGTTTTAACATCCCACTCTGATTGCTTTTTCCAGACGTGCTCCCTCTGTACCCTACATACGTTTTGCTCACTTGAGCAATTATTTACTCAAATGTGAACTCGTGGGTTCTGAATCCTGCAATTTTTCTTTTCCTTTAGATTTTTTTAAATTTTTTTTATTATAGTCAGAAGGGAATTACATTCTTCAGAGTGCATTATACACTTTCAGAAAATCCATGCACTTTGTCAGAAAAGACAATGAGGGATTAGCCTTTCTGAAATGCAGTCCACCATCCTTTAACTAAGAAAAGATAACAAGAGATTAGCTGTTCTGGAAAGTACAGACATCTATCCTTCAACTAAGAAACTTTTGATAGATGTTCCGCCACATCAAAAACATTCCTCCTGCCAACAGTCTTCTGGGTTTTAAATTTTAACATCATACTCTGATTGGGAACCAGACTTGCTCCCTCTGTACCCTACATACGTTTTGGGACTTAAGCAATTATTTACTCAAATGTGAACTCGTGGGTTCTGAATTCTGCAGTTTTTCTTTTCCTTAAGATTTTTAAATTTTTTTTATTCATAGTCTGAAAGGAATTACATTCTTCAGAGTGCATTATACACTTTCAGAAATCCATGCACTTTATCATGTGCTTATATAAGAAGACCATCTCAATAAACTCACCCCAGAATGGCATCCTGTGAACTACATATATAATATCCTAAATAATCCCAAAAAGGAGAAAGCTTTCCTAATCAAAGGAAAAAATGTGTATGGAATACTGATAGCATTGTAAAAAATTTACATCAGATAACAGCAGGATAAACAAAAGACATAATAAAATCATAAAAAGCTAAAAGTACAAAAGAACTTGCGATACAGAGCAGCCTTATCTGATAGATGAGGGAGTGACTATAGAAGACCCCTCCCTAAATTCTTCCAACTCCAAAAGAGCCATCTGTAAGACCTTGACCTGCTTTAGAAAGAGTATCAGCAATGGTATTAAGCTCCCTGAAAACATGCTGAAGGGATATGTAATCAAAACCAAGACTGATTTCTTTCAAAACATCACCTAAAGGCTGAAGAGAAGTATTGTGCAACTGAGACTTATTCAGAGCCGAATCTCAAAAAACCTGGAGTTTCTTAGCACCACGATCCAGACCACATTTCATCAAAAGCTTTAGGGCCATACATTCTGCATAGTTGTTTGATCCCAACACCAAGCCAGCTCTAAACTTTATGAAATGAGAATCAGAGAAATACAAGATGCCCCCCTGCCCCCCCCGCCCCCCCGCACTGCTAAAAACTCTGTCATATTGAGATGCACTGTCAAAGAAATGCCATGATAGTACTGCATCAATAACATCATCTGTCAGTTGTCTGGCATTAGGAACAGAAGCTTGATTGGTGTACTTTTGTGTTAAGGCATGTATCCGAGTGTAAGTCCGGAACACTGGAATGAATTTTTGCTACAATATGATTGAGTTTCTAGCCAACCAAATACCCAACAAAATGACGAAGGGGATAGCACTATACATTTTTAACTCTCTCTTATTGAACTAGTTCCACAAACATTCCTCAACTGAAAACCTGTGCCACACATTTGCAATGCTAGTAATTCCCTCAACCACTTTCCATGGTTCCTTGGCATATACACAGTCAATGAAAAGATGGACATAAGTTTCCTCTTTGCACCTGCATAAAAGACATACTTGGGCTGTGCTTGTTTTACTTTTGCAGCTGCTCCCAAGTCAGAACTTTATTTTCCACAGCAAGCCACATGAAAACCACCACCATCAGTGTTCCACATTTTCCTCTTTGAATATGCACTTGCATCCCAACTTTGTAGTATAAACACCATGGATCTTGTTTTTGGCCCAAGCCAGCAAAACTGGCTCATCTCTAATTCTAATATGACATTTCTGAATGCCCAACACATATGCCTCCCATTCAGTTATCAGCTCATTTGGCAGTTTCATTGCATTTGTTGCATAGTTACCATATTTGAAAAGTTTGGGTAATTCGGAATGGGGAAAATTTTGAAATCTTGAAAGTTTCGGTTCGGTTAAGAAAATTTACAAATATAAAATATGTATGTATACACACACACACACACATATACAGATATATATATACATATACACACACACATATATACATATGTACATACATATACACACGCGCGCACACACACATACATGATATTTGTAGAGGAAAACCAATTACACATAAAAAAATTGATTGTAGCAAACCCTGTTCTGATATCTGAAAATACATTTGATTTTTAAATAAAATTTATTCATATCTTTGTTCCGTATATCATCCATCGTAAGGAGAAGCCCCACTCAATTAGACTTGCAGCTGCTACTTAATTAATTAACTTGTAGTTAACTTCACCTAATAGCACCATTATAGGTTGCGTTGCTCAAGTCTCTAACTGCTTGTGACTAATTCCTGATTATCTGTCAATTATTATTTACCTTGTTTGCGGTCCTTTGGGTTAGTCCTGCAGTTATTGTGATGTATAGCAGCCTCGTGCTTTGCAAAGGGTTCGTTCCAACAATCTTTTCTTTAAGACTCACGAGGAGACATAGTTTGCTTTACTCAACCCAACCTCAATATGGGAATGGGCAGAAACTATGTAACATCAACTAGGATATATACCTTGTAATTAAGGCGATAGTTTCATATTTACTCATTATAAAAGGGGTGACATATGCATTAATTAGCATATAATTGAGATCTACTTGACAATTTACTCATAACAATAACCTTGTCCAATTACCATCTAAGTTGCTGCATTCAAATTTGTGTTCGAATTTGCTGAGGATTAAATTCATGAAAAATTTGTTGCTAAAAAAATCAGCGATAAAATTCGTGATTCAATTCAACTGTAAGAAATATACATTTAAATTAAATATATAAAAATGGAAGATAATTTCACATTTCAGTAGAGAAAGATAATATCGCATTTCATTAAGTAGCTATCATAATAATGCGATTGACATGAAAAATGTTGAAAAACATGTGCTCATAGCTGCATACTAATTGTAAAAAAGTTTACAAAAAGTGATGGATGAAAGTCGTGAACTTCCCTATGTAGTATGGACTAAGGTCTACTTATTACATCAAAAAAATCTAAATCATCTAAAGCACTTGGCTCAATCTCATCATTGGAGCTCCTGAACATAGGAATTGCTTTTAGTATCTGTTATGGAAAACCTTGACGTTGGTGCATCATTTTGTGGGAAAAATGGGAAATGTTTGGATGTCTGGTTAGGTTAATAGAGTTTTTAGAGATGGTGTTTCCACTGTTATTATCTAATATTAGTGGCGGCGAAAAGAAAATTCATATTTAGGATGGATGTTAGGAACTGTCCACTTCTTTTTATCTACAAAATCTTAATTATTATTGATCATAGTTATAAGTATTAATGTTCTAATAGTGAGTATTTCTAACTTGCCTTGGACCATGTCCTGGGCTGTGATAGTTGAGGTTGTGGAAACACTAGTTTTAGTTGTGCCAGATTTGACCTGAAGCTGATGCTGTTGTAGCTGTTGAATGTCAGAAGTTGAACCTGCTTTTTTGGTTAATTTGATGGTGTTTAAGAATTTGCTGTTAATTCAATCATGTTTAGAAGAGCAACGTCTAAAAGTGCTTGTGCAATACTGGCTTCAATACTTATATTTTTGATGTTGCTGCTGATGTTTGGGGTGGCGTTCAACTTAGTATTGCATTGGATCATTTTCTGCTTGCCTTTTGAAGTGATTGTTCAAAAAAACAATTCCACATCTATCTGTTATTTCAAACTCTTTTGCCTTTGGTGTGCCTGCGTGTCCGTTCGCAGTTTTTAGATTTTTTCAATAATAACATGTTTGCTTCACCGTTCATTAATTTGTTTCTTCCTCCTTTTTTAAAAAACTTATTATACATGCTCACCACAACTTCCTGTTTGCCTGTTATTGTTCTTTACATTCGTTTCTGGCTTCCCTTCCACAATGGAATTTAATAACGAAAAAAAAGGGGTTTTGTGATTTGTGACATCGCATTAGATTTTACCTTTTTTATGCGAACTCTAAGCTACTATCCTTTACGCTGGCATCATTCTTTTGTTCCGCTTCAAGCTTCCCTTCCGCATTTGCTTCTAGTGAAACGAAATATCGGGTTCGATTTTCTAGGTGGGGGCGTAGCATTCGGTTTGGTTGTTTCTTTTGGTGTTTTCTTTCACGTTCTTGGTTGATCGTTGCATTTGTCGTGCAGCGCATCCATTCTCCTCTACTTTTTGCATTGCAACCATGGACACAACTTTAACAGAAGGAGGTATTATGCGCCTAATGTCCAGTTGCTCGGAGACGAGTTCCACGTTCCAGCTCCTCAACATTTGTCCTGTGCGATCTCTGTTGAATAGTGGCACTCAGCATCGAGTTGACCTTTCCGACGGTATTCACATCCACAAGGCATTGTTGCCCTCCAAGTTTTCACAACTAGTTGCAGACAAAACGTTGAAAGAAGGCACAATAATTCAGCTGCACAAAACCGTTTGCAGGATGGTCGACCATGAAATGTAAGTAGCCAACATTTTGGCTTCCCTTTCATCTTTTCTATCTCGCACAATGTTTCCTAACCTTTTTATTCCTTGCATTGCATGCGTGCAGGACCGTTTTAATTACCGATATGGAAATAGCGAAAGAAACTTATCCGCAAATTGGTTCTCCTTCCCAGATCCCTAGCCATGTTGTTCGGGGCAAACAAGCCTGTGTTGACCACCCTGAGGGTGTGCCCAAAACGTTGTTTCCGCAAACGCCGCCTCAAAAGATTTATGCTTCCTCGAAATCAGCATCGAAGGCCATTTTCATAGACGACTTAAACACAACCATGCGTGTTTGGTCCATAGAGGGCAGAGCGGTCGCGAAAAACTCCATGCGGACATATAGTAATGATAACGGCAATGGTTGTTTCTTTGGTTTCGACTTCGTGGATAGCAGAGGTGGTGAAATCCGTGTCACTTGTTTCAATGAGATTGCGGAGAAGTTCTATGGCACGATAGAGAATGAAAAAACGTACACCATCTCTAACGGAAGAATTGGAAAAGCAAAAGAAAAGTTCAACAACCTGAACAGCAAACTCGAAATTTTCCTTTCAGCAGCATCTATTGTCCGGCCTCTGCATGTCAACGATGAAATCATACCTTTACACAACTTCCACTTTGTCCCCATCAAAGACATACCTGGAAGACCTGCCGGATCTTTTGTTGACATTCTTGTTGTTGTTCTTGTTATTTCTCCACGATCCACCATTCGCAGACGTGATCAGACAGAAACATTCAAGCGAACTGTGCAGGTTGAAGACATGTCCGGATTTAGTGTTTCCATCACTTTGTGGGGTCAACATTCAACTGTACTTGGAGAAGAGCTAGAAGAATTCCTTTCAATTCCGCAGAAACCAATTCTTGCTCTTAAAACAGCTCGTGTTTCCAGCTTCAACGGAACATCTCTTGATACTATATCCACTACAAAATGGTTTGTCAATCCAATGATTCCTGAAAGCCTCTCTCTACAGGAATGGATTGCATCCGATGCTTTCAATGTCCCCGCCCCATCTATCACAAACAGGGTTCTAGGGCCTCCATCTGCCTTGTCCTCTCCGGCAACAATAGCTCAGGTCCTGCAAATGGGTAACACAGATAAAAATGAATGGGCTACAATTACAGCAAAAATCACAGACATTTCATTGGACAATTTTTATTACTTGGCATGCCCTTTAGTGAAAAATGGTACACAATGTCGCAAGAAAGTGCAAGAACTGGAAAACGGGTCCTGGTTTTGTGGGAAATGTAATATTCCTATCCAAAAATGCGACTACAGGTATGCACTCCGTGTCACTTTAAAAGATGGCACAGGAGAACTTCAATCCGTAACTGCATTTGATGAGACTGCTGAAAATATAATGGGCGTCAAAGCTGAAGACTTGCAGTTTTTGAGCATAGATGATGGTGCTACAACTGAAATTGCAGACCAAGTTATAGGCCACGAATATCAATTTACGCTTTCCATCAAACTTGAAACATACCGTGAGAAGAAGCAGTTTAAATGTGTCATTATAAAGTCGCACAAACTTGAAGCTGCGGCTTCCCTTCCCTGAATTACGTTTGTGTAACAATGTACAGGCTTCACTGCATTTGTGTTCCCCCCTTGTAAAGCTCTCGTGGTCTCTTGATATGCTAGCACCCTTTCCAATAACTCTTTCTTGCACAGACGAATGTCTAGTTGTTCCTTTTTGCTCTACTTTTGCTTATGTAAACTCGGATTCAATGGATATCGATATATATACGTTTTGTTTTGTAATTTTTGTCACACTCTCTATGTTCTTGAATATCAATAATTGGAATTCCTAAGCCATTTCCTTTAAAAAATAAATACTAGTGATGGTCTTTTATATTGTATGGACATGTTCTTTCCTTCGAACACTTTCCTGTATTCATAGCTTTCGTTGAATGAGCTTTGTTGGTGCTATGTTCCTTTACTTGTAATATACATGCGCAAAACAACTTTCGTATTCTTTTGTTTTACTCCATGTATGGCTAGATGCACACTTTTTCCTTTACTTGTCTCATACTTTTTCTCCTGCTGCAAAGCGTTGCAGGATTCCCCATGTCTGCAGAGCAACGATTAGCTCGAAGAAGAGAGATCTACACCAAAAACAGAGAGCAAATAAATGCGGATCAGCGCCGGCGTTACCATGCTAGAAAAAACACACATTGCACATCTTTCTCCCCCCGTCCCGCCCCGTTCCGGCCCCCGGCACCTGCCCTTCCATCGCCCCATTCTGGCTCTCACGGTGCCTCCTCATCCAACGCCGCAAATGTTTTTCTCTCCCCGCCATCCGCTCCACATTGCCCTTTCCTTTCGCACAACACTTCCACCCTTCCCTTCTATGAGGCCCATGTACCCTGGGATACACAACACTTCCCTTCTCGATCGACACATTCCTCTTCCCCCCCATCAACCATGTACTCTCCAACGTCCTTTGGTTTCTCCCATCCTGTTGATGCTCTGTCGACCTCTTCGCATTCATTTGTGCTACCTTCCCCAGCTTCCAATACATGCCAAAATCTTGACGGGTTTTGTTCTGCTAGAATGTTCCCTTCTGAGCCATCCGCCACTTCTTCGTCCTCCTTCGCAGATGCACAAAGGCGTTTCCGCAAAAGGATAGATTCCCTTTCCGGTGCAAGCACATGCACAATCTGTTTGGAAAATTACCCTGGCATTCTAACTAAGTGTTGTTCAGGATCTATCCTTTGCTCCAGGTGCAGGCTTGAGAAACAAGGACACCGATTTTCTTCTTGGAACAACATGGACCCTGGTGTCCAGCCATCCGTACTACAATCTTTGACACAAGTTGAAGAAATGTTGATTGCTAGAGTTAACCCAATTCTCCAAGTAACCCATGCACGTGGTGGACAATACAAATACTCTGGGCACACTATAAGCTTCCCCCAAGATATCTCTACCATAGCAAAGTACCTCCCTCGACGTCTCGGTGATTTGGATTTGCTTCTTGTGCAAAAGGCAGGCTCCCAACAAACAAAATACGATTTCTACGTTAGTAGATCTCATGTATGGCAGGCACTTCAATACAAAATTTTGCATGACCCATACTACAAGGATGTTCTTGTTGACAATGAAGCCCTCAACGCTCTTCCCATACAACAAACAAATATTTCCTCCTCCCTCAACTCCATACCGATGGACATCCCCACCTCTTCAGGCACTGTCGCACCTGATTCCAGCGATGATCCTTCTCTCTGCAATTTAATTGACGCCCACTCTTCTTCTTTCGTCCCTTCTGCCCACAACTTCGGCACCGAAGACGAGCAGATCTCACAGTTCCTTCTCTCCCATGATCAAAACATGCCTTCTACCATGCCTTGGCCAGACATAAGTCTTTCTCCCATAAATGAATACACCACTGAGGGTCTTTTTTCCATGGCATTCCCAACTTTGTTTCCTGAAGGTAAGGCTATGTTTAGACAACCTCGCATGAAAGAGGTACTTTTTCATGAATATGCCCTCCATTTAATCCGTTTCCATGATAACCGCTTCGGTTCCCACCCCCGGTTTCGCTATTTTTTGCTTAACCTCATCATGCGGCATAGGAGCCAGTCTACAGCAGCGGTTTTCATGCAGCAAAACCTAGAAAATGACATACCGCCAACTATAGCTGACCTCCGAAAAAAATTGCTTGAAGACCCTGCATATTCGCTTCCAGATACCTTGATGCGGTTTGGTAATAACCTGCGCGGAACACGCTCCTTTTGGTCCAAATACAGAGGAGAGATATCAGACATGGTTGAACAATTGGGTGCACCTACATTCTTCTTCACTCTTAGTGCTGCAGATACTAAATGGCCTGATTTGCATAGCTGTATGCCTGGTGTTCCGCCTCCTGATCATCGGTCCGCGCAAAATTTAGAACAGAGAGCATTATCGCCCACCCCCATCGTGTTTCTGCTTACTTGCACCAAAGGTTCACGATATTCCGCGAGGAGGTCCTGCAGAAACACCTTGGAGCCAAGGACTACTGGTACAGGTAAACAAAATTAAATGGTTCGTTTGCCACTCTATTGATTCTCTTTATTTCTAACCGCCTTTTTCCTTTAGGTACGAATGGCAACATAGAGGGTCCGCACATGTTCACGGTTTCCTTTGGCTGGAAGGCGCCCCCAATGTTGACACAATAGATTGGAATGACAATGCTTCTGTTGAAACAACAAGACTATACTTTGATCAATATGTTTCTGCATGGAACCCTAGAGCTCCTGCATGTAGACCTACATTCTTTCAAAGATCTCTCGAGGATGATCCCTGCTTGCTTTCCTCTTCAGAGGTTCTAGCTTCCAACCCTCTGCACGATGTCGAGGAACTTATAAACCGGGTTCAGCGCCACACCAAATGTTCTACGCAGACATGTCTTCGAAAAAAAGGTTCCAGAACTATATGCCGTTACAGTGCTCCTTGGGAAACACAGGCTTTTTCTTCCTTGACCATGGATGCCAACAAAAGCGTTAAATACCTTCCTTTCAGGAATGATGACAGATTAAACATTCACAATAAAGCCATGCTAGCTATATGGAGAGCCAACATTGACTGTCAGCCTGTACTATCTCGGCACGCTGTTCTTAAATACATTGCAAAGTATGCCTCTAAAGCAGAGCAACGCTCTGAGACATACCACCAAATGTTGTCTAGGCTTTGTTCGCATGCTAACCCCGATTTCCCTTCGTCTTTTGCAATACGGAAGATGCTCACTGAAAGTGTTGTTGAACATGACATAAGTGCACAAGAAGCTTGTCACTTGCTTCTCAAACTTCCTCTTGTTGTGTCCAGCCGGCAAACCGTCTATTTAAATGTGGGCAAAAAAATACTTAGGCGCCTTTCTGCATCGGCTACTCAGGAACAAGATACATCACAGCTTCTTGATGCGTACCTTGTCCGCCCACCATCAATGGAATCCCTTTCCCTTATCCAAATTGCTCGAGAATGGAATTACAGCAAATACCGAAAAAAAGAGAAATGGAAACAGCGCACTACACCAGCAATTGTCCGCGTGTACCCAAGGTTTTCCATCATTCCACCAGCTAATACAGAGGCTTTCCACCTTTTCTGTTGGTCTGAGCTCCTGCTGTACAAGCCTTTCCGGAACATTCCTTCGGATGTTGGTTCCTCGCCAGATGTTGTTTCTTCCAATTGGCACCTGTTCAAAAGCTCATACAAACCGTGGCATGTTAGAAGAACAGACACGGAGCTTGATACATCTCCAGATGAATCGTCTGAATCTGACACAGACCCAATGCAAACAAGCGAGAGAATCTATGAATGGCAACTTTTGGCAGGCCTCCGTCCGGGACATTCTGAAGGTCTAGACCACTTGCAAATGCTTGGCCTCCGAGAATATGACTCCTGCTATGATTGGTCCTCAAACAACGTTCCGGTTCACTTGGTTGACATCGCCCCCTCTTTTGTCGAGAATAGTAGGGCGAATTACTGCCCTGACCATACAAATCCATCTAGTTTGCCTTCTTTGTCAACTTTTTCCGATAGCCAGCAGTGAGCCTTCACTACAATACTCCATCACTTTTCCTCCACACACAGCCTATCACCCCTTCTTCTCATTGTTCAAGGAACTGCAGGAACAGGCAAATCATTCCTTATCCACTCTCTCCGATCTGCCTTCTCCTCCCTCGCTGCCCCTGCCATTTCACCCCTTCTTTTGCTTGCCCCTACTGGTGTGGCCGCTTTTAACATTTCCGCATCGACCGTTCATTCCAGCCTCTGAATTCCCGTTCGAGATTTAAAACCCCTTGAAGGGCAAGCTTTGGCCTCCTTTCAAGACTCTTTAAAACATGTCACATACATTTTGATTGATGAAATGAGCTTCATTGGTCCTAAACTTCTTGCAAAAATTGACTTCCGCCTGCGTGAGGCCTTCCCGCACTTCCGTACTTCCCCCTTCAGAAATAGATCAATGATTCTTGTTGGAGACCTTGGTCAACTTCCACCCGTTATGGACATTCCACTATATGCCAGTAATTCCTACGGTGGATCCCTTTGGCGCAAATTTCCTAATTCAATCTCGTTAACGTCTATATTCCGACAACAAGGCTCTGCTCCGACTCAAGTTTCCTTTCGCAATTTGCTTCTCAACATCCGAAACGGTGTGGCCACCCTTCCAGATTGGGAGACTTTGATGTCCCGCACCGACTCATGCCTCTCACAACAAGAACTTTCATACTTCCACAATGCCCCCCACCTCTTCTCAACAAATATTCTTGTTAAAAACCACAATTTACAAATGCTGAAGGAACTCAATTCTCCAGTTGCCTTGTCCATTGCTCTGAATACAAGAAGAACTGACTACAATGATCCTGATGACGACCAGCTAGAACAAATAGTGCTCCTTTGCAAAGACCAAAAAATCATGCTCACTGCTAATTTGTGGATTGCTACCGGGCTTGTTAATGGCGCAACTGGCACTATCGTTGACATTGTTTATTCCCCTTCCTCCGCTCCACCTTCTTTGCCTTCTTTTGTTATTGTTGACTTCGATCGCTATTCCGGTCCACCGTGGAATCCATCAAATCCCACCCACATCCCCATTCCCCCCATTTCGAGAGGCTCTCGTACACAGCTGCCTTTAAAAATGGCATGGGCGTTAACGATTCACAAAGCCCAAGGGCTCACCCTTGGTCATGCCACCATAGACATTGGATCCACCGAGAGACCAGGCCTTACTTTTACTGCTCTTTCGCGCGTGCCCTCCTTGGATAAGATTCGTATCTCCCCAGCTTTCTCCTTTGACCGTTACTCTAGAATTTCTTCAGCCTCCCTCCTGCAGTTCCGAAAACAAGAAGAGCTTCGCCTCCAATCCCTTCCGCCGTCCCCCTCCTCCTAATTCATCCCCTGTAACCTTCACCGTCTATAGCTCCCCGCCCCCGTCACATCCTCCGCACGCATAACAATCTCGCCATTTCCTATTAACCTTTTTCCGGGCCTTCCCCTCCCCTTCTTCTTCTGCATCAAACACCTATGTACATATTTAGTTTGTTATACTAAACAATATTATCTTCTTTACCGCTCTTCATTACTCCTTACGTTCTCGCAAATGGTCTCGTTTTTTATCGCATTGTTTTCTATTTTTTTCTTCTCTTGGTTTGTAACAATTCTTAGTTTGCTCTTTACCGATATCCGTTTCGGCGTTCCCATCGCACACGCTCAATGTTTGTGTCATTATAAAAGTCAAAATTCGAGTTATAGTAAATGTTGTCAAGTTGTTTTGTCAAGAGTTGAAGGCAAATATTTGTAAAAATTAAAAACAAATTGCCTTACGAACACATTTTCGGTGGTATCCAATGTCCGAATGAGGTATGAAAAATTAAGCTCCATATTCAAATCCAGTTGAGTTAACAGCTTCACACCGGATGATGGAGGCACAGGAGAATGGAGGACATACAACGTTCTCTCGTCAGTCACCACCAACAAGGCCGCAGATATTGATTTGGTGACATGTGTGTGTGTGTGTGTGTGTGTTTTCTTTCAGCGTGGTGAGTTTTGATATCGAACTTCACATTGTGGGGGAGACATGACACAATGTTTTAGTTTGAGTTTATTGATATCTATGGATTCCAAAGTAATCTCCTGAAGTTGAAGACATGATGATAGTTGAAGTAGTATTGCACATTGTGATATGGTTTGGGGTAAACCATTTGAAAACCTCTTTTGTCTCAGTTTTTGGTCAACCGATAGAAAACCATATCTTTGTCTTGGTTTGTGATAATCCAATAGAAAATCACACAACTCTCGGTTTCTGGTTATCCGATAGAAAACCATCTTTGTCTTGGTTTGTGATCAACCAATAGAAAATCACACCGTCATGAAAGAAGGTGCAGGTACTGAATTGATGTTTTCCTCATGTTCGTACTAAGGGGGGGAATGCTAGGAATACATTTATTAGTGCTTTTGAATTATTGTTTTATAATACATATGTTTGTTTTACTCGTGATTATTCCAGGATAATTGTTGTAACACCTCTCTATTTTCTAGGAGGTTGTTTAGCTATGTAAATGGCTATATATTAACCATGTATTGAGTGTGTGAATATTTTATTGTTTTATATTTGTGTAAATATTATTGTTTTATATTTGTCTTCGATTTTCCAAATCTCTAGACATTAAAAATTAGTGCATCACCCTAAACAACAAATATGATAACCTAAACCCCAATGTGACACCATAAACATTATGGCAACAACCTAAATGCTAGTGTGACACATTAAATAGTAGTATGGCACCCTAAACAAAAAATCTAACACCCTAAACACTAGTATGATGCCTTAAATAACACATGTGACACCCTAAGCCCTAATTTAACACTGTAAACACTAGTATGACACCCTAAATACTAGTGAGACACCTTATAAAACTGATTGTAGAGCCAACAACCCGGGTTAAAACTCAACCCCCAGGATTTCATATCTTGATTTACCCATGACATGTGGAGTGGGGCATTTTCATGTGGCCTTGGGAGTTGGGGATGACCCTATGGTGAACTATTGGGGCATTTAGCCTATAGAGTCAATAATCCAGGTTCAAACCCAACCTCTTCTTATTTGAACTCAAGGTCTTGGGCTATTAGTGAGTTACAAGCAATTTGTAATCATCAACCCAAGTCAATTCCCATTAAGTTCACTGGATGCTTACAATAGGTGATCATGGGGACACCTTGAGGTCGAGGTCAAACTTCTCCATGTGGACCAAGCGGAACATAGCGGGGTGCTCCGAATGCGGATCGCTCAGCGGACATTACGGACCCAAGCCCACCCCCATGTCCCACTTACAGAAAGTGCTCCTCCAACACTCCAATTCATAGCTTTGGTATAACCTTGAGGTAGGGGTCGAACTTCTCCATATGGACCAAGCAAAACATAGCGGGGTGCTCTGAATGCGGATCGCTCAGTGGACATTAAGGACATAAGCCCATCTCCATGTCTCACTTAGAGAAAGAGCTCCTCCAACACTCCAATTCATAGCTTTGGTATAATAAAAGCATTTACCATCCAAAGTTTTGTACTTCAGGGTATGGTCCTTTTAAAACCATTTACTTTTAATTAAAAAAACAAATGTGAAACCCAAAAACACTAATGTGACACCTTAAACAATAATGAGGAACCATAAACAACAAATGTGATACCCTAAACACCAGTGCAACACCCTAAACAATAAATGTGAAACTTTAGACACTAATGTGTTATGTTAAATCCCTATGTGACATAGTAAACACTAGTGAGATGCCCTAAAAAGAAGTGCAGCACCCTAAACATCAAATGTGAGATCGGGAACACTAATCTAACACGCTAAACACTAGTATGATACTCGAAACACGAGTGCAACACCCTAAACAATAAATGTGACACCTAAACACTAATGTGGCATGTTAAACACTAGTATGAAACCCTAAACATTAGTATAACACGCTCAAAATAATATGTCCCACCCTAGACATCATTGTAACACCCTGAAGAATAAATGTGATACCCTAATCACTATTGTAATGCCCTAAACAATAAATTTGACATCTTAAACACTAATGTGTAACCTTAAACAAATAACTAGTGCGACAACCTAAACACTAATGCAAAACCTTAAACAACAAATATGACACCTTAAACACAAGTGCAACACCATGAACACTAGTGTGATACCTTGAACGTTAGTGTGACACCCTGAATAGTAATGTGACATCCTAAACATGGGTGCAACACCCTAAACACTAGTGCAACACCTTGAACACTAGTGTGACATCTTAAACAACAAATGTGACACATTAAAACTAGTGCAACACCCTAAACAACAAATATGACACCTCAAACCCTAATGTGACATCGTAAACACTAGGGCGACAACCTAAACACTAGTGTGACACCATAAACAACAAAACAAACACCCTAAACACTAGTACGACACCCTAAACAATAAATGTGACACCCTTAAACTCCAATGTGACACTATAAACACTAGTATTACACCTTAAACACTAGTATTACACCTTAAACACTAGTGCGAGACCTAAAACAACAAACGTCACGCCCTAAACTATAATGCGACAATGTAAACACTAATTAAGCACCCTAAACAGTAGATGTGACACCATAAACACTAGATTGACACCTTAAATGTTGTTGAGACATTATAGCAACTTTGTAGGGGACATTAGGGCTAGTTTAAGGCCATCTTTACAAGGGTGACATTAGGATGACATTAGGGTAGCTTTACTAACGTCAATGTAAACATCCCAAGGCAACATAGAACAAAAATATTAAAAACACATTAAAAATAAACCCTAAATGCCAAAAACGAATAGAATGTTTCATTTTATTCACATGTAAACATTTTGTGGACCTCCAAGACATGGTTTTATTATTTTTCATTATTATTGTGCTTTATGGGGCACTATAGAAGATTTTTTCAGCATTTTTTGGTTTGTAACATCTAATGAAAATAATATTTTTGGCCTTGGTGGGTTTGTTACAGTTTTGGGAGCCATTTTCTTTAGAGATTTATTGCATATCTGTGGGAAAAAAAATCAAGTATTTAATGTAGATTTGTGGTCCATTATTATAGGTGTTTATTGTATATTTGTGGATCATTTTTGTAAGGTTTTGTTGTAGATTTGTGCATCATTTTTAAATGGGTATGTTAGATTTTTGGGGCATTTTTACAATTTTTTGGTATATTTGTAGGCCATTTTGTAGGGAATTGTTAAAATTTTGTGGGTTGTTTGTGCAAGGGTTTTATGGGACTTGTAATAATCATGGAGCACCAAGCATGGACAATTGGCACATTGACAAAGGGTAATTGGTTGTTATACCTCAAAATAGAATCCGTTGAGAAAATCGAAGAGGTAACAAAGTGTAACACTAGTTATCATTTGGTTTTGTATTAACAAGGGAGAGCTTATTTGTTATAGAATTTCCTCGAGCACAATTTATGGGGTAATTAATTGATTATTGATTCTAGATCCATGAATTGTTATTGAGAGAAACATTGTAATCGAGTTGTGGAAGAAACATACAGAAACCTGAGATGTTAATGGACTACTCTATGTTTGATCTATGATTTCATGTACGCATGTGTCGTTTATGAGTTTAATGGTTGAAATAATATTATATTTTGGTTCTATTGATTATTGAATTGATTTAAGTTATATTGATGGATATCATTTTGGGTTACATAGGATATTTGATTCTCTAAATGTTCCTGGACCAAACGAGGCTTCATTGATAGAGTTAGAACCCTTATCAATTCCAACCACCTATAATAGCAAGGGCTCAGTTGTCTCTTATCACTTCCAATGAGCACTTAAGGGAAACCTTAAGTGAAATTTTAGCAGATAGAGTGAAAGTTTTATCTCTTAAGATATGCACTAATTGTGAATAGATCTAAGTTTAGGAATGTAATAAGCTTCACCCCAATATTTTGGTTCCATCTTCAATACATTGCTAATTGTGTGATGGGATTAACAAGATATGTTGGAAAGCATTCATTGAAATAGGTCGAGCAATGGTTTGAGGAACATGGGCTCAAGTTTGCAATGAAGCATCCAAGTCATGGCAAATAGGCTTCAAATGGATGGGTAGAAGATGAGCTATACAACAAACTTTATGATATTTTTTTCCAATGAATTAGTTGAGAATGTACATGTTAGTTGTGTATACTCTTGAAAGAGGGAAGAACCTTAGACACAAGTATGCATGGGAAACAAAAAAAATGAAGCAATTAAAGTGATGGATGAAAATTAGAGGCATGTAGTCGATGTCTGGTGGAGAGGTGTGCTAGAGAATTATTTGGCGGCGAAGTACAAATTTATGTGCAAGCCATGTGGCATGTATGGTGCGGCGATCCTTCAAAATAAAAAAATTCATAGTATTGGACTCGGGGATTAAAATTTTACTCATGATGAGGTAAAACCCTTTCATGCATGGTCAAGTGAATTATGTGTGAAGGTAAGGGGCATATGAATTGCAATCCTAGTGATAAAGGAAGACAAGATGTTCGGGATGGAAATTCAAGATGAGAGGGAACTCTGAAGCATAAGTTCAACCATGATCAAAACCTAATAATAGTTATTGTGAGTCCTTATTGGAGGGGGAGGTAAGGAGTGAGGATGTCATAAGGGCACAATTAGAAACGATAAGGCTGACAATTATTACCAACACAAATGACCCTGACCCTATGCCATTAGAAAGATTCAAGAAAACTTGGAAACCACTACAAGTAAAATGTCTTGGAAAAAGGAAAAAGGTTTTTCTCCCAACACCAATAAAAACTACATGTTACGCTCTGAATAATCAGTCAGAAGACAATGAAGAGATGGTGGATTTGAAAAAAGTAAAGGAGTTTACTAGGAAGGTAAGTTATCATAGGGTAGTATAGTAGTTGATTCATGTAGTCATGAAATCATGCACTTTCTACTTACATCACGCCTCTAGGTATGTCATTATATGCATGATTCCTAAGAAAGAAAACTAGACATTAACAACTCATGTTTTACTCTTTAAATTGCTTTTGTCTTTCCTGCACTCTTATTATTTGTTTTTTCTAGAATGTCACTTTACTTTTGGACACTAGATGGCATGTGACCTATCTCGATATTGACATTTATATCTTCTGAACACTACTGCCCATTACAGACATGACCCATAACTACTATGTCCCCTTTAGGTGCTTTTGTCCCTTTCCCTCATCTTTTTGACTTTGAAATGCCACATCATTTGGTATCTTTTCTAAAGTATCTTTTATCACTTTGGGTCATCCTTTTTGGTTTTTAATGATGAAATTCAAAACAAGGGAATCATATATATATACATGAATTACTCACTTATTATCAAGGGTTGGAAAACTTGGGGCTAATACTTACTATCTACTACTTTGGCAAAGAGAAACATTCAAGGACTGCATTTGGGTGCATCATTCACTGCATATGAGAAGGGACATTTCTAAATTTCATCTCACACATTCATCTTGGAGGAAAACTAGTTGTATCCCGCTATCTTGGTGTGACTGGAATAAGGGAAATATAAGCTTCAAGGGACACAATTCAATCACACAACACACTAGAACTACATAGAGTCTAAAATTTAGTGCACTGCTTGGTGAACAATCACATTGGGGTGACTGCCGAGGTCAGTCTGACTCAAGCATATGCATTATTTATTCCATCTAATGTTTTATTGAGCCTTTTGTAGGTATCTAGGGTTTTTTTAATGTTTATGTGTAATACAGGAACCTTATAGTGAAGTGGGTGTGATAGAGAGTGAAAGGAAGAATACAAGTTTAGACCCTTGAACATATCAGAAGAAGAGTTGTTGCTAGGACACTAGCACCCAGTTCAGACACTAGTGCCCTAGATGGTCCTGTTATCATACTGATAGGCCCTCATTTCTGAAGAGGTTTAAATCTCTAGTTTTTCATACAGAGCTTACACATTTTAGATCCATGTTCTTAGTCTTGTTTCCTATCTCAGAATTAGCCTAGATCTCATAGATACAAGCTAATTCATTATTCATTTTCCTATTATGCACACTTGTACTTTGCATGATATATCTTATTTTTTACTGTTATATTCATTTGATCTCAAGTCCTCTGATAAATTTAATATTTATTTAAATCATGATTAAATAAAATAGAAATATTCTCATGTAATCCTAATGTTATAGGAGTACCTAAAATGACTGAATACTTCATCAATAAAATACTGAAATACAACCTAGTAAACTAAGAAATAAAATTGTGATTTCACCCTAATGTGCATTAAGGGTTAAGAAAAGCCTTAACTGATTCGTAGATGTCATAGGATTGTGTCATAGTGTATGGCTCATATGCATCTCAATGAACAGGAGGAGGAAACCGTTATTGACAATGCTCCTCAAGTAAATGTCAAGTTCATGAGTTCATAATTGACCAGATTGGGGCACCTGGAAAAATGGGATAAGGGCACCTTGGTTTGAGATATGGGTGCTTACATGGATATCCAAAAGGATAGCTAGGAAACCTCATCTAGAGTGTCACTAGATGTTCACTTATGTTCACTTCATGTCGCGTGGTATATCATTGTATGAAATCACTCAATGTCATTGTAATACCTGCAATAAAGAATCACCTATAAAACCCTTAGACAAAGCATCAAAACCCTAAAAAATAAATATGCATATGAAGGTGGTTAGACTGTCTTCAACTACCAAATGGATGGAATTATCACAGAGTGTTGCACTACATCTAAGAACCAATTTAGTTCTAGGTGTGTTGTGTGTGTGTGTGTGTACATATTGTGCCCTTAGGTTGCTCTTGTGCCAGTCGCACTTTGTGATGTATTAGAGGAAACTAATAGATGTAGAATGTAGTAAATGTGTGCATGGAAATAATAACATCCCCTCCTATGAAGTGTGATGCGGATGAACCTTGTACAAAGCTTGTGTGCCTTGTGATAGAGCTATATGGATGCAAATGTACCTTTAGATGCCTTTGATGGATGTGGAATCTAGATGTTGATAAGTATCATACTTAGTGTTTGGTCCCTCATAATGGTCACATAACTTTAATATTTATATGGTTCTCTTGTTCTAATTTCATAATTATCCCTAAAAATTCTAACCACTAAAAATATAGAAAGCTCAAACAACTAGAAATTTACATAAAAGGTGAGATTAAAGTGCAAAGATGGATCAGGGCACCCCAAAGGGGACTAGGGTGCCTAGGGCACCCTAGTCAGAAATAGGAAAAAACACATAATGACAATACAGACTGGGAAAGTATAGGTGTAAGATTTAAAATAACAACATATAAGCAAAGTAAAAATTCCAAAGACATGGGTTTATTATTACTCTTTTCAATTAATAACCATATGAATAATTATTATGAGACCGATACTAAATAATGACTCAAAGTGGTGATTTTGTGTCTACATCAACAAATGATTGGGGAAAATTACACAAAAGTCATCCCCACTTGATGCATGTTGGATGATTTCGTCAATCTTGGATGGATGAAAGGATGACCTTAGATGTCATTAGTCATGTCATTTATATGTAGGTTGATTATGTATAGGAGGAGGAAGGATATGTTGATATTTGTGGCTAATGGGGTCAATACTGATGGATAGCAAGGATAGGCTCAAGTGGTATTTCCTAAAAAAAGACATTACCTAGAAAATAAGAAAGTGCAAAATAAATAACCCATGGAAACCTTAAGTGGATTGAATTAAGAAGAAAATGTTGGCTAAGAGGATGCATGATTAAAATTTGGATATACCTTTGAAAGACAAAATTTACCCCAAAAAGTCTAACATGTGAATCGACCATATAGAGATACACGAGGGTACAATGGAATCAAGTATATATAAATTAGGTTAATATGATTGGTCATGCAAGGATGTATAGAGGTTGATGAAATATGGGAAAATGATAAAAAAAATGATCTATGCAGTAAACTAAATAGATCATACATAAATTGTACAATGGAAAATTAGAGAAATATGCATTGGTAAGGGAAAAATAAGATCCATTCAATTGGGTTCTACTAGAATGTAATACATGATAATATGGATCCCTTCTTGTGTTGTCAAATGTTGGGGATAAAATTTAAATTTTACACAATGTTGTAGATACAGATGGTGTTTAAGTAGTGCAAGTGTTAGAATTCTACAGGACACCTAAACCTATGGTAGTAATAGGTTTCCAAGGTTTGTACACTAAGGTAAAGAGATGTATCACTAATCGAATTTAGAAAAAGTAGGTCAACCTATATGGATAAGGCCAAGACGCATAACACAATAAGACAAATTAATAGATAAAATCAAACACACATCTACCCTAATGTATAGTAATGACATGATCGACCATCCACATACCTATAAACATGAAACAAAGGGAAAATTAGGGATACATATACTTACTTATGTGAGTGAAATGATCCTTTGACAATCATTATATGTAATTGTTAGATCCTCCCTTGGGATAAATTTGTATAGAATAATACCTACAGTCCAAGCTGATTATGGTGACCAAAATGCAAAGGGATAAGCTCCAAAACCTTACATTCTAATAACTAGATGCGAATAAGTGACTATGATTTCTAATGTGAAAGTAGAGTAAAGTTCATAGGGTAATTATTTATTTATCAAATGGAAAGACATGATGTGTGTATATATACTCAAAAATTAAAAAAAATTGATAATATCTACCAAGGTAGATCTTATCACCAATTAAGATCACAAAACCTGACAAGATTGATCATGGTCAATCTTTTCAGCTTCAAGGAAAATCCTAAGGTCCAAGGTGTAAATAAATTGGGTGAATGGAAGGAAACTTCATAATTAAGGCAAGAAAAAATGGTCAAGGACGAATGAAACTGTGTATGAAGACTAAGAATAAGTGAAATAATTGAGCATACATGATGAGACATGTGAATGGAGTGGAAAAAAGAAAGTGTTATAGAGGTTGGAACTATAATAGTCAATAACCAAGAATAATTTGTGATATTCCTCTCACATACTTTAGGAAACAAAGAAAGTCTAGCACATGTCACCAGAGTGATCACACCCCAATCCCAATAGTTCCCTTGAGTGTACCCACTCAAGAGGATAATGCATCAACATACCTTGTACAACATAGGAAATTGTAGCAAGCATAAGAAATGAGGTTATATACAAATGGTCTACTATGGAAGGATATAATAATGACCCAAGTCACTTTTGGATCTTTACACTGTCACGTTATCAGTAACGAGCAAGTACTATCTCCTATGATTGTGATATAAATGAACCAACCTTGTGTGTTTACTGATGGAGCTAGATGGATGCAAATTTAGTATGTTAGTCTCCTAACTTGATGGATCCAACTTATAGATGTGATGATTCCTAAGTGTATCATGTAGGAATCCCTCATTATGGTCTCATAACTTTATATTTAGATTTTTATCTTGATCTAATTTCACCAATTAACCCCATGAAATTTGGTAATGACCATTAAAAAGAATCTAAAGTTCAAATTTTGTAGAAAGTCCCAAAAAGTGGTAGGAAAGTGCAAAAAGGATCAGGGTACCCTAAATAGGACCAAGGTATACTTGGGTTGCCCCAGATACTTGGAGTATTAATTAAGGCACCCCATTCATATGACTTTTTAGGGTTAAAATGAAAAAAATGACTGGGTGAGTACATGTGGGAGGTCGGAATATTCTCCTCATTAAAAGTACCATATGGCCAGATAATGAGGTTGATATAGTACTTTATTCAATCAAAAACCTCACATAAATAGTAGTATGAGACTGGGACTAAATAATGCTACCCAAGTGATATGATTTTTTGTCTACAATTATATATATGTACAGAACTCCAATTCATAAAAATATCAATGGACATAGGGTTTCCCACTCCCTATTCAGAAAAAATCCTATCATTAATATCCACGCTTGAATTATGGTTGCAAAATCCCTTGGGTTATATGGTTGAAATAATGTTGGCTTCATTGATCCCATATTTATTTATTTATTTGTCTCAAGTATTGATCCATTATCTTCCTAACTTGTTGATATCTCATGGGATAGGTTAAGATTGGTTAACAAATGCTTAGAATTTTTAACAACAGTATGTAAGCTGTGGATAGGAGATAAGTGCAAACACTATATTTTCTTTTCATCACCACCATGAATTCTTTATGCATACTTCATCATCATAAGTATTAGTTGATGTCTAATGCACTACTTTTGGGAATTGAAAATATGTTAGGAATTTTACCACTTAAGGATTCCCTCCACTCTCAGGGATATTTCTCAAATCTAATCAGACCTCTAGGACCATACTTGACAACATCGTATTTACCTCCAAATCAAGTGGGGGCATACATTGGGTGAATCAATCACCCCATACAACATTTAGAGCTATAGTATAAATATGCACAGTACATAATCAACATAGTTTACAGTTACAGAAACGACACAGAATATGACTTGGGTTCTCATTTCAACACATATATCTAGGGAAGACCCAGATCATAGACACTAGCACCTACACTCATGAACCTTAAATAGGTGCTTGTCCTAGGGACAGATACAACTACTTACTCATATCAGCATAGTTTACAACAGCTCACAGATATCCAGTTTTCAAGTACTAGTGAATAGTCTAATCAAGCAAGCATAATGCATTCTTTCTCCATTTAGACTCAGAACATAATACGAAACTAATAAGGTACAACTGAAATAAAAAGTGAAGATCACAAAGTCTGCTTCATTTGCAGCACAAGTTGTGATCCTAGATAATCCACACAATATCTCACAGAGATTTGAACACCTTCAGAAATTTTAAATCCATCTCCTATTTTGTATTTCATATATTCCCAATGTATTCCATATGGTCTAGATCTTTCCTTTTGTGTGACCTAGTCCCTTACTCCTCTTCTGCATAACCAATTATTTGGTTATTCAAGTGCATATGATATGTGAAAGTAAGTTACTTAGAAACTTGAAGGATAATATCCTTCATGTAACTTTTCCTAAATCAAAATTCTACCATATTACAACCCTTTCTATCGTCATACAAGTTTAAACTTTATTTTCTCGACACTTTCAAACCTTTACATGGGATAAAATATTGGGTTAACTATAACTATAGTTCTGTTTTGTAATTTCTTTAATATATATATGGTATTTATATGTTATGTGATTTTAACTCCTCATATCCTAATTAATTTATGTGATGCATTATCTATTGGAATATGCGTTTTATGCTTTCCATGCATAACTAATTTTTATTGGTCAACTTAAGCCTTGTGGAAAATTACATGAATTAGTTTGAAAGTATTATTTTAATAATTTTTATTGTGGTGTAAGAAAGTTTGATTTTAGAATGTGATTTGTTATAAAACCGCATATTCTCATTGTGACATGAGCAAAAATAATTTGGAACTTTCAAGAAAAGTTAGTAGAATCCTAGGATTTGTCTATATCTTGAAAAAGGGAGGTTGCTTTTGTTAAGGCTATTACTAGATTAAGAACATGTTGATATGTTAAGGGTCGATGAAATTTATACTAGAAGGATGGTTACTAGATCACGGTGGAGTGTGTATTTGTCTTTATTTATAGCCTAGATGGCTTCGTATTGTATTTATAATTTGGTTTAAGTTAATACAAGAATCAAGGTTTTAGTTGGGTTTTTTACTCGAAAGGATTTTCCTAGGATAAATAGCATGTGGATTTTTTTTGGTTAACCAAGTATCAAGATATGAATCAATCCTAGTCTTTAGGAAGGACCCAGTTACCTTGCACATCAAAGAACAATTTGGTAGGGGGAGTCCACCTCATTAATCCTGATGCCCCAACCAAATTCCTTGTAGTTAAATCAGGATTAAACATATGACCTAGTGGTCACTAGCACATCAACATACCATTGAGGAAAAGCTTGGGGGATAATACCGTGTCAATATTATGTGCATGATTTTTTATATGTTTATATACCTACTTATTTTTTCTCTATTTAGTTTATTACATGCTAGTTTCCTAAAATCCCAACATCTAGTATCAAAGTCAAGGATGTGCTTGGAAAATGTTGTGGTTGTTTATTTTGATAGTTTTTGAGATTATAGATATGGGAACTGGGACTAAAATTTGCATTATCCCATTTAGGCACCTTATGCTTACCACATCGGGGAATGTGGGAATTTGCTTGAAACTTGAGTAGAAGAGTTCTTTGAGTTCAGGGACAATTATAGAATGAGTGGAGGAATTAAATGTGAACATTTTTATCTCATTTCGGCTCATTTCATTCATTTACTATTTTTAGAATATTCATCATTATTGTCCCATTTTAGCCAATATTTGCACATTTTTCCAATTTTGGCAATTTTGAGTGTCTTGATCATAGGGGAATGGAATGAGGTTTCTGAATGCACATTTTTCTCAGAATTACTATTAATAATAAGTTCTCCCATGAAGTCTTACTAAAAATAGAAATCATCCTTCCCCATGTCGGATTCGAACGAAACCATTTGTAAAAGTTTTTGTTTTTTATTTTAGGCCTTTTCTCCAATTTTCAAAGGATTTTGATCTCTAGATTTGTGTAGACATGAGAAATGAGTATTTTTGGCTGAAAATTTCAAGGGGATGTATAAAATATCGGTGTTCATTAATGGAGGCATGAAAAAACTTCCCTTAAAGGCATTTTTGCAAGGAAACTTTAGTTCAAATCTCATGGAAAATAAAGCAAGGGTTTGTGAGATATGAGAAAAAGTGTGTTCTTAAGCATAAGGGATTTGGGGGAATTTCATTAGCATAAAAGAAAGGGAGAATGGAATGAGGGAGTTAAAAACATAAAGAGTGAGTGAGAAATGACCAAGTATGAGTTTTACACCTTCCCTCACTCATAAATATAGTTAACCCATCACTTGATTCACTTGGCTTAACCCAGGTTAACTAGAGACTCATGGGTCCACGGATGTAATGTCCCCCTTTTTCCAACGCCCAAGGCCTAAGGGCCAATTCGAGTCTAAGTCATGGTCATATCCTAGGGGTTGTGGACGCTGGGAGCTATTGGGAAGGGGCCACATGGGTCTAATATTCCAGTTTTATGTTTGGAGGTGACTTTGGACCATGCCGACTTAAAAAGGAAAAAAGTAACTTTAGCTACTTTTATTTTATCGGCCCCTCCATAGAATGAAATGCGTCTAGGTTTATTGGGGCTCTTTTGCCGTGGAGAAGTATATGAGGAGCCGAGAGAGAAAAGAAAGGAACTTTTGACATACATTTTATTGACCCCTTCACATGTAGCTGTTGTTGTTGTGCATCTATAGCTTGTGGAGTCAAATCCCACAGGGACCCTAGCTTCGGTGGTGAGAGACCCATCCCTAGCTAGCAGGGCATTCTTCGGTAGTGAGAGATCTACCCTAGTCTCTTATTTTGGAACCACTTTTAAGGCTATGTGGCAGAGACATTATCAGAGGTTTAAGAGGAAGGATTTCGAGGGTATTGGGGGCATTTGAGGAAGACAATCAGAGGTGCTCCAAATCAGATTCACGACAGCCATTTGGGCTGGGCATGACAGCACGTTGAAGGCACCTCCATCATTTCTCAACCCCATTCCAAGCAAGGTGATTTGCATCCTTTATTTGGGGGTTTTATAGTTGGTCGTTTTCAAATCTAAAGGTGGAACTATTACTGCATATATCTGTTAATGTTATTTCCAAAGACCCTTATTATTGCTCTTGTATTTAGATGGTTATGAACCTCTGAAGTTTTCCAGCCACCTAGGGCATTATGTAATTTTTTTGGCAGCAATATATTATTCCAAAATTGTTTTCATAGTGTTTATTATTACTGTTGCAAGCTTCCCTCAAAATTTCATGCATTGTGGGCAAATATTTTATGTGATATCAATTTAATACCATTCGCCGTCCTAGCTGGACATTTTCAGTAAAAATCATAAATTTTGCTTTACTGCAATTTTCCCATATTTTGTGCATTTTTAAGTAGTATCCCATAAAGGATATTTTAGTGGAGTGGGGTTAAAAGTTTCCAAATGGGTATATGATTTCCCCATGTCCATTACCACATTTAGTAAGGGACATCCCATAAAAAAATGCACCAAAGGGTGGAAGAAACATGAAAGGGGGCCAAAATAAGTCATAAGAGTGAGTGGAAAACACTTGTTTAACACTATAGTTGTTCACTTAAGTGACAAAAAAATCCTTATCCACATGGTGATGCACTTTAGTGTACCCAATGTCTCTTTGGGAAATGGGATAAAGGGACATTACATGCACATTGATTGATGCTCGTTTCTTCAAGCGACCTCGTTATGCTACCAGTTTGCACTTCCTTCGATTTTCACACTATCCCTCATGACCCTCATTCTTTGCTTTTTCACACACTCTTTCATGGTATCAAAAGGTTCCAAGAAATTTTGTGTAGAAGATTTGTAGATATTGGCCCGACAATACAAGAAAATATTCTTGATCCTGGTGGAGATTCAACTGAAGATTATGAGAGTTATATGGAAATTAATAGGTAGATTAAAATTCCAATGTGACATATTTGATGCCCTCTTTGTATATAAGGTGTTGGTTCTTGTTTTTATCATCATAAAATTTAGTGGAAGTATCTTTCACTGGCACATAGGCTTGAGCATAATTGAAAATGGGGGTAAATTTCAAATTAAAGACAGAATTGGCTCTTGAACATTGGTAAATGTTCTCATTGGCCATTTTCAACTCAAAATCATATATTTTTTTCCATGGAAATTCTGCACCTAGCTCTTTTGGCGAGAAAATGTGTCCAGGTGTCTATTTCAGACAATGTTCAGTGAAGGAAAACATCTATTTTTGGAAAAACCAAACTTAGAGACCCAGGATGTCCCTTTTTCCCTTTTTCCACTTTCTAAAAGGTACATGGGACACATAAAAATTCACCACCATGGTGGAGGGGAAGTTTGTGTCAATTAATAGATGACTTGGTGGTTAGAAAATGTCTTACACTCACCTAACCCACCTATCCCCTTCTCATAATGACCTGACCCTTGGCACATTTGTAGTCCACATTTTTAGTAAGGGTCTGGGGCTGATTGGTTGAGGTTTGGGTTGGTTTTGGGTGAGTGGGAAGTTTGCTGGTTTGAGAATATGAAATGACATAGAGACCGATATCAGTCTGATGACTGATGCCGATATGGGGACTAAAACGATGACGGTCAAGGAACCAACATCGGTAGGGGCAATAGGTAATGAACTATAAAAAATGGGTTTTTAGGCTATGTGTGATTGCACAGAGAGTGAGGGTAATGTGGGTTGAGTCATAATATGGCTGAGAGGACTCAAGAACACTAAGAAAGGGGTTTAGAAGGGTGAAAAGGCTTAGGGTGGTTGAATAGTGGGTTGGTGGGAAGACGATGATGTACGGGTAATAAAAGAAATAAAATACTGAAAGAAGCAAGTGATCTACAATGGGATAACCATGAATGATTAAAATCACAATACTTACTTGGTATTTTGTAGATCCTGTGAGTTGGGGTGGTTAATGGTTGATCGGAGAAGAGGTGTTTGAGTTTAGTGTCATAGCAGTACAACCTGTGTGCTCTCGTGAGTATTCCAACGCTCTGGAATGACAACCGATTGCTTGTCTTGCACTGTGGCTGTGTGTGTTCGTCATCTGGATGCAGGAGAGCTTGAAGATTCGTGCTTGAATATAATAAGGCTCTAATAACTGAATGAAAAACCTGGGTAAATAGTTGTACAATTCTATATAAAGGAACTGACAACGGTTTAGGTGACTGACGTCAGCTGAGGATAAACTGGCATTTGTTAGGGTGATATAGTATTATTTACCAAAAATAGGCAGATCTTCCCAGATTTGACGTGCCTTCCTTGTTGGGCCCGCTTGAGGAAATAGAGTTCACGTGAGAGAAGATAGGAAGATCTTAGAAGAAGTCCAGTTAGGTTTAGGAAGAAGTCATAGTTAGTTAGGTCAAGTAGTGACTCAGCACTGGGAGTGATAACTTGGTCACTATGAGTTAAATGCGCCTGGAATGGGCCCAGGGTGAGGTGTCAGGATGAGGTGGAGGTGTGAGGATTAAATTAAATTAAAATAATTAAATTAATTAATAATGTGAGGATGAATATTAATATGGGATGAAGGTGTCATGATTAGTTAAATGTGTTACATTAATTAATTAAAGGGGACTAAGGGAAGTGTGACCCAAATTTGGTGTCTATAGGTATCTTGTTTTCTTATGGGTTGGTCTTTTAGTGGTTAATTATGAAATTCAAACAAGGGATTCATATAAATACAATGCCATGTGATCAAATTAAAGGACCAAGTTCTAAGCATCTATTACTATCACCTAAGGTTGCATCCAAAGGCATATCGAGAGCATAAAAACATCCATCTAGCTTCATTCAAGGGATAAGGGACTGCATTCTTCTACATACACTACATAGGAGGGGAAGTTCATTTTGACATCCACACATATCCTTTCATTATTACATCTAGTTATTGTTTGTTATCTGGTACATCTTGCACAAGAGCCACCTAGGGCATGATTCTTCACACACACATGCAGAACTACATGGAGTCTGAGATGTTGTGCAACACTCAGTCTTAAGTTCAGTCTGTCGGGTGATAGCTAGGGTCAGTTTGAATCCCCATTTACATATTTTTTTAAAAGATTTGATATGTTTTGGGGTTTTGCAGGAGCACTTGTTTTGTAAGTTACAGGTGAATTTTGCAGACATGCAATAACCTACAGGTGATCAATAGTGAACACTAGCGACACTTGTGCGACACAACAAAAAGCAGCTTGTGAGGTTCTGCGCAATCACAGGGGCCTACATAAGGTCTCTGACATCTAGGCGACCCTGACCCAGTCCGGGAACCCTAGTCCCATAATTTCTGATAGTTCTGGATTTTTTTGGGCTTGGTTGCGATATTCTTTCCCCCTGTTCCATCAATTTTCTAGCTCGACACTTCTTCGGAATTATTGCAAAATCAGATAAGTCTCTTATTCCATTGTTTGCACTTAGGGTTTTAATTTATAATTTCTTATTGCTTAGGTCAAAATTTTAGTTTGTTGTTTATCATTGCGTTGTGACTCTGTAATTAGGGTTTAGCATATTTCTACATTTGTTGAATTAGACCACGATAAGACACCAACCCAGGGTGATTAACAAGGAACTATAAAATGACTCATTATAGCCTTCTAAATTAGGGTTTTAGTGTGTTTTCCTAAAGCATGCCATTTCATTAAATAGGACTACACCCTCATTGACTAGAAACAATGGAATGAAGCATTATAGTATGATGCTAGAGAGTATGGGTGGAGGATAGTCCATTTTTTTAATTATTAAACGCTTTTGACCGGAGCTATGAACCGGGGGTGGAGGGAATCCACCAGAACAAAGAGAAAAGGAGCCGAGAAGAAAAAGATAGGAAAAGAGGAATGCGTAGGAGAAAGGGGAAGAAAAAGGGAGGACCCTGAGGGAGGAGAGGACCGAAGTTGAGGAAAACAATCCAACACTGGGGTAAGGAACAGAACGCCGAGCACAGGGGATGCTCCGAAGTAGAAGCGCCTTAGCGGGAGGAGGCAGCGTGAAGAAGGAACAAAAAGTCCACTAAGGCCCTATCGCAAAGCTCATTTAAGATGGTCAATAGCAAAGTGAACAAGGAATTGGGCGGCGTTGATATCCACCACAGGTAGCAGGTTACGATCCAGATGACCATGGTGGAACAACAGGTCTACGCTTTCTGCCAAATGGAGTAGATCACGGTACTGCCCACCGAGCCACTGTATCCCGCGACCCAAGCCGATCGCCCGACTCGTCAACTTCCTCGATCCAAAGCAATGGATCCGGCATTACAAAATTGTCTAGTTCATCACGAAGGCCGATGCGATGCCCCGCGTAGATAAGATCTTCAGCAACGAGTTGCATCTCCGCTCGGACAGGGTGAAGTAGAAGGCAGAAGGATACGAAAGCGACAGCAATGCCTGAGAAGGTGCGGGGCCGCCTGGAGGGGGAGTTATAAACATCGCGAAGAATGCGGTCAATGGCCTCCGCTTCCAAGTAAGAATTGTATTGGAAGACATGAGAGAGCCTGTACCGATCAATTGCATCCACCGAGGCAACTTGTGGTTCGGACCCGCGAAGAGAGATGAAGGGGAACCTGACGAAAGACATTGCAAGGCGAAGAAGGAAGCTTGAAGAATAGGAAGCCGGACCAAAAGATATAGGAGGAAGTTGAAAAGACCCTGCAGCAGACGCAATTTCATCACCCGCCGCCAAGAGATTAGATCGTCCAATCTAAGCCATGTAGATGATTCGCTGGACATTTTCGCAGAAGAGGGACTGTTTATGGTATGATTGGCAAGGCGATTGATGGCGGAATTCACCTCACAAAACGTGTGAGATATGCTCCATGTGTGTACTTTGCTGAGCCAGAACAGGATGTTGTTAATGCACGGGCGTAACAGCCAGGTAGACGGTTTACCTTTGATGACGGCTTGGATGACGACTTGCGAGTTGCCTTCAATGCACAGGGAATCGCAATCTTGACTGACTGCGAGCTTCACACCTTCCAAAAGGGCCGTAGCCTCTGCGTGGTTACAAGTACCAACCGGGAGTGGAAAGGAGCCTGCGTAGACAAGTACGCCCCTGTCATTAGTAAGGATGCAACCGGCCCATGATTTGCCCAGATTGCCCCTGGATACACTGTCGAAGTTAAGTTTAATGAAACCAGGTGGTGGTGGTTTCCATCTTGTGGATTTTCGAATAAGAGACTTTGTCAAGACATTGAGATCGTGCTTTACCCGGGATCCGGGGGAGGGGATTTTAATCAGAGGCCAAGAATCGTGGATGACCAAAAATGCCAAACAAGGAAGAAGGGAGCGATGGTCGAGATAGAGGCAACGGAGCTTTGTTTGGCCTTAGTGGGGCAGCTGAGGAGGCGGAGGGTAGTGTATTAAATAGTTCTTATATTGATATGAGGACGGCTTCTCGCCAACCAGGCGGAAAATGTGGTCTGTACGGGCCCACAGATATTTTTCACGAATGAGTCAGCGATAAGCTGCCGTCATTTGCCAGGAAGGCAACTTTATAAACAACTTGGCGCATTTGTGGAATGGACACTCCCTCGGCCGGCAATGAACTTTCCTCTCCCGCCAAGGGTTAAATCTGACGGCCGTTTAGACGTTTTTCATGATTTTAGCCGTAAAATACTTGCAAATATTTGACACTACCGTCGCTTCATCGGCTGGCGTCATTTGTGAGGAACGCAACATGATTCCCGAACTTGTCTCTCGGTCAGAGATAGGCTGGCGTCATTTGTGCGGAAACCAACTTTATTAATAAGTGGATTGATTTCTGAAAAATTGTGTCGTGCTGCTACGCCCACCTGGGATTCGCCATCCCCAATTCCCCCAAATGGCCGCGCTAGCGGTTTCCGAACTTCCCTCTCCTGCTGCTACGATCGAGATTTTGGAAGACGGATTAAGTTTACCCCGGCCTGCAACTCCCGCTGGTGCCATCGCCATCTGGTCGGGACCACGAGCTTCTCGGTTTACGACAGTCAGCGATAGGCTGGCAGGCAACTTTATCGATAAGTTGGTTGATTTCTGGAGTTCCGTGTCGTGCCGCTACGCCGAGCTTCGAATCGCCATCCCCAATTCCCCAAATGGCTACGCCAGCGGATTCCGAACTTCCCTCTCCTGCTACTACGATCGAGATTTTGGAAGACGGATTAAGTTTACCCGGCCTGCAGCTCCCACTGGTGCCATCGCGATCTGCTCGGGACCACGAGCTTCAAATGGGCTTGGCGATTTTGGGAATCGCCTCTGCTGCCATATTGGCTATACCGCGAGGCCTCCCGGAAGACATGGGAAAAACAGTTGCCTGGCACTTATTTGTTCTCTCAGCCACGTTGGCTTTTTTGGCTTCCGCCATGGTTGCTGTGATTCGTGGGATCATTGCACCCTCGCATCCACACAAGCTTTTCCGCTTCGCCAACGTCGTTCTTTTGGGCACTGCGCTGGGCTTTTTAACGACGGCGTTCCTGGTGCTCGCTGCCACCAGCTGAAGAAAAGCGGGTTGTAGTCGTTGTTCGTTTTTGAACATGGATTGCTAAGCCTCCTTACAAGGTAAACGTGTTCTTCTTCGCAACTATGCTATCACACAGCAGGTGTCTCTCTTTGAGGATGCCCTGAGCTTTTTCAGGCTATCCTATTCCAGCCGTCTTACTGTTTATACACATGTTTTTCAGATTTTCCATTTTAATAAATCTTGCACATCCCATGTAACTTGCAACTCATGTGCAAGTGCTAGTATTTAAAATGTTGTAGGCCTTCCGTAATTCAGATCATATTTTGTTTTACTATTCAGATTATCTTAATTTTAAAATAATTTTAGCAATGTTTGAGTTATTTATTCATCCATCATTTATCTTCCACAACCCTTGGCTTCTAATTCCATGGTGAATGTTAATAAAGAAAGAGAGGTCCCACCATTTGATTGTTCACTTTTAGTGATGTTCGTTAAAATTGAACAATTAAACAACAAATTAATACTGACATGTCCTTGTTATTTTCCCTTATTGCTAAAGCTACATCATTTTAGTGAAAATATGCTACTTTGATTTTCTGAGACCGCTCATGTCTTTTTGTGATAAATCCAACATAAGAAGGACTCTAAGCGTTTCTCAAGTTTTTTTTTGTTCAAATAAATTCAATTGTATTACTACCCTCATTGTACCTTCTCCTCCCATAAATATTTCAACTCAATATTTATTGTTTGAGATAGATTTTAGTTTTTCTAAATTAAAATTCTCTATTTCTAGAAAGATAATATTTTGGGTCGAATTTATGCCTTGAGGTTAGAGAAACACAATCTGATATAAATTCACTTTAATTAATGTTTGGGGTTAATTGATGGAAAACATCATCATAGTGAGAATCTCAATTTTTTGCAATCTACAATGGAAGTAAAATTCGCATACTCCAATTGTCAAATAGATTGATGGAAGCTTTATTGTATCCCATAAAAAAACAACTCAATTATTACCAGTTTGAAATTATGTGTAATTGAAGAGGCAGTTGAAATGGATGAACATTTCATCCTTAAATGTCTAAGGTACACAGAGATAAAGTAAAGTATGAAGAAATTTTGAGTTGGTTCCATGATAGAACTAAATGAGGAAAAAAAAAAGTATGGGGGAGATGTCAACTCAAATAAACAAGAGGAGGAACAGACTCGTAAAAGATATCACTAAGCCCACAAACCTTTAAATAGTTGAAATTTTCAATAATCCCGTAAATCTTTGGTCTTATAGATGTAATTTAAACAATTAAATTACATTTATTTCAAAGAAATAATGGAAACACTGCATTATTTCATAAACCAACATGCTAATGGAGATATACCATAAGAAGACAATGTTGTTATATACTATTCTTTGTCACTAAACTTTATTTTAATTGTCAATATTCATTTTCTATTTATTGGTGTGTAGCATGTCACAAATCATTGAACTATATCTACAATTTCATTAATAGTTATAATCCAAAGATAAGATATCAATATTTTATTATGTACAATCATATGTGGATTGATTCCATGAACATTAACTGACCCGTTTGAATTTGAGGATTTTAAATCAAATTAAGTATTTTAGTAAAAAATGAAAGAACAATAGATTATATTTTGTTCCTTCAATTTTTAAACATTAAATACAGACACACGTATATGTATATGTATGTATGTATATCTATACACATACACATACACATATATACATATATGTATATGTATATGTATATGTATATATAGCACAATAAAATGTCCCACTTTTTGGTATATTTTGTACCTTTATAAACATGAATTTTCAGTTTCATTGATTTTCTAAACGTAATAGCCACAAAACCGTACACATTCATGAAATTCCACAAACTAACGAAATGTTGTGTTTAGAGTGTAGAATACATGTATATTTTTTTGGTAAAAAATATTGTCTTTTTCTTAATTTTATTCATATGTTGTTTCTTATGTTATAAAAAAGGAATGACTGTCCCCCGGTAGTTTTTTAAAATGAAAAGTTATTTTTTCACCATGAAATTTTAGATATATGTTCAAGATTTGAATTTTGAGGTCCTGTCAAATTTTCATATTTTTTGGACTTATAATTTTTTTAATTAATTATTTAGTAACAATATTTTGAAATAAATGGCGTACATATGTCTATGCCAATAACTTTTAAGATTTATATCGAAATTGATTTTTTTTTTCACAGGTAAGAAGAATACTTCAACAAATAGTAAGTTTATTTTTTTCAAATTTTTTTGATATATTTTGCTATTTTTCAAATTGGGTCGCTTGTGTACGATTGATTGTCCTAAAATACCATATGTTAGCAAAAAATAAAAAATAAATAGTAAAACAAATTTTTTAAAAATGAAAATTATATTTTTAGAAAGCTAATAAAATTCTGTATTTTGTGTTAAAATTTTGTAATTTTACTAATTCGTTAACCCTAATTACGTGGCACCTAAGTGGCACATTTTGGCATAAAATCATCCTCCAAATGGATTTGATGCCAAAATGTGCCACATAGGTAGGTGCCACATAGGGGGGTTTGCGTGAACCCCCCTTTTGCCTAAACCCCCTTAAACCCTAAATCCACCACCCACAACTATATAAATATCTATATATAACTCTGTGCCGCTAAAATTATTTGAATCCAAAGGGGTTCACGTGAAGGGGTATTCGCGCGAACACCCCTTCTCGAGAGCCACTTTTTTCTGGCCTACGTGGCAGTTCAGGTGAAGTTGGTTCACGTGAAAGGGGTGTTCGCGCGAACATCTATGAATTTCTCATCCCGCCAAACTTCTTAATCACATTTTTGGGACACAAAGTAGGACATAGTATTGTGCTTTGACCAATTTTGTCACATGACATAGGAGTTAAGATTAAAGAGAAGCCTTGAGAAGTCAAGACAAACTTGAAATGTTGGGTGGATTGAATATAAAGGGGTTTTGAGGATCCCAGATATTAGAAGGAGTTGAACATGATGGAACAAGGTGAAGTGTAAAGGTTTTTTGGGATTATTTTAAAAGTGAGGCTCAAAAAGATCAACCCTAGGATTTTGTGACCAAACCCTAGCTTCGGTTTAGTAAATGACAAATAAAAAGTCGAAAGTTGGTTTGGGAAAGGATCGCATCAGGAGTTAGAGGATAAAAATTGGTAGATGTTACAAGATACATCTCAATGGGGGCAATAGTAATAAGATAACCCTCTTTGATTGGTTATTTTAGTTTATTCTAAACATTTTATTCAGAGCTTATGTGTCGACTAGAGGGCTAATTAGAAGGGCAAGGTGAAATTACTAAAAAAGAAAATAAAATTGTTTGGTGAGGATTTGTGATTAATGAAACTTTCATATCAGCTAAATGAGCCAAATAGGTATCCTATATTTTAAAGTCAAATAAGCTTGATGATGATTATTTAGTGATTTTTTTTAGAAAACCCATTTTTGAGGGCTAAAGCCAAAATTCTAATTCTAAAAGGAAAATTATCCTTTAAAATGATGGTAAATTTTTTTTAATGGCTCAATATTTTTTGTATGATGGATTTAAACATGTTCAAGTATGACATTTTTAAATCCTTTGGTGGAAATTTATTGCATTTTGTCCTTTTGAGATTTAAACTATCTTAAGCAAGGTAATGGTCATTGGAATGAAAGTGATTGTTCAACGTGAATTTGTTACTTCTAATTAGTTATTGGTGATTGTATGAGAGATTGTGTGTCAGGGATATACGTATTTTGGTTCAAAGTAGGATTTCATCAAGGCATCTGAAAGAAGAGGAAGTATTTTTTTGGTATTAAAAATAGTTATTTTGATCATATGCATTTAGTAAATAGATGTTCCTAAGTGAATGCCTCATGAAATTATGAGTTGTTTTAAAAGTGTTGATATGATAATCCCATTGAACCGTTATTGAGTTGTGTATGTGAAGTGGAGGTTGCACTTTAAAGTTGAAATAAATTGAATAAACCTAGAGAAGAGATAGTGAATGAAAAGAATAAGTCAAGATTCTGAAGTGTGGATTAGGTAATTCTCATGTGACTTCTCAATTCAAAAGTTGCAGATAATATGGAATTTGCAAAAATAGAAAAAGAGTTGCTTAAGCTCACGAATAATAGTGAACAAGAGAAAGAGAAGAGAGAGAACCAGATAGAATAAAAGATGAATGCAGATGAAATATAGAGGAAAATAATATTTTGGGAAGAATAAGAAATCAAAGACTTGAAAAGAATATTATTGGAGCAACTAGATGATCAATGGCAAAGGTTATGTAAAATGAAATCAATACACTTAAAGTAATGGAAACACTAGTGTTGAAAAAGGTCTTGAGGTGGCTTCTTTCAACTCACTCATGAAGAAAATAAGCACTCCCAAGATGCACCCCATTGTAACAAAGATGGATTTTAAAGAGAGCAAGAATTCCTTACAAGCATAATGAAGAATGAAATGAGAAGGTCAAAGCCTCAAGATAATGAAGGTCCAATTTAGTTGATGGTTGAAGAAGAACTTGATAATTGTATGTAAGATTAAGTCGCATTACTCAATAAATTTAGTTTGTATATGTTTAAAGGAATAGTTGGTGGCAAATTTATTAGCACTTGAATTTCCATATGAAGGGTCAAGAAATGAATTATGATGAAGAGGATAGTTGTGAGGAGGATCAGAAGACACTAAAAATGAATGTCAGGAAACATTGAATGAAATATGGTATGTGAAGTAAACACAAAATTTTTAGAACTTAGGTTTCCTTGTGCTCATGTGTGTTTATAAGGTATTCTTGATGAAGAGGTTGTTCAAAACATTGAAAGGGAAAGCTCATCTATGATCTCAAATGAATGAGACATCAGATAAGGCATTCATTTTTTAGGACCAAAAATTTAGAGATAAATTCTTTTAGATGATTAGGGGGATCAAAAACATGAAGTGATGAAGATAAGAATAATACATAAGTAAAAATCAGAATTTAATAAGTGGAGACCAATTAAAGAAAGACATAAAGAAAGGTTTTGATTTTCTTTGGAATTCTCTCCACATTTATAAGTTAATAGTTCACCGAGTCATCTTCCACAAATGAAAACAATTTCATCATTGAATGTTCATAGCAAGCATGTCTTAAACCATGTTTAGAAGGCAATAGATCTTAGTTTAGAGACCCATTAATTGTAATAAGAACTCAAGTATGGACTTTTCCCTCCAATATGACTCATTTGAATATTTCAAATTGTGGTCACAATGTACTAATTGGTAGGCAATAGAAGTTTAATTAGTCCTTTGAATGTTAATAAGCTTTACATCAATGATAATTTAATAAGATCTATTGGAATAAAATCACTTATGATTAACCAGGACCATTGTAAAATCCACTATGAAGCTTGTATTAAGGTGAGTATGGTCAGTCAAAACTGTTATCGGTCCAAAGTACACCTTGATATGGATGGTTATCTGAACTGAACTTTGTATGCAACAATGGCATCTCCTGATGAGTTGTGGGTGCTTCAAACCAATCTTTTGACATCTAGACCTCCAATTAGTTCCCTTGATGGATCACCTAAAAACTACTGAAAGTGATAAATGATGGTTGGAATGAACTATGAAATAACTAATGTGCATAAAAGCAATGATACAAAAATTGTTAGTGGATTATACTACACAATCTACACTTGTTTGAACAACAAATGTTTCAAGACTGCTAAAATTCACTTAGCTGCTTTTGATAGTTTTGCAAACATAAAATGGCACTAACATGAACTTAAATGACCTGCAAAAGGTTGGAAATTCATGACTAATGAAAGAGAGATTTGGAGCAGAAAATAATTGTTTGAGGAAATAAGCATTCACTAAAACATTAAATTCGGTTGTAATACACTTTGAAAAGTTGTAAATTGGAGATTTTACAGTCTTTTATTTCTCATAAGGTGCTTAGTTCAATGCTCTACATAGGTCTGCAGGAAAATAAACAAGCCCTCCTATACACTTGAGCAAAAGCATTTTGGTATAAATACAAAATACAATGTCCCACAAGCTCCAAAATCTAGCATTTTGCCAAAATTATCCCTCACATATAGTTTAAATTAAATTTGCAATTTAAAATTTGGTGCAAGTTTAAAGCCAAATTTTGCATTTGCTAGTGTTTAAAGTGAAAGCAAAAAATAGCACTCAGGAGGTAATATATGGTCAAAACTCATCTTTGACTGGTCAAATATGATTTTTTTAATCCATTGATTAACATTGATTGAAGTGTTTTGGATTTTAAGGTAAATTTAGATATTCTCATTTTAAGGTAAATCTAGATGTTATGTTTGGGTGAACCTGAAATTGTGTCTTTTTTGGCACACTTTAGCTTTACCATTTTGGATAAGCTTACAAAATGTTAATTGGATGACTAATTTTGTAGTCACAAAATCATGCACTTTAGACATTATTTAGTCTCGATCTCATACTACTATTTATAAGGGTTTTGAGTGAAGAAAGTACTAATTAACCCCATCTTTTGGCCATTTTATCTTATTTTATTTCATCATTCCCGACCTCTTACACATACATGCCCAGTCATTTTTGTCATTTTATTCATTTTAGCCTTGACTAGGGCACCAGGCTAGTACTGGGGCCCATGGGCACCTTGGTCCCACCAGGGGCGCCCTGATCCTTTTTGAACTTTCCCACCACTTTTTGGGCATTTTCTAATCATTTTAGCATTTCATCTTTTTGGTGGTTGGCCTTTTCGGGGTTAATTACAAAATTAGATCAAGAGAACCCTATAAATATAAAGTTATGAGACCATAATGAGGGACCAAGAACTAGTCACTACTATCATCCACCTAAGGTTGCATCCATCTAAGGCATTTAGGAGATCATTTGCATCCATCTAGCTCCATCACAAGGCACAAGGCTGGTTCATCTGCATCACACAAGCATAGGAGGGGATTTATTCTATTCCATCCACCATTCTATTACATTTTCTACACATAGTTATTATCGCTACTTCACAAAGTGTGACTGGCACAAGAGCACCTAGGGTATGATTCACACACACTTGCACATAGAACTACATCGGGTCTAAGATGTAGTGCAACGCTCAGTTAGTAAGTCCACCATTGTGGTAGATGAGGTCAGTCTGACCCCTTCATATGCATTTTTTTTTTTAGGGTTTGATACTTCTTTTGGGGTCTCGTAGGTATTTCTTTCATCTTGGATTATCAAAGACATCTGATGCAATGCAGAGAATCTGAAGTTAGTGATAGATAGTGAGGGTTTCAGATCATCTTGACAACCTATGAAACTTGGTTTTTGGACCTCCTTTACATAGACCAGGGCACCCATATTGTAGACCCAGACTTAGGTGCCCCAGTCCCTCTCTAGATGCTCCCAGTATCAATCAGAGATCCTGTTTAGGACCTCTGCATAGTCGTTCCTGCTTCCAGATTTTCTAGTTTATTCTATGACACATAGTCCATCGAGCTCTTCTTATCAACTAAGTTCTTTCCTTACTCTCTTGCATATTAGGGTTTCTATTTTCATTAGCATAGTTTGTTTGGGTCATTTTCCATAATTGTTTATTACATTTATTTACTGTATTTACATGTTGTTCCTAGATTAGATTAACTATATCATTCCTACATTTTAGTTAATTTTAGTTAATCATTTTAGTGAACCTGAAGTCTTTCAACAACTTAGGATCCTCATCTTTCTTCTATCTCCTCATAAACCCTTGCTCAAGTTTCTTTATCATTTTACTTAAGAGATATCCCCATTTCTAGGCTGTTTTGCAAAAATCCCTCATCACACCAAGTATTATCTGACAATATATTTACCACACAAACTAAGTCCTATGCTCGCTTGTCTATTTAATACCCTAGTGATTCTCCATCTAATCAACCTCTATTGGACATCAATTCGATATTTCTATGATTTATTTCATATGACAAATTTACATCCTACATGTTACACAATCACACATCTTTCACATTACACGTCTACACATTATCTACACATGCATTGCATTTTCTACATATTATATTCATCATTATCTATGTATACATCGTACATTACATATTCTATTCATCATATGGTTGTCTATTATCATCACGCATACTACATCATCTTTCTACGCGCTGCACTCACTACCCTATGATGCACTTTAGTTCCTCAGTCCATACTCGACTGTCGAGGGTTTACAAATCAAATGGACCTTATCATACTCACACGTTTATCATTCAACCTTCCATCATGTGACATTACTAGGTTAGTGACATACACTATAGGATAAATGGTCACCTACTCTATCATCTTGTAGTGGTATATGCTTTAGGCTACATCACCACTCCCTTTATTCATCTTGTAGTGGTATACGCTTTAGGCTACATCACCACTCCCTCTATTCATCTTGTAGTGATATACACTTTAGGATACATCATCACTCCTTCATTCATCTTGTCATGATATATGCTTCGGCTATAAGGTCACATACATCATTATTACTAGGTCACATATCATCATACATACATACATCATCACCACATGTTAGACACAACACACACTTCAACCATTTCCCGATGACGCACTCTCGTTTACGGTTCATTCTTGACTGCTGAGGGGGAAAACCAAATGAACCTCACTGCATACATTTCCATTCACTCGTGGGGCACATGGCTCCTATCACTCCATCTTGCATTCCATTCCATCCATCCACAACATATTGCATATTATGGTTGTTTTTACTCTTGCTTACTTTTTCTTGTTTATGATCATGCTAGTTAGATTACTTGTATGTCATTTATCTATATCATCCACACATGCACATTCACATCTTTTTCTAGTTGTGATCATAGATACAAGTCTCTTACACGCAACATGGATGCTCACCTTCTACCCTTCCTACACTGGTCACTGGGGGCATCCACATTCATCTCTCACAGGTGTTATTGTTTCATTTTGTACTTAGCACTTTACATTACTTGGTTATACATGATTTTGACATACTAGTTATCTTTCTAACATGCTAATGGGTGCTTCATGTGCAACATTTTTTATGCAGGGATATTTTCTTCCATACTTGTTTGTTACATTGTTTGTTATTATTTGTTCTTGTATGCGGGCCTTGCCCTATGTTTGGTGTGCACACTTGTTTGTTGTATGCATCCATGATGGCCTTGCATGTCTTGTGACATCATGAGTGATGTCCCATGTTTGTAACCCACTTTGTGTGGCTTACTTTTTCTTCTTGCGTGTTTACATTACTACTTTTCTTGGTAGCTTATACACTATTTGCATAGATTACGTGTTGTCTTATACATGCATGCTTGTTCATACTAACACTTGTCTTTGGCTAGCCTTCTTGTTTGTGTGTGCCTTGGTTTCTACCAAGTGCATTCCCTTCCCCCTATAGGGAAGAGTTACATGGTTCATGTAGTTGGTCCTCTTTTGGGGTTACGTTCTCCTATCAATGACATCGCATGCACCCCCAAAGAGGGAGCATCATTTGGGGTTTTACATACTACACAACACTTCTACACTGGTTCAGTTCAGTGCACTTTCCACCCTTGGCATTGTGGGTTACATACAACGAGTGGGTTCAGACCAGTCTACAAACCCTATACACAATGGATTTTATAGGACATGGTTGTCTTTAACATTATGAGGAGCAGTTATAGGTTAGAGGATATGACAGATTTCCTCTCTACACTTCTTCGGCCAGTGGCATCAGATCACCCAAAAAACTAGGACGTACAAAGATCTCTTCACACATGTTCAGGGAAGCAGTTAAAGGTTGGAGGATACAATGGAATTCCTCCCTATACTTCTTCGGCCTATGGTCAGATCACCCAAAAAACCCTGAAAATACATGATATCCTTCTACACTCTCTTTCTTGACATGGATCAGGTGCACATGTTCCATTTACATTTTTCATTTTCATATTTTACATTCACATTTTTTTTACACTTATATACATGCATCTTTTACATTGTTTTTACACATACATACATATATATTTGACTACTTGATCATTTTCTCCTTGCAGGTCTGGCCGTATGAGAAACAAGAAGTCAAATGGGGGAAACAACAATAACAACAATAATAATGACATCAACAACAACATTTTGTGGTAGCACACACCATACTAACCATGCAGGTACATTACACACATCAACAACTACACACACATTTCTGCCCTAGGTTCACTCTCATCACTTTTTTGTGCTTTTGCATCTTTAGTTTCCATGCTCCATCATCTTTTTGTCATTCCACGCTTTGTCTAGTCCTTCAACGCATTTTCTACATCACTCTACATGGACATCAGGTACACATCTCTATCTACTTTATGTTACCGAGATTTCCACTCACCAACATAAAGTGGGGGAAAATGTAGACACAAAATCATGCACTTTAGACATTATTTAGTCCCAGTCTCATACTACTATTTAGAAGGTTTTTGAGTGAAGAAAGTACTAATTAACCCCCTGTCTTTTGGCCATTTTGCTTTATTTTCTTTCGTCATTCCCGACCTCTTGCACCCATATGCCCAGTCATATTTTTTCATTTCACATTATTTTAGCCTTGACTGGGGCACCCAGGCTAGTACTGGGGTGCCCATGGGTGCCCTAGTCCCACCAGGGGTGCCTCGATCCTTTTTGAACTTTCCTGCCACTTTTTGGGCACTTTCTAGCCATTTCATATTCTTATCTTTTTGGTGGTCAGGCCATTTCAAGGTTAATTACGAAATTAGATCAAGAGAACCCTATAAATATAAAGTTATGAGACCATAATGAGGGACCAAGCACTAGTCACTACTATCATCCACCTAGAGTTGCATCCATCTAAGGCATTCAAAGCTCATTTGCATCCATCTAGCTCCATCACAAAGGACAAGGTTGGTTCATCTGCATCACACAAGCATAGGAGGGGATTTTATTCTATTCCATCCACCATTCTACTACATTTTTACATCTAGTTATTGCTTGCTACTTCACAAAGTGTGACTGGCACAAGAGCACCTAGGGCACATGATTCACACACACACTAGAACTACATTTGGGTCTGAATGTAGTGCAACACTCAGTTAGTAAGCCACTGTTGTGGAAGCTGAGGTCAGTCTGACCTATTCATTTGCATTCTTTTTTTTTAGGGTTTTTGATACTTTTGTGGTTTCTTGTAGGTGTTTATTTCATCTTGGATTATCAGCGACACTTGATGCAGTGCAGCAAATCTGATGCGACACACAACGAGGGTTTCAGACCACCTTCCAACCTGTGAAACTCATTTTGGACCTCCTGCATAGACTAGAGCACCCATATTGTAGACAAGGTGACCCATAGGCACCCTAGTCCTTCTCCAGGTGCCCCAGTCCAGAAAATCAGTTTAGATCTATCCTTTTTAGGACCTCTGCATAGTCATTCCTACTTCTAGATTATTATGTTTATTCTGTGACATAGTCCAGTGAGCTCCTCTTATCAGCTGAGTCACTTCCTCACTCTTCTTGCATATTAGGGTTTTTATTTATATTAGCTTAGTTTCTTGGGTCACTTTCCATAGTTGCTTATTACATTTATTTATTGTATTTACATGTCATTCCAAATTATATTAACTATCATATATCCACATTTTTCAAGTAAAATGGTTTTGACTATAGTTAGCTTAGAATTCACCCTGGTTAGACAACTTTAGTTAGGGATTAAATCCTAACTTATTCACTTACACATACCTCGTTACTTGGGAAAAACTCAGACCCTCACTGACATGGGTTTAAATGACCAACTCAGGATTGGTGTTAAAATCTAGTTACACTTTAGGTTAGGGTTCGAGCCCTAAAGTTCTTTGCATTAGTCATTTGGGCTATTTTTAAGACTTCTGGAACATAGGTGCAATACATTTCTATGTGGTGGCCATTAAGTGATTTTTTGAGCTTTATTTTGTATCACATACTTGCATTTCTTTGTGGGTTCATTGTATTATTCACTGACTGGGCGAGATCTTTGTTGGATGCCATGAGAGCCACTTTGTGCATATTTGGAGAGCCTTGTTCTGTATTTGTAGCCTAGGATTTCACTGTTATGACTACTATTGTTTTATTTGGATCATGAGTCTTCAAATCTAGGAGAGGTCTAGATGAGTTCATGTTTAACCCATGAGTTGGGTTTTAAATTTTGAGTTCAACATTTTTCTTCTATCAATACTGACTTCTATGATATTTCTATGTTTTGGGGATTTTCCATTTATAGCTAATATCTCTACATTCGGAGTTCTGGTCCAACTAGTCTATGTTGAGTTGTATTAGCTTGTCATTCGATGATCTATATTTTACTTTTTTAGCTGCCATTGGAGGAAGGTAAGTCCTGTAAATTTGTTCGAAGTTTATGAGTGTCATAGATTTTTATCTGGGTTATGTTTAATAGCTTTGCTTTTGTGCATTCTGGGTGCTCTGTTACCATACAACCACAACTCGACCTGTTGTGCATTATTTTTGTTGGTTCGAGGATGTTATTCTTAAATGCTTCCATAGTTCAACTTTTTCCACATCTTGTGTTGCTTGATTCGAAGCTCTTGAGCCTTGTTGAGCTGATATGTTTTGTTGTATGAGTCATGGTTTGTTCTACTACCATGCTCTAGTTCAAGTTTCTCTTTGAAATCTTCTAACCCGTAACTCAATGAAATTGTATATTTTTCCAACTCGTGCTTTGTTGAGGACTCTGTGCATTCTGAATCTACTTGTAGTCTATTTTGAGCTATACCCAACTCTTTATTTCCACATTTGGAGCTCCATATTATTTGTTTTAGTCGTGTTCTTTTATTTTTTAAAGTAGCTGACTAGAGAATAGATATATAGATTTCTTTTCTTTGTGCTTCTTCACCCAGAACTGGGGTTTTACCTGTATAATTCAAAGGTTGTTCTTTTCCTAGATTTTTCTGTTCAAAATTTTTGTGCCTTAACTCATGGTTGCAGCTTGAGTTCTAGGTTTCTACTAGTTTTACTTTCATTACTGGTCACCATGTATATTTTTTCTGGCTTCCTTTGCATCTCTAGCTTACTATTAGAGCTCTACATCACTATTTTTAGGCATTTAAGAAGATTTTTGAAGTTATATGCTATATTTAGAGAAATTATTATGTATTTGGAGATGCGGTTGTATGGATTTACTAGATCTGTGTTGGGTTTCATTTGTTACCTTGTTTCCTCTGGCTTGAGGATTTTGAGTTCTCGTGAATAATAAGCTATGCATTGGAATATTTTTGTTTTATTTCCATCTACTGCCACTTCATTATTGTTTTGTATTAAAAATCGAGACACACTTTTCATACCCAGGATTGTGAGTTGTAGATGTATTCTTGAACCCATCTTGCTAAAAAGACAACATCATTTTTAGGTCTGAATAAAGTATCTTTGAGACAATATGCTGATGTAAAAAGAACCTTGTTCCTCAACATTTTTTAAAAAAATTATTGCAATCTATTTCTTTTTTGATGCTTGAGATGATTAATTGTAACTTTGAGTCTGTTTTAAAAGCTTGATGAAAGTATAACATCCTTTAAACGAAAACTGCACTTCCATATCTATTTTTAAATGACCGTAGAAAGAACATTCAGATAATGCATTTAACCCCTTCAAATGCATGACTGTAGTGAATTTACTTATTCATTTTGTGCTTAAAGTGCATACATGAACCTATTACTCTGCATATATTTCATTCATGGATAACTATGATCTTTGCAGGATGCATGTAGATAGTTTGTATTTCTTTTTTGTTGGTCATATCTTCTGAAATTTTTGCCTTTTCTCTATTATATATGCACTCAAATTCATGATTTGATCTCCTTGTTAAATGCATGAAGGAATTCTTGACAAGAATTACATTCTACTACATCCTCTTTTGCTATGATGGTTTACTGTGTTGTGGATTCCATTTTTCTAAATATTGCATTTGACTAGAATATATGGATGCTTATCTTCTAGACCTTTAACCTCATATTCCATACTGTGAAACACATCTTTCAAATCTGAAAATGCATCTTTTAGAACCTATTTGTAATCTAATTTGACTATTTTTTTCAAAGAACATGTCACATGGGTAGTTTCCTTAAGTTGAAGATGCATTGTTGTAAACTTTTCTCCCAGAAGTGCCTCTTGAAGCATACACATGTCCACAATCTGATCCACTTTGAAATCTGAAGTATTTGCATTTCTTTTACACTAAAAGTTTTTGGTTGCTATCTTAGATACAAAATTTGTTCATGATCAGAAGGTTTTACTCTGGAAACTTCATGCCTATAGCTTGAAAGGAGTTTGAAACATTTTTTTCCATAGAATCAATTAGACTTGTAAGCTTCCTTCTGTTGTTAACATGAAAGATAGCCCAGATTATTCATTAATGAGTGCATTCTAATTTTTTACATGGCTGTACCTGGCACTTTTTTTATATATCATTACTGGCAAGTAGTCTGATATAGATGCATTGTTGTGATATCTTATCATTTCTTTCTATCATGGCTGGGAGGTTAAATGTAGCTTTTTTTTTGGTCTCATAGCTTGTATCTTCTTTGTTCTTTAAAATTTTCTTCCTAAGATGAGTCTTATTTGCAACAATATGGAAGCCTTCTATGAATGTAACAATATATACCTGTACTTTAGAAATTAATATTGTACATTGCATATATGTTTCTTTCCTTCCTACAAAGTAATGATGCATGTACATGCAAAGTTGGTAGCATAAGAATTCAAAAACCTCGAGCTCTAACTCTTTTGATTTTTTCCATTTTAGGTATGACAAAGAACTATCCTAAAGCAAACCAGAGAATCTTGGCGTGGTCTCAAGATCAAGAAATGATAGGTTTCTCTTTCCTTACATTCTCAATTTTCCATTTATATGTATTTTCCTATTTTATAGCCATATCCCACGTCTTGTGTGGGATAAATTTACTCATTCCTTATGAATAAATGAAATTATCTTCTTTTATGAGATGTCTAGTTTCCTTTTACATTTATTTTCGTAATCATGAAGTGGAATGAACCTAAGCAACTCAATACACAATGTAATTTCACTTAACCATAAGGAAATAATATGAATTAATTGTACGTGTACTTGAATTAATTTCTAGGACACAAGTAACACCACCGATTGTAAAATGAACCTTTCCATTCTACAAATTAACATCTGAAACTGATATTTCAGAATGTAATTTCTGGCATATGCAATCCTTCCCATCTTCATCAAAGCCTTGTGGCGGTCTTTCAAGGTTGCTGCATTGTTTTTCTAAAAATGACATATCAAAGGGGGCGTATATGCGAGGAATTGCATCTTGGACAAATTTGTGGACTTCCTTCCAACGCTTTAAGACTATAGCTCCCTCTACTTGGGTGTGTAGCTCTACTTTATTCTGAATGAACAAAAATAAAAATTTGTTGTTGGCCAAGAGGCTGGGGATGCAACAAGCACACTCCATTGTACCTATGGTAAATGCTTACAATAAATTGTAAGGGAGGAATTTGCTGAAATATGGGGGAATAGGAGTTAGAAATTAGACAAGGGGGATTACATATATGAGTAGAAGATCAGATTCTCGCCAAATCAAATTAGAAGGTTCACATCCACAATTTATAAGAAATAAACAAAAATTTTAGAGTGTAAACGATCAGAGGAAACCATGCACACAAAGTTTCACACATTCATGAATCATGAAAAGAAACATCCCCTTTCTTTATTGACATTCTTCATCAAGTTGTACAATGCTGGAAATAGAGGGAAAATGGTGAAGGAAAGTGGAAGAATTGCTATCTCTCTTATTTATCTAAAAAAATCTCTCTTGAGTGTACACAATTGAAAACCCTTAAGCAAGAGTATGCCATTACATTATATAGAAGAAGAAAAGACTCTTCGGCTACCCCCACATGACCTTTCATTTGTCCTCAAAAAGTGTGACTCTTGAAATTCTTAGGAATGAAATTAAGTTCCCTTTTATATTAATCAAGGGAAACTTATTTTTTTATTATTGGTAAATGATTTTTTGGGAGGGACCATACCCGAGAGTACAAAAATCCCAAAGGCCAGATCAACATGAAAAACATCATGGTTTTTTGATATGTGGGGACCACACCCCAATAAAAGGCCTAAACGCTAGAATGTTCAAGAAAAAAAAAGGCAAAGAAAAACTACCTGAGAGAAGAAAAATAAAAAACTGTAGCCCCACAATAGCTACACATCCAACTAAAAACAATAAAAGAACATAAAAAACTAGGAGGGACACAATCCTCCTAATTAAGACACTTTTGAAACATCTTTTTAACTTCCTCTAATGCTTTAAATAGATTCAGGATAGTCCACATTGTTGGGTCTTTTCTGCTGGAAGTAATCACCTTCATCGTCACCTTTCCCCCTTTTTAAAGATCTTCTGGAAGACTACTCACATCACAATTTTTTTTGACTTGGACATGCAAGAATTCAAGGAAAGCATGCTACATAGTTAGAAGGTTAATTTGTTTAGTGACAATTTTGTCCAGAGTAGATTCTAGATCCTTCCGATTCTTGTTGATTTCTTCTAATTTTTACTCAATCTTATTGACAGTGACTTAAAACCCCTCAACACTAGCATTAGGAATAACGTTCTCCCCAGAGTATTGAATTTCAGGGGGGGTCTAGAAACAAAGTAAGAGAAGCCATGCCTGCCGGGGGGAGGGTAGATTTACTGATGTTAAGAAAGCTCACAGCTACGTCTAGGTCTTTATCTTTGTTGGAACTTTTGAGAACCCTATTAGTAGGAGGAGGATAGGGTTTCCTAAGCCTTTTAGATTTGTTATACTGCGTAGGGGGAGGGAGATTGGAGCTAGATGGATTGTTTGCAACCATGTTGTGGTAGTAAAGGTATATCAGGAGGATAACACCTTGGTGAAGGGGGAGAAATCTCCTATGAGAATGAACATCATGAATAGATATTTCTAGGGACTGTAAGATAAACTAATCCTAGGATACCTTCTAAAATGATTTAAGAGTACCAAGTGATGAAGAGGCAGGGTAGAGAAGAAACCTTATAGTGTGACATACCTGACCACCATTCGAGCAACTTCATCATATGGGACAAGAATGGAAGAGCAGACAATCCCCACCTTTCCAATTTTAATTTCTTCAGAACATTGGAGAAATTTCTTCTCCTTATAATCCTTATCAAACTTATTTCGATAAAAATTGATGCCATTAGAACCCAAACTAGTAACAAAATAAATTAAGTTCTCCGTAATAGGAAAATCTTTTCCTTTGTAGTTGAAAACCCTATTTTTCCAGTGTTTTGCAAAGAGAATAGAAATATCTTTACCATACCCCTTGATCCAATGGATGAATGTGGTGAATTCATCCACATCCAGAGATTTCTGGAGCTCAAAATTACCTTGCCATGTCGGGTCAAAAACAGGTTCAATCCTGCAAGGAGGTCCCCCCATGGTAGCAAGAAATAAGTCACCAGTGAATAGTCTATGAACATGCTAGATACAACACCCAGAGAGTGATACGACTACAAAAATGAGAATGCTAAAAAAATATGTGAAAAATATGTGATATGCCCATTATGAGAGGAGAACGCTCAAGCATGATGGAAATCTAGTTGGCAAGAGGTAATTTTTCAGGAACTGGAATTAGTATGAGCATTGGGGACAGTTGTCCAATGCATCCTTGGCCATGATATCCTTTGCAATCTTTGGGATATCTTCATTATTTACCTAGGACTTGTAATTATTACTAATTACACCAATGATAACAAAATGATCTGCCATTTTGTTACCTTCTCGATAGGTATGACATATGCTAACAATTTCCAAGCCATTGCAAATAATTTTAGCCTCTTGGATGAAATATTTAATAGTCCAATTAGTGGGGTTATAACCTTTGAGATTATTAATGATGTTGAGTGAGTCCCCTTTAACTATGAGATTGGAGATTTTGTGATTTTTTGCTTCACATAGCCCCATAATGCAGCAAGAGCCTCTATATAGTGGTTGTACTGGATTCCCATATGACCAACATAGGCCACAATAAGCTTGCCATATTGATTTCTTATGGTCCCTCCACCTCATGTAGCTCCAGGGTTAGCCTTATAGGCACCATAAAATTTGAGTTTGCACCATTCATCTGGAGGTGGGATCCATTGGACCAATGATATATCAATGGTATTAGACCTTACTTGAATGTTCCCCAAATCAATGTTCCAATTTTGTAGAAATCTCTCATCTTTTTAAGGAAAATTTTAATTCTTAGGAGGTTTGAATTTCAAAATTTTCTCTTTCAGATCTATAGTGATCTATTTCAGGAGTCTTTTTCTGTTGATTTTAGTATTTCTAAAGATGAGAGAATTCCTGGCTTTCCATATTCTCCATATGGTATGAGGGAAGGAAATCCTCTAGAGTTTTTTGAGCATGCAATGTTTGAAGGGGGGGTCCCATTTCTCCCAGGCCTAAACTATATCTTCCAGGAATTTCCAAGCAATCTCAAATCTATAGAATATTAGCTCCCATAGACTAGAATCAAAAGGACAGTGGAGTAGAAGATGATGAACCATTTCAGCTTCTCCCTTGCAGAGGTAACATTTGTTGGGCATTGTAGAACCCTTCTTGATAAGATTGTCAATAGTGAGAAAATTTTTGTTGAGAGCCTGCCATAAGAAGTGGTTAATTTTCGGGGTAAGTTATTTATGCCATATGTTTCTCTAGTTGAAGTCACTTTTTGGACGAATTATTACAATGTTTGCTAAAGTCACATTTAAATGAATAGGATGAATTTCATGATTGCTCACAATGAAGAATTAGAAAGAGAGTAGAGAAGAGGAGAAAGAATGAAGAGATAAGGGAAGAATTCTCCAAAGCACGAGTGGGGATACCTCTACCTTTGATGAAGATCTTGTCAATGATGATCACAACCTCTAAATGATGCACAAACATCCTGAACCACATAATGAGTGTTTAAAAAATTTGTTTTAAGACCTCTTGATGTGAGCTCAAGATGACCATGAGAAATGCTCACAATTATCATCCTTGACACTTGATTGATTAAATTCCTAAGCTAATCCAACTCCATGAGTGATGAATATGGATCTACCCACTGTGCCTTGTGATGCTCTGCTCTGCTCTTGAATATAATTAAACTCACGATGATGTTTCTAGGACCTATTTGAAGTTATCGTTCCCCCATTTGACCCATGAAACCATCTTACAATCCCGTGAAGAGTCCAAAAAGTGGAAAGATGAGTGAGAATGGGGCCATCTGTAACTTTTTGTTCCCAAAGCGAAGACTTTCTATTTTTAGTAGGTAGGATCGTGACCTGCTATTTTGGGACATATCACCTATTTTACTCAAATTTCATCCTCTAAACCTTCTGACACACTTCATCCTCTTTTATTACTGATGGATTGCTATTTTTAGCAGGTTATATTTTTTGGGACTTGCTATTTTGGGAAATATTTTGTTTTTGTTTTGCTTCTCATTTTGCAATCTTTCCTGACTGTCCCAGGTGATCAAACTTGCAACTCAGGGGACTTGCTATTTTTAGCATATGGGGAAGCATAAAATATTTCATTTTAGTAAGTGGTAAAAATTACCTTAGTTTTTGATGGGAACATAATTTTTGGATTCGTATCTTAGTCACGATATTGTGCTCCAATTTTCATTTTGATTCACTCGCCGGAAAGATCAGAAATAAAAAATAAATTTTTTCTTGGCTCAGGTTTCAAGCACGGGGCTACCAGGGAAAAAATTAATGGAGTCACCAATATTTTTTGAAGGTTTTCTTCTCCACCTAAGATTGACATGAAAATAATTTTATCGGCATAGGTTTTTCATTTAGTGTCTGTGTGCTAAGTTTTAGCTTCACCTGCCCTCCAGATTAATGGGAAATGAGAGCCAAGGCACAAAATCAAGTTTTTTTATAGTTAATAATCTAGAGAATCATTATATCTTCTATTTTTTGTAGCTTGATGACATCTAAAAATGAGGAAGTCTACAAAAAATCTCACCTCAATCTGTGTACCAGATTGTGAGATAATAACATTTCATGTTTTCAGTTACGAAGTCATTTTAGCACTGAACATACATGGTGCCGGCTGAAAAAGTGATTTTTTTGGTTACATAATAGAAATGGAGTGAGTGGAAAATACGTGCAAGAAGAAATGGATGTTTTGGGAGTAGAAACAATGGAGGAGAGAAAGATTTCCGGTAGTGAGCTTCATGGATGCACATGGAAGAAGTAGCACGACAGTAATAAAAAATGTAAAAACTTGTATATTTTTTAAGGTTGGGAAGGAGCACAATTTTGTGCACCAAGTACACCAAGGTTTTGGTGCACTTGGTGAAAAAAATGTGCCACATCCCTATTGGGCCACTTGGTGGAATTTGGTTGGACGGAGCAGGGGCCAAGAAAATGTGCACAAGGGGCTTAAATTGTAAAAAAAAACTTAGAGAAGGTCACATTGGGGTTCAGGGGCCTAAGTGGGATGGGGAAACATTTTATTGCACCATGTGCACTAAATTATTTGTGTACTTGGTGCAAAAAAGTGTGCTACTCTCCCACTGGTCCAAATTTTCACCAAAAAAATGACTAACCCCTTTACCTTGTGGAGTAACTTGTCGGGCACATAACTTAAGCTACCGGATGTATTTTTGCAAGCTTATTTATATGAAAATGCATGGAAAAGGATTTTTTAACACAATGGTGATGGTATCATATCTTTATTCTTCCTAAAATTCCCTAAAATGACTCATTTTATTTTATCAAGATCGCTAGTTGTCCCTACGAAGAATGATATCCCCTAAAAAGTGCTAAGGGATTGTTAAAAATACTATGATTCCAACTTGTAGAGGATTATCTTATATTTATAATGAGTTTTTTTTCTTTCTAACTCCTTACGTATCTCTCAAAATTGTCCGTCGAAGATCAGGTCCTTGTTTTGACTGCTTTCTCCCTGGGTTTGAGACTGGGTCACATGGGGGACCAAGGGAAAAAAGGGAGGGGGGAAAATTTTATTACACCATGTGCATCAAGGAATTTTTGCAATTGGTGCACAAAAGTGTGTAACTCTCCCATTGGTCTAAATTTCAATGTAAAATTTGATGAACTCCTTTAGTCGTACCTTGGGGAGTGACTTGTCAAGGTCATAACTTGAGTTCCTAGAGGAGTGTTTTGATGAAAATTTATATGATTTTACATGCAAATGGCCTTGTAAATTCAATTATGGGGTTCTAAGCTCTTGATTATGACATATACTTCTTGAAAAATAGACTCTTTGTTCTAGATCCAAGGTTGTGCATGCCAAAAAATATTGTAGACAGAGTGTACCTAGGTTTTGTGAAAAATATGAAATCACCATACTATAGTGCTCTAAATTATGTTTCCAAAGATTTTTTTTTTTACTCCTAAATCATTACAGAACTCCCAGAATCGCTTCCCAAAGCTCAGGAGTTGTTTTGGCACAATGCACTACTTAGGCCTCCAAGACCCACTTTTGGGGAAACTTCTCCAAAACTATTGGAACCTCCCAGAGTATTTAAAAATGATTACACAATGATCTTGGCCCTATGATACACATCCCTGATGAGTTTGGGCCTTTCATTTCGCTCTGAGGGCATGTACTAGCTTCGAGAAGACTAGAGAATAGCCTTTCCCAAACTTGTCAAAAAGCTTATTTTGATGGATCTTGTCTTGTAAGCACTTGGAATGAATGGATACCCATAAACCACCTATGGAAACATGGAAACGACACATGGGAATGCTTCAGAGAGATGGGATAGGACTGACTCGGGGATTAGAGTAATATGAAGGAGGGCTCAGAATGACCTTTAAGTAAAACTTTTCAGGAAGGGTATGGTTATCATGATTGAAAATTGGGAATTTTATTGTTGCACATTTGCATGATAACAACTAGCTCTAGCTTGGGGAAATGTCATGGATCAAGTGCAACAAGGACATCACATTAGAAATCTAGAATCTCCGTACATAACATTGACTAGTGCTTTACCTATTGGGCCTTGGAAACCTTCACGGGCGTCATGTTGTCGGAGACACCAAAATATATTATGTAATTGTTCAATACATATTCTACAATGAGAAGGGAGACATAGAAAGGATCATCCTTATTGGTCTTTTATGCACTCAATGCAAGAATGTTCTGTGATGGAGATGTAGGTGGGTTTAGTATTATTCCTTTAGAACTAGGAGTTACAACATTGGGTGTTAAATTACCACTGCTGATATATTGGACGAATCTCTCACATTGTTCGGGGTGAGTGTGCAAATATTCAATTTCAGTAAGCTACACTTTGGTTTTGTTCGCATATTTTACAAATTCAAAAGGATAAGATGCAGACAAGGGGGATGAAGGGACTGCTTTTGGAGTCGGGATAGGTTTGGAAGTAGGGGTAGATATTTGGGGAATAGAGGCTATTTTAAAAGGTAAAGTGGAAGCTTTTGAAGCACTATATTTTATAGGAGTAGATTTAGATTTAAAAGGGGCATTTGAAAACTTACTTGGAATTGAGGGGGCCCTCATGCTTAGTACAAGATTAGGTTTTTTGAGTGCAGAATTTATACAAAGTGGAAGTGAAGATCCTTAATTCATTATTTTATTTTGTGGAGTCACCATAGGAGGATATTCATTCTTCTTGTTTTTAGAATTAGTGGAGTAAGAATATCCTTTGTTAGAATGGGAACCAATGAACACTACACATGAGAGACTAGGTTCATCTTCACTATCATCTTCATCACCTCTGGAGTACTCACAAAATATGATTTTTGTTCCGTTATCTACTTCATAAACCTCTAGAAGATCATCATCTCTACTTTCTTGTGTGAGCTCTTCTTCATCTTCTCAACTCCTACAACTTGCATTGACTGGTGGGGCCTCCAAGGAAAGCCTTTGGGGTGCTCCTGCTATCTTATTTCTATTGTTTCTTGAAGGAGATATTCAAAAATTTCCCTCTTTAGTGATGACATTTCATTTTCCATTTTTTTGTAAAAATGGATTAGTTTTCTCATCTCTAGGACGTTGGGCCTTGCCCTTTGAGGGATTCTTGATCTTTCCAGATAAGATGAGATCATCATCAAGTTCAAAGACCATTATTTGCACTTCTGTTAGATTCCTTGGTTGAAACCTTCATAGGAAGAATCCTACTTCCGGTGATTGAGCATTAATGAAGAATATATTGACATTGTTTTTCAAATGGTGAATTCTCTTCCGATATCCTGCGGAGCAACCAGTCAAAATGATCCACGAAGTCTCTCATAGTTTCATTTGATTATTTCCTTATTTGTGCAAATCTCACTAGGAAATCTTGACAATCCTTAGTAGATTTTACTCTTTCCTCAAACTTGCTTTTGATGTCATTCCAACAAGTGATGGATCAGGAAGGAAGGAGGTAGAACCATTCTGTTTCTTTTTCTTGGAGATATTCCACGAAAAATATTAAAAAAACATCTTCATGCTTGACTCCAAGAATTCTAGAGGATGTGGTGAAGGATGATATGTTCTCTTTATGGAGCTGTGTGCCATCACCCTTGAACTTGGGAAAGTTCTTGCGGGAATCTGTTGGTAGATTATGAAGAGGAGGCATGAAAGTGAGTGGACACATATTATTTCCCCATGGAACAATGGGTTGAGGTATTTTTGCTTCGTCTACCATTGTTGCTTTTTATTTAGCTTCAAATTCCTCTCTTGCTTCAAAAAATTCTTCATCCAATCCTTCTTCTGGTTCTTGTTCTTCTTCACTCGGGAACTCAATGTTCAACGGTGGTTGAAAGATGGGAGAATTTGCTGGAGGATTATCAACTAGATTCTGAACCGGATTACTAGGTCAACCACTTAAAGACTTAGATGGGGATGAGGTTTGAGAAAAATAAAAGGGGTTATCTCTAATTTTTCTGGCTGATTTTGTGAAGCCTCAAAAGTGGAATCAACAACACCTGTCAACCTACTCATCCTGGTATATCTTCCTTCCGCCAATTCTGAGAAAATTTTGTAGTGGGAATGTGAAAGGACACTCTAGGAGTACAAAGGGTATTTCAACAATATAATTTAATTTTCTCTCTTTTTTGTTTTTCCAAATTTTATATTTTTTGGAATATTTTATTTTTTTGGATTTTTGGATCTTGCAATCGTATTTTGGGTGCAGATTGTTTCCAAGTCCACTCCATGGTGGGCACCAAAAACTGTTGGCAAGAAAATTTTTCAGGTGGACAAATTGGTGGACTTCTTGCCAATGCTTTGAGACTCTAGGTCCCTCTGCTTGGATGGTGCAACTCCACTTAATTGTGAATGAACAAAAATAAAAGTTCATTGTTGGCCAAGAGGCCGGGGATCCAATGAGCATACTCCACTGTACCCATGGAAAATGCTTACAATAAATTGTAAGGGAGGAATTTTCTGAAAAATGGGGGAATAGGAGTGAGAAATTAGACAAGGGGAATTAATTCTATGAGTAGAAGATCAGATTCTTGCTAAAGCTAATTATAAGGTTCACATCCATAATTTATAAGAAAGAAACAACAAGTTTAGATTGTCAATGATAAGATAAAACCATGAACAAAAAGTTTCATACATTCATGAATAATGAAAAGAAATAATCCCTTTCTTTACTGAAATTCTTCAACAATTTGTACGATGCTAGAAATATATGAAAAATGGTGAAGGAAAGTGGAAGAATTTCTATCTCTCTTGCTTAGCTAAAAACAATCTCTCTCTTGAGTGTACAAAATTGACAAACCTTAAGCAAGAGTATGCCATTACATTATATAGAAGAAGAAAAGACTCTTCAGCTACCCCCGACATGACCTTTCATTTGTCCTCACAAAGTGTGACTCTTGAAATTCTTAGGAATGAAATTAAGTTCTCTTTTATATTAATCAAGGATAATTTATTACAATGTTTTCTAAAGCCGTGCAGTTAAATGAATAGGACGAATGTCATGATTGATCACAATGAAGAATTAGAAAGGAAGTAGAGAAGAGTTGAAAGAATGAAGAGATAAGGGACTAATGCTCTAAATAACGAGTGGGGATACCTCTGCCTTTGATGAAGATCTTGCCGACGATGATTACAATCTCTGTATGATGCATAGATATCCTAGACCATAGAATGAGTGTTTTAAAACATTTTTTCAAGACCTTTTGATGTGATCTCAAGATGAACATGGGTAATGCTCACAATGATCATCCTTAACACTTAATTTATGAAATTCCTTAGCTCATCCAACTCCATGAGTGACGAATATAGATCTACCCACTGCGCCTTGTGATGCTCTGCTCTTGAATATAATCGAACTCATGATGATGTTTCGAAGACCTATTTGAAGTTCTTGTTCCTCCATTTGACCTATGAAATCATCTTACAATCCCGTGAAGAGTACAAAAAGTGGAAAGATGAGTGAGAATGAGGCCATTTACAACTTTTTTCTCCCAAAGCAAAGACTTTCTATTTTTAGCAGGTAGGACCGTGACCTACTTTTTTGGGACATATCACCTGTTTTGCTTCAATTTCATCCTCTGAACCTTATGACACACTCAATCCTCTTTTATTACTAATACACTACTATTTTTAGCACATTTCTATTTTTAGTAGGTTACTTTTTTGCGGACCTGCTATTTTGGGAAAATTGTTGTTTTTGTCCTGCTTCTCATTTTGCAATCTTTCCTGACTGTCCTGGGTGATCAAAATTGTAACTTGGGGGACTTGTTATTTTTAGAATAAGGGGAAGCATAAAATATGCCATTTTTCTTAAGTGGTGTAAATGAATTCAGTTTGTGACGGGAACAACATTTTTGGATTTGTCTCTTTGTCACGATCTCATGCTCCAATTTTCATTTTTCTCTCACCGCAAAGCTCAGAAATTAAAAAAATGAAATTTTTCCTAGCGCGAGTTTCGGGCATGGGGCTAATAGGGAAGCCATTAATGGATTCACCAAGATTTTTTGAAGGTATTCTATCCATCCTCTGATTGACATGAAAACAATTTTATGGGGATATGTTTTTCATTTAGAGTATGTGTGTAAAGTTTTAGCTTCACCTGCCCTTTGGATTGATGGGAAATCTAGGGAACGAGAGCTAGGGCATAAAATGGAGTTTTTGTTGTAGTTAATAATCTAGAGAATCATTTGATATTCTATTTGTTGTAGCTTGATGGCCTCTGAAAATGAGGAAGTTTGTAAAAAATCTCAACTCAATCAGTGTACTGGATTGTGAGATATAAGCATTTCATGTTTTCGGTTACGAAGTCATTCTGGAACTGAACAAACATGGTTCCAACTGAAAAACAATGGAGGAGAGAAATATTTCCGGCAGTGATTTTCATGGATGCATAGGGAAGAAGCAACACAACAATAATACCATAGTAATAAAAATGCAAAAACTTGCATATTATTGAAGGTTGGGAAGAAGTGCACTTTTTTTCACCAAGGCCTTGGTTCACTTGGTGAAAAAAAATGTGCCACATCTCTATTTGGCCACTTGGTGGAATTTGGTTGGATGGAGCGGGGGCTGGGAAAATGTGCACATGGGCTTAGATTGTAAAAATGGGCTTATAGGAGGCCACATTGGGGTCTAGGGGCCTAAATGGGAGAGGGGAACATTTTCCTTCACCATGTGCACCAAATCCTTGGTACACAAAAGTGCGCCACTCTCCCATTGGTCCAAATTTTCACCAAAAACTGACTAACTCCTTTACCTTGTGGAGCAACTTGTCGGGGACATAAATTGAGCTCCTAAATTGTCTTTTCACACAATTGTTTATATGAATTTCATGGAAAAGGAATTTTGAACACAATGGTGATGGTATCATAGCTTTATTCTGCCTAAAACTCCCTGAAATGACTTCTTTTTTTATCAGGATCACTAGATGTCCCTGCGAAGAATGAGCTCCCCTGAAAAGTGCCAAGGTATTGTTAAAAATATGATGATTATACATTGTATAGGATTATCTTATATTTCCAATGAGTATTTTTTTCTTTTTAACTCCTTACAGATCTCCCGAAATTGTTCGTCGAAGATCAGGTACCTGTTTTTACTGCCTTCTCCGTAGGGATAAGACTAGGTTGCATGGGGGACTAAGGGAAAATAAGAGAGGGGTGTGAATTTTATTTAACCATGTGCACCAAGGCCTAGGTGCATTTCATGCACAAAAGTGTGCCACTCTCCCATTGGTCCAAATTTCAATGCAAAATTTGACTAACTCCTTTAGTCGTACCTTGGGGAGCAACTTGTCAAGGTCATAACTAGAGTTCCCAGAGGAGTATTTTGATGAAAATTTATATTATTTTGCATGAAAATGTCCTTCTTAATCTAATGGTGGGGGTATCAACTCTTTATTCTGATATATACTCCCTAAAAATAGGATTTTTGTTCTTGCTTCAAGGTTGTGCACATTAAAAACAAATTGTAGACAAAGTGTGCCTAGGTTTTGTGAAAAATATGAAATCAGCATATCGTAGGTATCTAAATTAGATTTCTGATGATATATTGTTTGAATCCTAACTCCTTACAGAACTCTGAAGCTCAGGAGTTGTTTTGGCACTGTGCACTACTTAGGCCTTCAAGACCCACTTTTGCTGAAACTGCTCCAAAACTACTAGAACCTCCAAGAATCTTCTAAAACTGATTGAAAAATGATCTTGGCCCTCTGATACACCTCCTTGATGAGTTTTTTCCATTCATTCCACTCTGAGGGTGTGTACCAGCTTCGAGAAGACTAGAGAATATCCTTTCCCAAGCTTGTCAAAAATCCTGTTTTGATGGATCTTGTCTTGGAAGCACTTGTAATGACTAGATACCCATAAATCACCTATGGACACACCGACATGAAACATGGGACTGCTTCAGAGAGATGGGATAGGACTAACTCAAGGATTAGGGTAATATGAAGGAGGGCTCAGATTGACCTTTAAGTAAACGTTTTTAGGCATGGTATGGTTGTCATGCTTGAAAATTGGGAATTTTCTTGTTGCAAATTTGCATGACAATATACTTGTAAAGACTTAAAAATCCTCCACGAAAACAGAAAAACAACAACAGAAACTTGTGCACAACTACACTTGGAGGAAAATAAACCCCTAGGAGGCATGCCATATTTAGAAATAATGCTTCAGATGAATCGCGTTGACTGGGATCATAAGCTCTTCTCCATCTGTTCTTGCAAGCTAGAATGCATTATGTGGCTTGCATCCAATGATGATGTATGGTCCACTCCAAAATGAATCAAACTTTGTGTGAGCACCTAGTTTTTCTCTATCTTCATCCCACTTCAGCACTAAGTCACCCTCATTGAAGACTCTTGCCTTGGCCTTCTTGTCAAATTTTCTCTTAATTTGAGCTTGATTCAGCTCCATAGACAACATATCTTGGTTTCTGGATTCTTCAAGCTCCATAAGTTGTGCATACCTTACCTCCATGGGCTCATTTTCCATTAATTTAACTTGATACATCAGTTCTAAAGCTATGGAAGCTCAAGAGAAATGGGAAAATTTGCTTCAAGGCCATAAACCAGTTTGAAAGGTGAATTTGAAATTGATCTTTATGAGTTATTCTATCAGCCCACAAGGCTTCCTTCAACTTGGTATGTTAGGTTCATTGATTTTCATATGTAGTTCTTCTGATTATCCTTAGCAGATTTTTTTTTTGTACTTTAAGCCAATCCATTACCTTGAGGGTAATAATTGGATGATGTGTAAAGTAAATGCCATTCTGAACAACCCATGCAAAAATCTTTCCACCTACAAAAGCTTTTACATTAGCTAAAATTATAGTAGAGGGAACACCAAACCTGGTTATTATGCCTTCATAGAAGTCCAAGATGCTTGTCTCATTAGCTTCTTTCAAAGAAACTGCTTCAGTCCACCATGTGAAGTAATCAGTTGTGGTGAGTATCCATTTATGCCCCAAGCTTGAAGGTGGGTTTATGAGACCAATGAAATCCAAACCCCATTGAGAAAAAGGCTTATCAACTATAATTGGCTACAGTGGTAAGGAAACAAGCCTTTCTTTTCCTATAAAGAATGCACACTTTTGACATTTTCTTACCCAAGCATGGTTGTCTTTGAAGAGTGTAGGCCAATAATACCCTCCTTTCATGATCTTGAGGGTTGTAGTTTTTTCAGAATAATGCCCTCCTCCTTGACGATCATGAAACTGTTCAAGTAACCTTTCAACTTGATTGGGCTCAACACATCTCAACAACACACCATTAATATCTTTCTTAAATAACACACCATTAACCATTAAGAACGGGATGGATTGAAGTCTAAAATACCTCCTTTTTGAGTTGTCCAAACTTGGTGGGTACATACCATGCTGAAGGTACACTGTCATGTCCAAAATCCAATCTGTAGGCTGTTGATTTTCTACATTTTCAGGTCCATTCTGCAGCAATAAAACAAATTCCTTTCTCTCTTGCATGTTTTGAGCCAAGTGCTTGCATAAACCTTTGCCTCTAATCAGTTTGGTAACTTTAATGATGATATCATATTCCATGACTGTAGTGATCCAACCTGCTCTTTTCTCACTTATATCCTTGTTCAACAAAAATTCTTTGATACTTGGATGAGCAACCATTAGATTAATTTTGTTGTTAGAGAGAAAATGCCTTGAATTTCTTGAGTGATCTAACAATTGAAAGTACATGTTTTTCAATGAATGAGTACCTTGTTTCATACTCCATCAAAATTTGACTGAAAAAGGAAATTGGCTGCTCTAAGCCTTCCTTATTCTGTTGTGTTAACATTCCTGAGATGGTATCCATGTTAGCATAAGCGTACAATATGAAATATTTTGAAAAATCAGGATTTATGAGTGTTGGGGCTGAAGTTATGGCTTGTTTGATGGCTTCAAAACTGTTCACTCCTCCTTTTGACCAAGTAAAATTCTGATCCTTCTTGAGCATATTGGTCAATGGCTTTGAAAGTGAAGTAAAATCAGCAATGTACCTTCTTATAAAATTAATCTTTCCCAGGAAACTTTGAAGTGATTTCTTATGTTTTGGCAATGATAAAGAAAGAATAACACTTACTCTTTCTGGATCAATCATCATACCATGTTTTGAGATGATATGGCCAAGAATTTTACCCTCATGAACTGAAAACACACACTTTTTGGGATTAAGTGACACACCATATTCTCTGCACCTTTCAAAAACTGCTTTGAGTTGTGGTAAGTGGTCACTTGCAAGCTTTGAAAACACTGTGATATCATCCAAATAAACTAAGAAAACTTGTTAATGATACCTTGGAATTCCATATCCATGGCTCTCTGAAAGGTTGCACCTGTATTGGAAAAACTAAATGGCATCTTTTTGTATGCATAGGTGCCCCATTTAGTTGTGAATGTTGTTTTAAACTGATCTTCTTCCTTGACAAGTATTTGGTTATAACCACTATACCCGTCAAGTAAAGAATATATTTATGAACATGCAACCAAATGAAGTATTTGTTCAATGGAGGGCAAAGGATAATGATCCTTAACAGAAGCCTTATTCAAATCACAAAAATCAACACATAATCTGATTTCACCATTTTTCTTTCTTACCGGTACAAGGTTAGCTACCCAAGTTGAGTGCTTAATGGGGAAGATAATGGAAGACTCAATGAGTTTTTCAAGCTCTATCTGCATCAAGGGTTCCAACTTGGGGTTAATTGGCCTTTGTTTTTGTCTAACTGGTTTTGAATCAACCTCTAATTCAATAGTATGATGAGCTAAAGAGGGATCAAAACCTCTTAAATCACTGTATTGCCAAGAAAAAACATCTACATACTCTCTACAAAGCTCAATAAATGCATCTTTTTCAGCTTGTGAACATATTTTACCAAGATTGAGACTCTTACCATCAAGAATGGTGACATTTTCATGTTGATCTATTCCTACAGCAAGGACAACCCTCTCATGCTTCATTTCATCATTTTCACCAAAGATGGCTTCCAAAGTGACAAGGCCTTTTGGGATCTTGTTTGTTTTGAGCTGCATAATCTGGTCCTCATATCTATTTTACAGTTTTCCTTGGTTTTGAGCAGAAAATTCAGCCTCTTCCTGTAAAAATATGATTATATGTGCATCATCATCAAAAACCTACAAATGTATCTTATTATCCAGAATAGATGTCCTCACTATAACCTTGATATGAGGTTGTAATTTATCATTTCTGATATCAGCAGGTATATCAAACTGAGATCCAATGGTTGCAAGCCTATCAGCATGTTTATTTATGTCTCTAGGAATAGTTTGAATATTGAAAGCAAGAAAATCCTCAAGCATGTCCCACACTCTATGTCTATAGGTTCTCATTAATGGATTCTTGCAAGCATTAGAACCTCTCACCTGATGAATAACAAAATTGTTGTCCCCAAAAACCTATAAATTCTTGATTCCCTTTTTCCTTGCCCACTATAAACCATGAATAAGTGCCTCATATTCTGAAACATTGTTAGAACAACCAAATTGAAACTTAATAGTTGAGAAATGCTATTGTTTTGAAGGTGAAATCAACATCAAACCAACTCTTGAACCATGTTGGTTTTTGGAGCCATCAAAATAAAGTTTCCATAAACCATCATCTTGCTGATTTTCTTTCACCATAGCTGGTATTTCATTGTTATCCTCATGAATGCAATACATTCCAAATCCTTGTTATTCAATGATTATATAGGGGTCATACTCATAATCCTCATTAGTCTTTCATCCTTAAATAAATTTGGAACACCTTCTAATGCATACCCAATTTCAGCTCAAATCACCTAGTTGCTCTTCACTTACAATATAATTTGCATTTATGGCACTAGGTGTGTAAGGCTCAATGTGAAAATTTGACAAAGGCTCAAATTGATGGTAACTTTAGTTCCATACCTGGTTCTAAAGACAAGATATGTCCAATCAACTGAAAGATAACCACCAATCTTGGATGTGAAGTCTCTAGATAAGCACATAGCAAAATAAGGTGGTAAATCCACCACCATCACATCCTGTAAGATTGTAACACTTGGACAAGCATGCAAATCTAGTTTCAGATTTTTTATCATTCCAATGGTCTTAGTTGATGAACCATCAAGTTGTAATACTCCTTTGGTACTTGGTTCATACTTAATACCCAAAATTTTAGCAACTAACTTGGGCATAATAGTGTTGTTAGCTCCACTATCAACCATGTAATTATGAACTAATGAATCTCCAATAATCAGAAAAAGATAGAAAGGAGGTGGTTTAACCATTTTTACCTCTCCAACAACTTTTTTACCTCTTTAGTGCTTTTTTTTGTACCTTTAGTTTGCTAGTTTGCAATTTCCATCACCATGTTGGTTGTGTTTTCCACACGGTCAGCCTGTTTTGATGTTAATTTCAGACCTGCAAGCTCTTGGACCAGCAAGTCCTTTTGTCCCAAAATAGATAATGTGTCCCACATGCTCATAGTGACATTAGATTTCTTCATATGATCCACTATGTTGAATGGAACAACTCCTACCTTAATCTGATTTTTCAAAACAACAGCTTGTTCTTGAACATGAGATGAAGAAAAAATCTTACTAGTAATATTCTGATTTTCATGAGCTGGTACAATAGTTTGATCACCTAAATTTTCTTCCATGGCCCTCTTTCTTGACCTTGTAACAGGCTGCAACAAATTCAACCTTTTCCTTGGCTCCAATTTCCTGATTTACAGCCACATGATCTTTTGTTTCAAAGTTAACCATTGTTGCATCTGGCTGCCCCTATTGTACTTGTGCAAAATTTGGGTCTCCTTGTGCTATAAGGTAAGAAATTTACTGAATATGATAATATGCCTCCTCTTGAGTCATATGTGGCATAGAAAACCCTTGTGGTACCATCTCTAAGGCTGTATTTGCTCACTAGGATGCATGTTAGGATCTGACATCATGTTTGTTTACATGGGAACCAAGGCTCTTGAAGTTGTAGGGGCATTAGGATCAAAAGTTGCAAGTGGTTTAGCTGTTGTAATGGTTGATTGTGCTTGATATGGAGGTCTATAACCTTGAGAAGGAGGTCTATAATTGTTAAAAGGCTGAAAAGCTGGCTGATATGGCCTACTTGCTTGACTTTGATTTCTTTTAATTGCACACCTCATTTGATAAGGTTTTAACAAATCATTTCAAGTCATCAATGTCACTAGGTTGAACTGTGGGAGGTAATGGTGGCTTTTCACTTGGTGGAATAGGAGCTAGCTAAGGATAAATGGGCATAGAGGGTCTAGGAGCCAATTTTCTGTCTTGTATAAGGTTGTTTTCTACTCTTATTGCAATGTCAAAGGTTGCGGGAAGAGTAGTACCACCCATGGACTGAATCATAACAACAATATCACTATTTAATGCACACAAATAATACCAAAAAACATGTTCAAGTGTAGGCTTAACTGCTGCTGGAATCTTTTCCCAAGTCCTAGTAAATCTCAAATTGAAATTTGTCATGAACTCTTGGGGTGCATGTTTAATGGTAGTAAGCTACTCAATAAGGGATAAATGATCAGATTTGTCCTCAAATTGTTTGCACAAGGCTTCACTCAGTAAATCCCAAGAAATGATTGATCCTAATGTCAAACTCTTATACCATTGAAGAGTTTGGCCTTTAAAGGAAACAACTAATAGCCTGAAAGAAACATCTTCCTGAGTAATATTATGCATGGAACAAAGGGCTGCAACATCTCGAATGTATTTGGTAGGAGTAACTTAGTTTTCACCCATGAAATATGGAAGGATTTTTAAGGCAGCATTGGATATATCATGATAAATAACAATTTGGAAAGGGTGACTGTACGTACCCAAAATTGTAGGGTACTGCACCACCGAACAACGTTACACGTGCCCCAATGATGATACAGGTCTCCTCGCAAGGTGTTCAGGATCCAGAAAATCTCTCCAAGTGTACGTTAACATCCTGCATGCCCCACTTAGCCCCTACATGCTTTGTTTTTCCCTTCCCCCCTCTTTTCCTTTGCTTTTTGGTCTTCAGTGACGAAACCGCCACCCTGCCTAGGCGGCGGTCTCGTGACTGCCACCCAGGTAGGGTGGTGGTCTAACCGCCGCCCTGCTCAGGGCGGCGGTCCTTCACGCATTTTTCCAGAACGTTCCTTTTATCGTGACTCACATAAATTTCAACGTTTACCAGCTTTTTTCACCGCCTTTGCTCGTATTTATGATTCTGGTTCCCTGGAATAGTGTTTTTCCATTGTTTATGGTAAAAGAGTTCAAATTGGTTTTCACCTTTGGGTAAATGGGGATTCTATAAATAGGTGGTTTGTTTTCAAGAAAATGGCTCCCCTCAAATTTGCCTCTGATTATCTCATTTCAAATTTTAGTCTTTCAGTTCTTGCTTAGGAGTTGATTAGTTTTCATTTGTTGCATGCATAGTTAGTGTTGTTTTGCTGTTTAGAAGTCACATAATCTTCTTGTGCTAGTGTTGTTATTGTTTCATACAATCAATTGAGGTAGGATAGTTCCATTTTCAGTCAGAAGCCATTAAAGTTGTAGGTTTTGTTCATCAAAAAGGATAGTTTCAGGTTCTGGACATTTTATGTTGTATGACTCGCAATAAATCCCGCTAGGAATTGCATAAGCCAAGCTCTGTTCTCTTGCGCTATCCCTCTCCTACTCACATTGTATTCAGTCTGCATCCAAAGCTGCCATTATTTCGATACCAACTTCTGTTGATGCTAACATCACACGCTTTTCTGGATTCACGTGAGCACGAAGGAACGAGGAGACCACACTGAGGGGACAAAGCCACACACAATCGGATTCGCCACTGTTCTGCAAAATCCAGGTTCAAGCTATCAAAATTCTAGTTAAAACATATCAAATAGAGTAGTGAATCATTTCATTTCAGTTAATCTCACTTTCGATATTGCCAGGGAAGCTGTGGGGATTGATAGTTTCTGAGAAACTATGATTCACTCCTCACTTCTGAGGTAGGATCGAGAGTCTTTCAAATAGATTAGATCAGTTATTCGGTTATTTAGAATAGATTTACAACTGCACAGGCAAGTAGCTATACTCGGCTGCTTTGTTTGTTTTTAATTTTGTTATTAGTTTAGTTGTCAATTTCTAGATATATTAAATAATTTCTCTTTCAATTCCGTTCAATAGTTTATCAAAAATACAAAATTAGTTTAGTTATGCTGTGGATATACTTTGTATAATTAGTTCATTTTACTTTTAGTTAGATTTATATTGTTTCTTTTGTATGACAATCACGGGACCTAGGGAGCCCAGAGAATACGTATTCGAGCCAATCGTGCCTCAACCCAATCTTGTTACAGACAATAACTGATATAGATTAGAATCTTAGAATCCAAGTCTTCCGAACAACAATAGACCTACAACAGATCAGCTCACAGTTAAGAGGATTAAACATAGAAGACGACCAAGCACACACGTTTTGGATAAACCAGCCAAACTACAGATTACCCTAAATAGATACCCGCATGACTGTAGAAGGGCTTGAAAGAGAGAAAATTTTTGGTTGTGATCCTTTGGTCCCACAGCCAGATGCAGGAGATATCCTCATTGACATAGACACTAGCTTAAGAATTCAAGTTGCCAGAACACCTATAAGGTACTCTGAGAAGATTGCACAACTTTTAGTTCTAAATATAGAGGCCGAAAAGGCATACGACTACTGGATATTAGGGATTAGGGATTAATTCCACACATGACCATAGGAAGTCCAAAACAACCATGAACTTATGGTTGTGATCCACAAATCCCACAACCCAACGAGCCCACAAATCAATCAAACATTTGACACGTTGGTTTACGGACATTAGTGTTTAGATCCTCTCCACTTCCACCAATATTATCACACAATTATCCTTATTAGATATAGTAGCTAACCAAGCTAAGGATTTCTGGACTAGACCAGAGAATCACCCATAGAATCCACTATATATCCATAATCCATCTTATGACCCTGTCTGGAGACATACATGAAACAATCCCAGGTCATTTTCCACGTATCCCACAACCTATAGATCGGATTACGCCAGAGCTCGATATTGATTGGAGCCTTCGAGCAGCCATCCTCACCGAATGATCTATCACACCAATTCAGGTTAGGAGGGCCTTCTTTTCCTTAGATTCACAGATTCCATTAGTGCGTGTCGAAGACATAAGATTGCCTAACTAGTTCACCTATACCCCACGTATATTCCATCCCCACCGGCTGTCTCGGCACGACCTCGGGAGGTCGAGTGCGAGGAAGAGTTACTTGTAGATTCCCATGCTCACTTGTCACTTTTCCATCGTACAAAATTGGTGAACCCAACGTGAAACAAACAAACTATTCATCTTTGTACCTCGTTAGCCTTCACATCAGCTTCACAACAAAATTGGTGAACCACCCTTTTTAGTTTTATTTCTTTCATCCACCTTCGCTCTTTCCCATTATTCTGCAGGTATTCATATACCTCTCGAATATGTCGGATTCGATGCATATGGCAGACCTCTTTCAGGTCTTGAAACAAGCTATAGTCAAACAAATAGACAACCATCACCCTCGCTTTCTGCATGGGCTGATAACTATTCAAATAATTATTTATCATCTCAAACTCCACCTCAAAGGACTAGATATAGTTCTTCTTTCCAAATAGAGGAGTTGGATCAGCTCACTCAAACACAACAACCAGAGCCTTCAGGCTCTAATAACATGACGCTTACTGGAGAATCTATTTCATCTCCTCAGGTCTTATTCAGACCACAGATCAGTAGACAGTCAGACCCACTTCCTTTTTTGGATGAGGAATACTTAGCACGCTTCGCTAAAAGTGAGCAACGCTTCCAAAGCATGTATCCACCAGTAGGGAGCTTACAAGTACAATCTGATACTCTATTCCAGGAAAACACCCCCATTCCTCCACCTACGGGAAATGCCCTCGGTGATGTTTGGCAGGGTAACGACCAATTCATAGCAGGGTATCATACCCCTTTGCAACCTCAAATAATACAACAAATGCCCTCAAGGAAAAATACCGTATCTTCACCAAATGAGGTCATTTCAGCCTTGGCTGAAAAGGTTAGAGGGCTGGAGCTTGCTCAAGCAAATCAAAATTCATATTTTGGGCAAGTAGGAATCCCCAACCCTCCACATCATCCTAGCCAAGTAGACCTCCTCACAGGAACAGGCACGTTGGGCATGCCTCCTCAGTATTCACAACAAACGCCAACTAGAACCACATTTGCTAATGCCACTCCGGTGGAAAATATGATACCTCCTGGTTTAGTACAAACCAATCCATTCCTGAGCAATACTCCTCCATACTTAAACATGTATTCCAAATCACCACAAGGAGATATGTTCTCTTCTCCTGGCATGTTCGCTCAACCACAGGGATTTCCTTATGCCCCTACGAATACATATGCTACACCATATCAATAAACCGTCCCACCTCTACCCCCCTAGCAAGTGCCATCGATGGTCAAAACCTATGCGATAGGAACTTATTCAGAATATTTGAAAGAACCTTTAGACTTCACCATACGAAGCATCATGCTTCCAAGACCTCTTCCCAATTTTCCCAAATACAAAGGGGAGGGAGACCCGAATGCACATATCAAGGCCTATGCCACAGCCATTCGAGAACTGCTCCCTTGGGATGGGGTTGTTGCTAAAATATTCCCCAAAACTTTAGAGGGCATTGCCCTCGATTGGTACTACAGAATACCTCAAGCTTCCATCCATTCATTTAAACAACTCGTTTCAGAGTTCATCAAGGTGTTTGACATGAACAAACTGTTGAGAACAGGAATCAGGGAATTCTTGCATATTAAGCAAGAACACAATGAATTTGTTGCTCATTTCATCCAAATATGGCGTACAGTCCTTTATTCTTCAGCAAGTGCTCCAAACATGGATCAGATGGAACTATGTGATTTATTCCTTCATTCTCTCAGTAGAGAGATAAAGGAAGAAGTCCAGAAGTTCCCACTAAGAACTTACGATGAAGTACTTGAGAGTGCCCTCCGAATAGATCAAGCTGCAATAGATAGCGGTCACAAGACGTATGGAACAAACGGGAGGTTAATCATCCCCAATCAAAACACTACGACCTATCCTAGTACAGTAAATGCCAATCAAGGACCTAAAATCCTTAACAAGAATCATGGAGTGACAACAGATGGAGTAACTGACCAAGCTAAAAAGGAAAATGTTGTAAATACTCCACCACCAGTTAACAATCAACGAAACAACAATTTTACCCCAACAATCAATGCAGTGGATTTTAATCGTCCACAACAACAACAACAACAACAACAGGTCCAAACACAGGGTCCAAGACAAAACGCAACTGGATATCAAAACCAAAACCAAAACCAAAGACAACAAGTACAAAACTTTAATCCTAATAGTCAACAGTTTAATCAGAGTTTTAGACCACAACACGCGCCAAACCAGCAACCTAGGAATTACAATCCTAACTCGTATTGTGGTTTCCACAAAATTTGAGGCCATGACACTAGGACTTGCCGCGATTACAATAAATTCATGCAACGTTTTCCAGAGGAACAAAGACAACTTTTCATAGATATGTTCTTAGCAGATCCTGCATCACCTGCACCAAATACTTTCATGGGAGCAGTCTCCCCTCAAAATGCACCCCTCAAGATCTTCAATGATCCACTCCCAAATCACAATAACAATAAATTAAATCCAAATGGGATGAACAAGGGTGTAATGACAGGAAACAATGATCATGAAGCCTCGACTTCACTAAATCCACCTGTCGCACCGCAATTAGGAAGTCAGCCACGACCCAAGATAGTCAGTTTAGTGGAGTTAGACACTGAGCTACACGTGGAAGCTGTAACAAGGACACGAGAGTATTCCTCTCAGCCAAATCCAAGTTACCCGCTAGAGACAGATAACATTCAACAACCATTAGTAAAACCCCTAGGTGCCTATGATTTAATTAATGACCTAACAAAGACCTTCTCCCACATCTCCTTTTTGGACTTGTTGAAGAACTCTCCTACCCATAGGGCTGCTCTTTTAGAAGCATTAGGTTTAGGTCATTTAATTAACATCACTCCACCTCCCGAAACACAAGTAAACCATATAGACTTCGATATTCACCCTCCAGGGCAGCCAGATAGGGATACCGAGTTTATATTTGACATAAACAAAATGCCAACAGACACTGAGATTGCACGTAGAGGTGATCCAGCCTTACATTTACAAGTGTGGGTTTATAACAACTACGTTAAATGCACAATGGTTGACGATGGGGCAGCAGTTAACATAGTCCCCTTCTCTTTCCTTCAAAAGCTAGGGTATGGAGAAACAAATTGGTCCACGACTCGGAATACACTAAGATGCTATGATAGCCTTAAAGCCACTTCGATTGGGACTATAATACTACCAGTCACCTTAGGACCCAAAACAATCCTAACTGAGTTTTATATTATAGATCAGGAAACTAACTATAATATGATCCTCGGCCGACCATGGATACACCGTATGAAGGCAATCCCTTCTACGTTATTTCAAGAAATAAGATTCTTGCACTTAGGAAGGATATTCATAGCAAAAGGTGATCCGAAACCATTCGATATACACCTAGCAGACCTGAAGAAAAGGCCAGGCATTCACTCTGAGTTTGAACTCACAACAAACCAACTGAACAAACCAACCGACTCAAAACCAGAAGAAAAATTGATACCTACAATGGAAATAGAAGTTACGAACCTAGTCAAGAATATCCCAGCCCTCAAGGATGAGGCTAACGTTGTAGAAATAGTATCATTAGGAACTACTGCAAAAATTGTCGAATTACTAGAACAAGATCTACCAATTTTCCTACCATTTGATTCTGTAGGTATGGGATATACCCTAGGAGTTGGTTCTCTTCCAGCAGAGGAACTCTGCATGGTAGAAGTAACCGAAGTAGAAGAAATAGACGTAGCAAATGTCCCAACATCCATCTTCCCAACTAAATATTGGACTCTCCATTTCAATGGAGCTAGATGTCATTATGGAGCTGGGGCAGGTGTGATCTTTACTTCACCCGAGGGAAAGATCCTACCATTCACCTTTAAATTAAACTTCAAATGTACAAACAATGGCACTAAGTACGAAGCCCTCCTCCTTGGTCTCCTCATAGCTAAAAGGATCAGTGTTAATAACATCAGAGTGTTAGGAGACTCACAATTAGTAGCAAACCAAGTCTCTGAGGTGTATGAGACTAGAGCTGAACACTTACAGCTCTACAAAACAGCAGTATTAGATTTGAGTAAAGGATTTGACTTCATATCCATTGAGGCAATCCCACGAGAACAAAACCTTCTCGCATATTTGATAGCAACCTCAGCTTCACGTTTTACTCCAAACAGTGAGTTGGAAGACACCCGTTTCATGGTATCCCTTCGTACTGAACCATTAGTAAAGAAAATGTCAAATCCTCTCTTAACAAACATAGCTGAGAATAAATCTACTATCTTAGATCACGTTGATAGTGATAGAGCCACTCTTGATTACCTAAATGCCTATGCAGAGTTACATCTCACCCATCACATGGTAGATTTGTCCTTAATCCCACATTCATCTTCTTACTTTGGAAATCCCATGATAGAGCTTCCCCCACAAAAGGAGCTCGACATATACGCGGTAGAGAATGGAGAAGATCTGGAACTACCTCCAGCCCCACCTGAGTTTGAAGAAGGTAACGCTTCTTTAATCAAAGAAACGATTGATATTAACATCGGAATGGAGGAAGAACCAAAGATCTTGAAACTAGGATCTTCGTTAACTCCAGAAGAGATAGAAATACACACTCGAATCCTCAAAGAACATCAAAAGGCTTTTGCATTTAATTATAAAGAAATGACAGGAGTTGCACCACACATCGCAGTACATAACCTCGTCACCAAATCAGATGCAAAGCCAATTAAACAAAAATCGAGACCAATGAAACCCAAGGTAGCTCTCATGGTGAAGGAAGAAGTAATGAAACTCCTCCAAGTAGGGTTCATCAAACCAGTTGATTACTCTCAGTGGGTATCTAATATCATTCCCATTCTCAAAAAGAATGGGAAGATACGCATCTGCATAGATTTCTGAGACATTAACAAGGCGTGCCCTAAGGACGACTTCCCATTACCATCCATTGACGTCATCGTTGACGCAACAGCTGGATTTGAGCTTTTGTCTCTCATGGATGGATTCTCAGGATACAATCAAATCAGAATATCTGAACAAGACCAAGCCAAAACCACGTTTATAACTCCTTGGGGAACCTATTGCTACGTTGTTATGCCATTCGGTCTCAAGAACGCTGGCGCTACATACCAGCGGGAAATGACATATATATTTCATGATCTTATTCATAAAATCATGGAATCCTATGTAGATGACTTGTTGGCAAAAGCCAGGAAGCGTGCGATCACTCGAAAGTGCTCCACATCATTCTTTCACGTTTGATCGAATACGGAGTCACACTAAACCTAGAAAAATGTGTATTTGGTGTGACAGGAGGGAAACTCCTGGGTTACATCATATCATCACGAGGGATCGATGTAGACCCAGCCAAAATCCAGGCTGTTCTTGAAATGATCCCACCTTCAGATGAATCTGGAATCAGGTCATTTCTTGGGAAACTCGGTGCAATCCAAAGATTCATCCCAGACTTGAGCTTTGCTGTTCATCCAATCAACAATCTACTCAAGAAAGATTATAGTATCGATTGGACCGAAGACTGCAATGAGGCTTTCGAAGCAGTTAAGCATTTCTTGTTGTCACCACCTACGCTAATGCCTCCTAAGCCAGACCACCCTTTAATCTTATATTCACGAGCTACCAATGTCTCGCTAGCCTGCATGCTGGCTCAAGAAGATGATGACAAAAGAGAACGCGTGATCTATTTCATTAGCTGAACATTACTCGATTATGAAACACGTTATACGCAAGCAGAACAAGAATGCCTTGCCATAGTCTTCGCAACCAAATGCTTAAGACATTACATGCTAAATCAAGAAACAAGGGTCATTGTAAAAATAGACCATTTACGAACTTTCCTCACGCAAGGGTCCTTGTCTAAAAAGGTTGGACACTTTATAACCTTAATGGGTGAATTTGAATTAACTTTTGTAAACCAGAAGTCTGTTAAGGGACAAATCATTGCAGATTGGTTAGCTGATAACCCGTTAGACGGAGGCGATCTAGTAGATCTAGATTTTCCTTGATGAATGCATATATTACATCGAAACCAGACCTCCCATCTCTGAATGTCCTTGGTATACTGATATTATTAATTATATCATGGACCATACATATCCAGAAGGTGCTACACCACAACAAAGAAGGTGGTTACGCATTATCGTAGCTAAATACATTATTATAGAACAAGTGCTCTATCGTAAGGCTTTCGATGGAATGCTTCTAAGGTGTGTTGACACAGAAGAATCCAAGAATATTCTCTATGAATCCCACAGTGGAATATGTGGTGGCCATTTTGGTGGTCATGCCACTGCCCACAAAATACATCGGATGGGCTATTTCTGGCCCACTCTAGAACACGATGCAGTAGAGTTTGTACGTAGATGCCATAAATGCCAAGAATTTTCCCACGAGATTCACATGCCGGCATAAGCTCTACAACCAATCATGACTCCATGGCCCTTTTCTACATGGGGCCTAGATTTGATAGGGAAGTTCTCTCCCTCATCAATGGATGGCCATAACTTCATAATCACGGCCACCGAATATTTTACCAAATGGGTAGAGGCTATGCCTCTTACCACTGTACCAGGTGCCGTGATCGCCAAGTTCATTTTGAACCAGATCATTTGCAGGTACGGTGTCCCACAAATCATTATCTCAGATAATGGCACTTCCTTTAAGAATGACGAGGTCCGTGAGCTATGCAGTAAATTTAAAATAAACCATCATACAGCCTCCCTGTATTACCCTCAAGCTAATGGGCAGGCTGAAGCAACAAACAAAACGTTGAAAGCTATTCTCCTTAAAATGGTAAAAGAAAACAAATGAGATTGGCATTTAAAGTTATATCCAGCCTTGTGGGCCCACCGGACCTCAATAAGAACACCAACGGGAGCAACTCCTTTCTCATTGGTATTTGGCGCAAAAGCAATTCTCCCACTCAAGGTTGAGATACCCAGTCTCTGCATCTCCCTACAAGGGATTCTGGATGAAGAAGCTTATAGAGAAGCACACCTCTCCCAACTAGAAAGCCTAGATGAGGCCAGGTTAGATGCTGAATATGGCATAGAGTCTATGCTGACCGGATGTGCCGGAAAGTATAACAAAAGGGTCTATGAACGAGATATATATGAAGGAGATCTAGTTCTAAGACTAGACAGCCGGATTGATAAAAAGACCGGTGAAGGAAGGAAATTCCGGCCCAAATGGTTGGGCCCATACCAAGTCACGAAAGACTATGGAAATGGTGCATATCCTCTTATGTACATTGGAAGGTGAGGAATTCAACAAAACAGTCAATTCCTTGCATCTTAAACGATTCTATGCATAAGCGACCAGCACTATTTGTATAATTATATCTACATTGCATCCTCATGTAGTTAGGTTCATTTTGTCCACTCGTTTCGTAAAATTTTGTGATCAAGGAACTTATTCTCAAGCAATTCATTACAAACTTCTGATGGTATTGGCATAAGCATTCTAATCATACTTCTTAATTTTCATAACATCATCACCTGTTTTGGAATCATTTCATCAATATAAAGCTAGATATGACAAAGTCTTAATGGTAACCATACCAAGGCCTGCATGCTTGTTCTCACTTTTGGTTTCTTCCTAGGATAGGTGTCTTGCCTATGGTCTGTTCTAGAAGCTTCATAGTGTCACATCTATCCCGTATATATATCTATTTGGAAATAAGAACATACTGACATTTTTTCTCAAATAAATAAGTCAAATATAGATCAAACAGAAAATTTTATTTTTACACATTTCCTTGCCCTACCAACCTTCGGTGATGAGCTTGCATCTCTTACTAGTGACGTAGGGTTGGGAAAGGATGGGAATGCCCTTACTCACCTGTGCCTTGTCCATGGTGATAAGCCCATGCTTCCTACTAGAAGCATGGGGCAAGGTGTAGGGGGTTCTCTTGACAAAAAACATTGAAGGTCATAAGCAAACAATTCAAATAAACCTTTGAAATCTTGAGTCAAAAACAAATGAATCAGATGTCCAAAATTCCAAGAGAGTTCAAAACCCCGAAAACCAGATTTTGTCAACCATGTGGCCATCTACGGATCTAAGTCTAGATAAACCGCAAAGCAAGTTGCATTCTAAACTACGGAGTCACTTGAGTAGAATAGGTTTGTAGCGTCCCACTTTGGTTCCACCAAATCTTTTTCTATCTCTCATCACTACCATTCAACAAATTTCATAGCTTGTGCCCTTTCTAGCTCTCCGTGGTGAGCCCTCGCATCTTACTAGTTGCGTGGAGTTAGGAGTGGGGCAAGTTCATCTGCTCATCATACCAGCTTGTCATCATGTTCTGTCAAAACTATATAAAGTACCGGAAAATTTCTTATAGAATCTAAAGTTCAAGATCACATTGTGTTTACGTTATCATATATCAGCATCACGAAATACAAAAAGAAAGAAAACATTCACATGATTTGTTCTCCATTTGCATACATTCTGAAAAGCATATAAAAATAACATAATAATATACATGTGGAAACAAATCACAAAATCCTAGATACCAAAAAGAATGATCCATATATATATATATATATAATATAATCAAGTTTCCTATACAATGCCATCATGTGCTAGGCATGGTCAAAAATGCTCAATGAGCCTGGGAGATACAAAATAAAACGTATGAACAATCTAAGAGAGCCAAGTGGCCTCTGAACCCCTATGAGACCCCTCTGAAGGTGCATGACCATGTCTAGGAATCCGGTTACGCTGGCACTCTGAATGCACTGAGGGTTCACAATCCCGAGGAGCAACTGAAGCCTCACTATGAGAGCGAATCCTCATCTTACCTGTCCAAGTTAATGTACCAAACTAAACACAAAAACCCTTGAAAAACTCAAATGAAATCGATACCTGAATAAGACAAGATCTGAAGATGTAGATGGAAAAGAAAGCCGATGTAGACAAGACGGGCGCACACGAGTGATCCTGCAAAGTAGATCCAAGAAACCTGCGAGACACAGATGCTTGACAGAAAAAGACCACGTTAAAAGATATTTGGGTGGACTGCCCGAAAAGTGGGTCCGGGAAGCGATAAGCTCCCTCGGCGGATGTCAGTCCACGTTTTCAATTAAGGAAAGAAGCATACATGATAAAAGATGTAAGTAAATGTCTATATTTTGATTAAAAATGACAGACAGAAAAGTAAACAGCAGACAGAAACCAATAAAAAATAGGAAAGTGTGAAAACAATGCTGGATTTGTGTTCCCTGAATTATTTTACCTGTCCGCAGGTAGATCGGCGTCGATTAGGAAAATCGACGTCGACTGAGAAGAATCGGCATCGACTGAGATAGGTCGGCGTCGACTAGAGAGAATCGGCATCGACTGGGTACAGTCGGCGTCGACTTGGGGAAAATTGCAGGAAGATTGAGAAACAGACAGTGGAAGCTAGATCGTCGATCTCCGCTGGATCTGCAAGAGCCGTAGGGATACTGACAAGGCTCCACCTTGCTGGATGCAGGAACAGAGTCACCAAGAGATCGATGGAGGCTCACGATGTCGATGTGGTAGGAGCAGAGTAACGGTACTCCTCTCAGGGATTGATTTGGATAGGATTCACTCTCACTTGATAGATAATGCTCAGACTTGATGCTCAAAACTCTCTCATTCTTTCTGTCTCTCTGTCTATCTAACCAGAACTGAATTTTGGCCTTCTATTTGTAATCGGCGCCGACCGAGATGAAATCGGTGCCACTCCAAAAAATCGGCGTCGACCGAGTACCGGTCGGCGCCGATCAGGGAACAGACTCCCGAAATGGCCAAAAGGGATGATTTTTGGAAAGATGAAGTGATCCTTCCACCTCAAATATGGGAAATATCCCACTGCTTGGTTTGGGAGGAGGAGAAATAGGGGGGATAGATGGATAGAATAGATATGGGAGGTTAGGAATTGATATGGGGTAGATAAGTGGTTAGGATATATGTAAAAATATAATTAAATAGTTAATATTTAATTATCTATGGGTAAAACATAATGGGGTGAAATAAACTTAGGATAGATGTTTAAATCAAATATTAAATAATACCCTAAGGGAGAAGTGGTGATATAAACGTGCCCCAGGTTACCCGAGAAGGCAAACGCATGTGGGGGACACTAAATTGGGTAACCAATTTTAGGTGTCTACATTTTGCCCCTTTTTGTCAAGTAACTTGCGATAAGCAAAGTTGCGAGACAAAAACAAGGAGTTGGAAGAAAGGAAGAAAAAGTGATGATGTGATCCCCCTCAAACTAGGGATGGGATGGGCCCCAAAAGAGCAAACCGATCCCAAGTTTGAAAAAGGTAGATGAAAACGCAGGATGCCCCAGCTAGATGCCTGGAGTAGATCTGATCATTAATGACGCACAAAAATAAAAAAAAAGGGCAGCAACCTAAGGAACTCACATTGGTAGGGCAGACTAGACGGTCTCCGCATGAGACGACGTTAGTACCTACAGACCCATGAGTGTAAGGAGGGCTGCAAAATAGTAGCACCTAAAGAGAGACACATTGGTAGGGACAACCAGACGGTCTGCAAAGCAGACGACGTTAGTGCCTACAGACCCGTTAACTCTAAGCTGCCAAAAATGTGAGTGCCCCATGTACAGGGAACAGGCTCGAAATGGATGATAATATCGAAAGTATGTGCCAAAAGGCAACACTCAAGGCACAATAATGACCAAATAAATAAGCCAAGCATCAACACTATGGCAAGAAGATTAGGAGATGGAAGAAAGTGACGTGGAGAAGCCAAAAATGCAACCCATCGGCAACAATGGGCCCAAATCGGCGTCGATCAAACAAATCGGTGCCGACCATAAAAATTGGCGCCGACCATACCAATCGGCGCCGACCGTACCGAGCACATATAAATATGCGAACGGAAAACGTGAACGATTTATTTACACCGTGACGATTGATTTAGAGAGAGTTAAAAACTGATTTTGAGCAACATGGAAGCCTCTGGGAGCAGTCACAAGCGGAAGAGGACACGACCTGGGGTAAGTGGTTCTACCCGAACTTGTCATATAGTTTTATATAATTTTAGCATATTAGGATGCCAATTTTTTTTTTTGAAAAAAAACTGGATAAGTGGGAGGCCAGAGTGTTCTTGACCCGTTGCCTCCCAATCGGCGTCGATCGGAAAAATTGATGCCGATTAGATTAAATCAACACCGATTCACTTCAATCGACGTCGACTATATTTGATCGACGCCGACTAAAATAAATTGATGCCGATTGGACCGAATGAACTAATAAGATGATAAAATGTGTTTTGGATGTTCTGATTTGGATAAATAGGAAGCTAACATTGCTCTTGTTGTTATGGATGCAGGCACAAGAGGTGTTACACATGCGGGATGCTATTCCCGAGCTTCTGGAGACCATTCTACCTGATGTGACTGACACAGATTGACACCACCTAGAGCTAGCCGGGCTCGGGGGCTTCCGGTACTACCGACGAGTGCCTCGAGATGTAGAGTTGATGCGAGCACTAGTGCGACGATGGGATAGCCGAACCTGTAATTTTTGGTTCAAGATGGGTGAGATGACCATCACCCATGAGGATATATATAGGATCCTGAGGCTGCCGATCACCGAGGACCCGATTGAGATTACTCCACGAGAGCAGCAGCAGAGGGCCCTAGGACGATTGTATGGAGACAGGGCAGATGATTCAGAGATAGTGTCTGGGGCGGTGAGGATAGCCTCTCAGTATAGACAGGATGATGCCAGGAGCAGACGGATAGTGTTGATTCAGATGGCGATCTCCTACTTTGCTCTGCCAGATTCAGGAGGTGGGAGATTTCCCATTGTTATTACTAGATTGTGTTTGTGACATCCTACAGTTTAGACAGGTGTTCACATTTTCTGATGCCCTGATAGCTCAGATATATTATGAGTTATGGATGTACACCACCGGTAGGAGGACAGGCATTGATGTTAGTTTTGTGCTCCATTGCTGGGCATATGAGCACATAGCAGTGATCAGGCCATCCGGGCTTCCATGGATGCCAGCAGCAGTGGGGGCCATTGATTATGGATTCTGGTGATGGCGGGCCGACATGGCCCCAGGAGATACAGGGAGATCTGCAGATTGGTATGCCGAGCGCTTCAGGACGCTGACACCAGAGCAGGTCATTTGGAGACCATATCGGGTCTACCCGACATGGGCCGGTCAGGAGGCTCACCTGGTGGGGTTGAGACGGAGCAGGGTGGTTAGGGGCCGCAGGCTAGATATGTGGGAGCACATCCCATTTATACGGTTATTGAGGAAGTTCGGCCTAGTGTAGACAGTTCCGACCACCTATAAGCCTTACAAGTGAGACAGCAGAGAGACTGATCTGCCGATTTTGATCCCGACAGATCCATTGAGGGAGGCCCCACCTTCCACAGACAGTGATGATGATGCCAGAGTGGATGATGGCTATGTGGCATGGTATTCGACAGAGCTACCACGACACCTGCCAGCATCTATAGATGCCGATGAGGAGGATATAGCCACAGTGCTGGAGAGGCTGGAGGGAGAGCATTCTACCCTGACGCAGACACACCAGGTGGCCCTCGAGGAGATCAGAGCTCTGACAGAGGAGAGGGATGCCCTGATACTGGAGAGAGACACAGCTCGTCAGGAGTGAGATACAGTGATCCAGCAGAGGGATCGCTACCATCGGCATAGAGAGGCCCTCAGGGCCAAATATGGTGATACAGGTACTATGTCAGAGTCTGGGACACAGGGTACGACCGTAGGAGGGCCACCACCAGCAGCACCAGCAGTGACATTACGAGCACCTGGTATGGTGATCCTGAGTACTTATCAGTCTCTCCTCGCTGAGGTGAGATACTATGAGGATGCCCTAGCACAACATGCCCCTGAGGTGCCTCGTTACGGCGCGAGGAGGAGATCAGCGACAGCCGCAGCTAGTGGTGCATCAGAGGGAGGGAGCACCGGGAGAGAGTGAGGTGGCGGCAGGCCCCCAGCAGCAGGTGCTTCTATCTCGATAGGTAGTGGCCAGGAGAGACAGCCTGGACCAGAGGAGGGCGGAGGAGATAGTGTCTTCCACCTTATCAGATTTTACGATATAGAGATTGGTGTATTTTGTATTGATAAATTGATGTAGCCTCGATTTGAAGGCATTTTTGATGTATGATATAGATGGCTTGATTGAAAGCCATCCATTCTTTGTTGTACAGATACTCATGTATATATATAGATTCATCATTTTCTTTGTCATATGATTGTACTCATGCTTTTAATTTTGATATACATGGATAGATGTAGCGTAATTGTGATGGATATAGACATATGCTGATAGATGATAAATAGATGTGATTTGATGGACATAGACATAGAGGATAGATAGATGTGATGTGATTTGATGTGATTGATATGTGGATTTAATTTTGATGAAAAATAGATATAGATAGATGTAGTGTAACTTGGATGTACACATTTTTAGATGTTTTGATGGATAGATGGATAGATGTGATTGATATATGTGATTTAATTTATATGATTAAGATGTTAATTGTAATTTTGATGAAAAATAGATGGTAGATGGATAGATGGATACATGTGTTGATAATACATTTGAGATGTTTTTAATTTTGATGAAAATAGATAGTAGATTGTGTTGACAATACATGTAGATAAGATGAAATAGATAGATGATAGATTTTGATTAAATTAACATGTTAAATGTCAATTTAACTGGATGAATAACAAATAATAATGGGAAATACTCTCTGTGAGAGCCAAGGACGTAATGAAATGACCTTGATTAGAAATAAAGGAAATACACCTAGATAAGAAAAAGAATGATAAGCTAGGCCCCTAACCGACCATAAATAGAGACTTTGATAGGAAACCAAAAGACCATGCATACAAGGCCATATATGAGGTTAAAATAAACCTGACACTAGCTAGTCGCAAACCAGATCTAGAAGGTAAATGGAAGGAGAAGTAAGTATTTATCTTGTCAAAATTTACAAAGGACAGAATACATGCTCATATTGGGAAAATAGGGTTCTCCATATGATCGACAAAAGGTCTTATGTCTCAGCTTCATGATTTTTGTTTTGACAGAAGAGCAAACTGATCAATGCGGGAAGTTTGCTAGATATAGAAAGACTGATCGATACGGGAAGTCTTTCAATGATGCTAAGAACAAACAAATAGGAAGTCCTTCAAAGGGATCAATGTCCTTGGAAATTTCATGAATGTAGCCATCCTTCAAGGGATGGTCTGTATTTTGAATGTAGCCATCCTTCAAGGGTATGGTCTATATCTTTTGATTCATTTTGAAAATGCATAGATAGCTGTCCTTCGAGGGATCAGTCTATCTTTTGGGAATTTTTAGGATAGCATTTTTTTTTTGAGCTTTTGGAGCTTTTTTTGAAAGAAGCTGAGTGTAGACCAGATAGATCAGATAGAGGGGAAGAAAACGTATAAAAAGCACGTACTCATGCCCCGAGTAGATTCGATTAAGATAGATACTTGGGACAGATGAAGAAGTGATTAAGGTGTCCCTACTAGGAGGAGGAACATATCCATAAGAAAAATGCCATGAGTAGAGCCGATACTCATATTTAAGGTAGAAAAGACATAACGCGGAGAACCACATAGTTCCGAATCACTATGAAAATATATGACTGGTTGTTAGATGGATGAAAGATCTGTTTTGCGACTAAGATCATGTAAGATAGATTTTAACAGTAGAAGGGCCTTAGATGCAAGGCATTAAGAGGTTCCATTTCAGGTACACCATCCATGGAGGATAGACGATAAGCCCCAGACCCATATTTATGAGTGACTACGTACGGACCCATCCAGTTAGGAGCAAACTTACCACGCTGACTTCGTTCTAGTGTAGTGACATTTTGGTTTTCTTTAAGAACAAGATCACCAATTTTGAAGTCACGGTGTTGCAAGTGCTTGTTATAAGCACGTTTGACATGCTCAAGATAGATTTGATGATGCTCAAGAGCATTGAGATGCCGCTCATCTAGCAACTCAAGCTGCGCTAGATGATTTTGACGATAGTCCTCATCAGAGACAAATTCTCTGAGAGAAACACGAAGAGATGGGATCTGGACTTCCAAAGGAAGAACAACCTCTGACCCATAGATTAGAGAGAAGGGAGTAGCACCAGTAGGAGTACGAATGCTAGTCTGATAAGCCCAGAGAGCAAAAGGGATATGTAAATGCCAATCCCTACCAGCTCGACTAGTTACCTTTGCGAGGATATTACGCAAAGTTTTATTGGAAGCCTCAGCCTGGCCGTTAGCTTGGGGATAGTATGGAGAAGAAAAGCTGAGTTTGATATTGAAAGCATCACAGAGGTTCTGCAAATCAACATTTTTGAAAGATTTACCATTGTCTGTGATGAGTTTGTGTGGAACACCAAAGCGACAAATGATGTGTTGATAGACAAAATCAACAATGGGTTTAGCTTTGGTCGATGAAAGAGGAATAACTTCCACCCACTTAGTAAAGTATTCTGTGGCAGTAATGATAGAATGATGACTGTGAAGAGTGGGGATTGATAAGACCGATGAGATCAAGACCCCATTGTGAAAAAGGCCACAAATCTGTGCAGGTTGCAAAGCTTGACTAGGGATATGTGTAAGATTGGAATGTTGTTGACACTTGACACATTTCTTAGTGTATTCACAACAATCTCGATTAAGAGAAGGCCAATAATAGCCTAAACGTAAGATGCATTTAGCTACGGCCAAGCCACTAAAATGTCCACCACAGATACCATCATGGACTTCCTGGATGGCTTTAGATGATTCAGGGGTTTTGAGGCACCGAAGTAAAATACCATCAAAACCACGTTTGTAGAGGATTCCACCTAGAATAGTATAGCGATTAGCGCACGTAGGATAAAAGATCTTCTACCATTGGAAGTCATATCTGGAGGAAGCACTGAATGAGATAGATAATCAACAATCTATTGATACCACTCATCTTGAGTATTGGTTGTGACGGCATTGATTGAAGTTAGTTGCCTGAGATGAGATGGTTGATCTAATCGCTGCACAGCCACATAAAGTCGCGAGTCTTCGGTAAAAGGTGGAATAAGTGAGGCTAAAGAAGCCATTGTATCTGTGAATCGATTCGCAGTGTGAGGAATAGCTTGGATAGTGAATTTATCAAAATATTGGAGTTGAAAGAGAACGATATCACGATATTTTTGAAGGATATCATTTTTGCATTGATAGACACCCGTGACTTGATTAACGATGAGTTCAGAGTCACCAAAGATGTCGATATGGCGGGCACCAAGATTAATGGCATTTTGAAGACCTAAAACAAGAGCTTCATATTCAGCCATATTATTGGTACACTCAAAGTTAAGTTTGTGTGCGAGTGGAATAGGTGCACCCCAAGGAGGAATCATAACGAAACCTGCACCTCCCCCTTGCTGGCATTTGGATCCATCAAAGAAGAGTTTTACTTTAAATGGAGAAAGACCGAAATCAATTTGTTGGATATACTCATCGGGGAATTGAGCAAGGGGGACTTGAGTGTCTGGAAGAGGAGCATCAGCTAATTGATCTGCAATGACCTGACCCTTGATAGATTTTTGTGGAATAAACTCGAGATCAAATTCTGTCATGAGCATGAGCCAACGAGTGATACGATCATTGTGATAAGGCTTCGCATGCATTGTCTTGAGTGGATTGACACTTGTGACAATGTAAGTTTTGTGATTGAGGAGGTAGTGACGAAGCTTAGAAGTTGCAAAGAAGAGAGCACAACACAACTTTTCAGCTTCGGAATAACGTGTTTCATACTCATGGAGAGTGCGACTGATGTAATAGATGGCTTGTTCTTTACCGTTAGCATCCCGATGCGAGATCATGGCTCCCAAAGCATGGTCAGTCACAGAAATATAAAGATAGAATGGCTCCCCCTCGCGTGGAGGTGTAAGCACAGGTGGGGAAAGAAGATAAGCTTTGAGATCATCAAAGGCCTTTTGGCAATGCTCATCCCATTCAAAATGAACATTCTTACGGAGGAGATGATGAAAAGGTTGACAATGGTCCGACAGTTGCGAGATAAAACGACGTACTGATTGAAGGCATCTTTGAAGACCACGGAGTTGCTTTAAGTTAGAAGGGGGAGGCATCTCAAGAATAACTTTTATTTTTGTGGGGTCCACTTCAATACCCCTAATAGAAATGATAAAGCCTAAGAGTTTACCAGTGAGAACGCCAAACACGCACTTAGATGGATTTAGGTGAAGACAAAAGTGAATGAGCCTCTCAAAGAGAGGTGCAAGAATGAAAATATGATCCTGACGGCATTTGGATTTACCGAGGAGATCATCGACGTAATCTTCCACAGTTTTGTGTAAGAGATCATGGAAGATGTAGGTCATTGCTCGTTGATAGGTTGCTCCTGCATTCTTAAGACCGAAAGGCATGACACGATAACAAAAATTCCCCCAAGGAGTTATGAAGGAAGTCTTATGTTGGTCCTCTGGTGTGATGAGAATTTGATTATACCCAGAGAAACCATCCATAAGAGAAAGCATCTCGTGACCTGCCGTTAAATCCACGAGTTGGTCGATATTAGGTAGAGGAAAATCATCTTTTGGACAAGCAAGATTAAGATCCCAGAAGTCGGTACAAATTCAAATTTTCCTAGTAGCTTTGGTTACTGGTACTACATTTGAAACCCATTGTGGATAATCAATGGGTTGGATGAAGTTAGCAGAAAGCAAACGTTGCAACTCTTCTTTAACAAGAAGGGCTACTCGAGGGTGCATTTTACGCAATTTTTGTTTAACCGGTTTGATGTCTGGAAGAGTAACGATATTGTGGACCACGATATCAGGATCGAGTCCTGGCATATCCTCATATGACCAAGCAAAGGCTTGACGATGGTTGGAAAGAAAAGTGGTAAAGTCTCCTAACTCCTGTGGATTAAGAGATTGGCCGACCTTAATGATGCGAGGGTCTTTAGAAGTCCCTATATTAAGATCGACAGTGGCTTCGTTAAGAAGCGTAGATGTGTCAGAAGGAATGGTTTTAGGAAGATAGGAATCCTCTGCCCCCAGATAGGTGAGGACAGAATCATCATCCGCACAGTGGATAGTGTTGATAGTAGGAGAGTCATCTCCAACTATTTCAGGAAAGAATAATGGTATGGAAGTGGATTTGTTATTAGTTTTATAGGTCAGTGGCCCTAAGGAAATGGTATTGACTAAAAAAAAAGTTAGACGGAATGGAAATGGCATCATCCACATAAAATGATGCTTCTGACCTAGCGGGAGAAGATGGTTCCTCAATGGGAAGAGGCTCATTGAGAATAGTGATGGTGGCTTTTGAAAGAGGTTTAAATCCTAAACCAAATTTTTGATGTGGTTTGAGAGTTGGAATGGATGCGAGGTCATGCACACCCTGTTCATACTTTCCCAGGCCAAAACCCTTCCACGCGCATCGATATAAATAAGTTTTTGCAAACGTGGGATTCTGTAGACAATCAAACCCTGCTGAATAGGGTTTGGCCCTAGGAGGAGAATCCGGGTGATAGTGAGGTGTATCAAGACCACCGTAAATGAAGTTAGTCTGTTGATTGGGTAGACCAATGGTGATGACATGACCAAGACCTGGCTGATATTCAGGTTGTTTGTCTGGTCTACCATACTCATTAGGTTTGAGATGGGCATCAAAAGAAAGAAGAGGAAGCTCTCCTAGTGAGAAACGCTGCAATGTCTCTTCTAGATTTTGTAAATCTGGTAGTTTTGTTGCAGGTATGGAAGAGGATGAAGCCTCGTCAGGAGAACAAGCATTCTCCTTTAGAGGGGCAGACCCTGTGGTCATGTCGCATTGTGCAGAAGGAAAAGGATCTCCTGGATGAGTATAGATTTTTCCCTCATACTGATATTTTAAGCATCGATGGAGGGTTGATGGGACACAATGCATTGCACGAATCCAGGAGCATCCGAGGATCATATTGTAGTGGAATTTCCCTTCAACAATGTAAAAGAGTTCGTGAAGCAGCTTCTTACCTACTCGAATGGGCAGGACCACAGTTCCTAAAGTAACTGCCAGCTGATCGTTAAATGATCGAAGGGCGAAAGGTGGGGTGACACTACATTCTTTGGTAACTTAAGTTGCTCGAATGTGTGTGAGGAAATGACGTTGAGTGCAGCACCACTGTCAATCATAGTGCATTTTAACATAGTGTTGTTGATTTGAACTGTGATAAAGAGGGGAGCCTCCAAATCCTCAGAAGAAAGGGAAGGAATTTCTGAATCTTTAAAGGAAATGGTGGTTGATGGTTTATTCAATCCAAAAATCATCTCAACCAGGCTGGGGCTCATCTGAATTCACTGCGATACGGCGCAGATTATCAATCAAAGCCTGGCGATGCTGTGGAGATGATTGAATGAGGTCAAAAAGAGACATTTTGACCGGAGCATGGGTAAGTTGTTTCATAACACTCTCCTCTACTGACACGGGAATCTGAGCCCGAGGTGAAGCACGAATAGAGACCCTAGGTCTCGAGGCTGATGTGGAAGGAGGAATTCCTTTAGGGGATGCAGAAATGACAACCCGTGGCCGAGATGTAGATGATGATAGATTATCATATTGTTGTGTTCTAGTGGCGATATGAATTGTGTCGATTTGAGAAGGTGGAAGACCATCCGGAGTGGAATTAATAGAACTAGAGGCCTGAGTAGATCGTTGAGGCTCAGATGTGGTTGAGATGACAGGAGATACTTGTTCCTCCTCTTCTTCCAGCAGAGGATCACTTTCTTCCAAAAGACTGTTAACGACAGATTGAAGGGCTTTACATCCCTCGGTGTCATGTCCTGGAGTGCGATGGTAAGCACAAATCAAATCAGAGTTGAACCAGGAAGGTTTTACTCCTTTAGGATTATAGGGTTTGATCGGAGGAAGGGATATGGATGAAGATTGGATAAGTTGGTGAAGAATTTCAGTATAGAATCCGGTAGACAAAGATGAGGACAGAGATGACGAAGGTGCCTCTTTTACCTCCACAGACTGCCGAGGTAAAAGAACCTGCATGTCTGGTTTGACAGTCTTTTTAGGGATCATTTTACTTTTTCAGACATCGGGAGAAGCAGCCTTGGACACTTGAGATGGAAGCAAGTGAGGCATGATTGATTTCTGTGGAGGAGGAGCTCCTAAGATAGATTTTGAAGATGATGAAGATGTGACAAGTGTTGTGGTCTTCAGAGATAAAGAAGGCTGCTTGGTCGAAACAGATGATGATTTAGATAATGCTGATTTAGATGAGGGAGGAGCTCCCAAAATAGGTCTGATCAGGAGGAACAGAGGGTGCCTTGGCTTTTGGTGACGAAGATGATGGTCTTGATAAAAGAGGTGATGCCTTTCTAGTAGGTAAATTCACTTTACAAGGCACCAGTGAAGAAGGTGTTGTAGAAGAAGAAGATGATGGTTCTGATGGTATTGTAGAAGAAGACACCTTCCCAGTTGATAAATCCAATCTTTTATGAGGCGCAGAGAGAGATTTTTGAGGGAAAGCACCAAGAGTCTTAATAGTCTGAAATATGGGTTTTCCTTTTTCAGGGATGGTGACAACTTCAACCGCATAAGGTGATTGTAACCTTTTCGGGGGAAGGAGATGAGGAGGTACTGATGATGTAACGTTAGACTTTAGTTGTCTTGGTTTAAGTTCAGGAACTGAGAGTGTAGGTGCGGTGCTATTTCGTTAGATTTTCCCTTAATAGGCAAAATAGTATCGGTGATGGAAGAAGTGGATGATGAAGAAGCAGTTCCTTGCGAGGGAGGTACTTCTGGTACAGTAATTGTGGGTGTAACTACTGTGGGAAAGGAAACGGGAAGAGTCAAAATCGAAGACGCTTCCATTGAAGTTGGTACAACTATAGGTATGTTTACCAATGGCATAGTCGCAGAAAAAATGGGAGAAACAGAAGTAGATGTATTCGTGGTGGAAACTCGAAGGGATGTAAATGCCTCGAGCATCGAAAGAATATCTGACGATGAGACAGATGAGGATGACACTGTCTCAGGCATAGATGGAAGATCAGATAAAGAGGCAGAGGGAGATGAATCCATCTCTAACAATGTGGGAATATTCAAAGATGGGTTGTCTGAAGATGGTGGAATCCCAGCGATTAGCGGAGCGGAAGGAGGTTCTGATTCAGTCGATGTGTTCGTAGATGGCTTAGTTTTAGAAGAAGATTCTTCAGTAGAAATGAAGCTGATAGTATGAGTGTTTGGTTTTTGAGACTCTGAAGCATCATTGTTTGGGGAATGATTGGGAAAAGGTTGTTTAAAAACATCAAGCGCCTGATTTGGGGGAGCATTTGGGTTATCCAGAATGAGCTCGCCTTTATCAATGAATTTCTGGACAAGATTTTTGAAGGTCTGACATCGTTCAATGTCATGGCCTTTGGTTCTATGATAATGACAGAAGTCATTTTCCCTATACCAGAATGGACGTTCTTGGTTTTCATCAAAATTTCTAATAGGGGGAAGTTAGATCATGTGAACTTCCAACATTTTTTCTAAGATAGAAGCATATGATTCCCCCAACGAAGTAAAAGATCGAGATGATGAGGGTCCTTTTCGAGAAGATGAGGAGTCTCTCCGTGGTGTTTGATTAGAAGTGTTATCGGCTCGTGGTGTTTTTAATACGATAGCATTAGTGGATCCCTGATTCTTGTCTTTAGAAGTGGAAGGGTTTGATTTTGTAAACCGAGAAAAATCTGGTTTAGATTTAGAGTGAAGTTTTAACTTCCCTTGTTCAATGGCACGGGACTCAAGTTTGCGTGCCATCGTAAAGGCTTCTTCAAATGTATGAAAGGTTTGGATCCTTAAAGTGGAAGAAATATGATTAGCACAAGATCGAGTAAACAACTCGATCTGTTGAGATTGAGGAAGGGAGAAAGACAATTGATTTATTATCCCTCTCCAACGAGTGACAAAGTCTGCAATAGACTCATCATCGAATTGACGAATGTTATAAAGATCTGTAATCGAGATCTTATGTGTGATATTTATTGAAAAGTTTTCAACAAACATCTGGGCCAATTGAGAGAAAGAAAACAAGGAATGTTGGGGAATGTTATTGTACCAGTCTAAAGCAGGCCCTGCTAGAGACATAGGGAAAGTACGGAGCATAAGCTCCTGATCCTGGACTATAAGGTAGCAAGCGTGTTTGAATGCTCGCAGGTGCTGTTGAGGATCCTCCCGACTATGAAATTTTGAGAACTTAGGAAGTTCCCATTGGGGAGGATAAGGCTTAAAAGCCACTGATGGATGAATGGGTTCATTACACACTTCTTCAAAAGAGTATGAAGGACGAGCCCCTTTGGTGGAGGCTTCTAGGTCTGTGATTTTCTTGAAAAGAATTTGGACCACGTCAGATTGAGGAGGAGGCATGCTGGTATGTCCTACATAAGAAGTGAATGGTGGATTTTGTTGAGGTGTTAATGGGGGATTCATCTGTTGATTAACAGGATGATAAGAGGAATAACCAGGTGTTCTGGGTGATGCCTGGTGAGGTATTTGTTGTGAAGGAGCCTGTGTATAAACAGGCTGTGAGATGACAAGTGGTTGAGAAAAAGGTGGTTGAATGAAAGACGGAGCCTGTGATTGGTGGGCTCCTACACTTGTCGACTGAATCGGAATGGATTGAGGAACATGGGTGTTGATTTGATTGGACATGGTGGGGAACAAGGTCTAAATGAGGCTTTTGACTGCCGGATTGGTTATTAAGGGTGCCGATGCTAGAGGATGGGTAAAGGTCACTGTCGCTGGAACATTAGAAGAAAGACCAACTGGAGGACGAGAAGAAGGAACCAACTAACTCGCATATGCCCATTATAGCTAGAGAAGAGGACTTCTCAGAAGTAGGTTGTGGAATAGCCGAGGTAACTGCGGCACTAGGAATAGGCAAGACTATTTGAGAACTAGTCGACATGGTCGGTGGAAGAGAAAAAGGAGGCACAGGTGCGCCACCCTCTTCCATGGTTCGAGGTGAGAAAAAGGATGCTAACTGTTCTACAAAAGCCTGGGATGGTTCACGAGGATAATCGTAAACTTGCTGGATTGGTGGTCCCTGATCAGATATTCGAATGGACTTATGTACTAGATAGTCCATAAGGGCTACTGGATTGCGATCAAGGAGTGCCTGAAATTCAGGATCCCCACGAGGAACATACTCTATATCAGAAGCAGATGATATTTCTGAAGGACTGGGGGAAGCTGGACGTGATGGGATTGCTTTAGGCTGATAGAAAGGATTATATGACCAAGATGGGGAACCAACTAATAGTGGTCCCGAGGAAGACCTGAGGGGTGCCGAAACATCCACACTAGTGGTGATCTCAGAGGAAGAAGGGGCCAGTTGAGCCATTCTTCTAGATTGTAACCGAGTGATGACCGTCATAAACAAGCAGAAATATAGAAAAAGAAGATTGACCTAACTAATGCACAGACAATTCAAGCAGCGTAGGTGATTATCTCTTTTAAGTTTTCCTATGCTTTTAAGAAAGAAAATATTAGGGAAGGCTTTTTAGAACAGGAACTACTCAGATAGCCAAACTAAGGATGGTTTGGGGAATGTTTTGGTGAGGATTCCCGAAGGCACTTCAGTAAAAGACCAGTACGTGGCTTGATATAGGGGCCTACCCCCGCACTTCACACACCGCTGCGATAAGGGAGTCGGGTGCTTTGCCAATATATACCAGAACTTCTGTGAATTTATAGCGCGGCCCGAGTACCGCGTAGGCTCTTCCTCTTGGATGTCACTTCCAAGTAGGCGAATACCTAGTGATTTTGGCTTTGTGTGCAAGGGTGAAAAATAAAAATCAAATAGTGTCACTACCGATTTTGATCAATTTTCCCAACCTAATTAGAAAACTAGATGAAGAAGCATACAACAGAAATGATAAAGAAAAAGTTTTTTTTAAGAACTTAAAAATGAAGTGTTTGTTTTTTGATGAAGACAGGTCAAACAAATTATTTCCCAAATGAAGAAATAGAAAAAATTTCAAGCTAATGATTTCGCCTAGAGCAAGATTGAAATGATGAACAAAAATGCTCAATAGCCTATATCAATCAGTGAGAAAAAAGGTAACAAATCAACTAGGAAGAAGTTAAACTTACAATAAGGGGACTTGGTTCAAGTCCACCGAGCAGTGCCAGAATGTAATCAAGATTTCGCGTTTGTTACCTGTCCAGTTAATGTGCAAACCAAACAACCACAAAAACCCTGAAAAACCTCAATGAAATTGATACCTGGTGGGAGGGAGGGGGGGGGGGGGGGAGGTGGGGGGGGGAGGAGTGAGAGGTGGGGGGAGGGGGGGAAAGGGAAGGAAAACGAGGGAATAGGGGGGAAAGGAAAGGGAGGGGCGGGGAGAAAAGGGGGAGGGGAGGAAAGAAGAATGAATGTAGAAGCGGATGAGAAGCCGATGTAAGACCAATACTGGCGCACACGCGAGCAACTTGCACAATAGATCGCGAGTAACCTGCAAAACCCCGATTTCTTGCAAAAGATTGCGTTAGAAGTATATGGGTGGACTGCCCAGAAGTCGGTCCGGAAGCATGAGCTCCGTGGCGGATGTCAGTCCTGTTTTTCATAAAGAAAAGAACATACCTGATAAAGGATTTAAATAAAGACTAGATTTTCTGATTGAGTAATAAAACAAAACTGAACAGCAGACAGAAAGTACAGAAAACAGGGAACAGGGAAATGATACTGGATTTGTGTACCGTGTGACTTTTACCTGTTCTGGCAGAGAAATTGGCGTCGACTGGGCCTAATCGGCGGCTACTGATGTGATCGGCGCGACTGGGACTGATCGCGTCGACTGGACAAGTCAGTGTCAACCTTAGGCAGACTGAACGATCAGGGACTGTGCGATAGGATTGAGATGAAGGTGAATGTGGTCTGCTGGATGTGTCTAAGTGCGAACGACTGAACAGGGTCGACCAGATGAGGAGGTGATGCGACGCTGATATGGCGGGACATAGTAACGTTCTCCTCTCAGGGATTGTTTGGACAGTGATCTCTGCCCTAATATTATACAATTGATGCAAGAAGATCTCTCTTTCTCTCAACCTGTATCTTTCTCTCTTCTGTTCGTGTTTTTTTCGCTCGTTCTAATCTCTTCCTTCTCCATTCCGTTGTCTTTTTCGGGGGGCCTAGAACTGAGTTCTGGGCTTGCTTTATAACGTCGGCGCCGCTCCATAAAATTCGCCCGACCATAGGGGTCGCGCGTCGACGCTATAAGACTCCCGAGATGGGTCAAATTGTCTATTCGAGAAAAAAAAGACTTATCCGACACGGGAAATAGCCCGCTTAGGAAATTAAAAATGGATGCAATGCATTGGTATAATAAATTTGGGGTGATAAGTGATTACGATCATGGAAGAAGCGTATCAAATATTTAATATTTAAAATTACTCATGGATAAGGTGAGATGGGATGAAATTAATTTGGCAGTAAACGATTAAATCACAAATTGGATCATATCCCAAGGGGATAGTTTGGTGACTACACGTGCCCCAGTTTCCTAGGCAATAAACGGATTGGAGGGACACTAAATTGAGTAACCAATTTTAGTGTCTAACTAGGCTTGCACAACAACCTTAACTAATGAATAATTTTGGAGAAAGTCAATTCGATATGGGAATCACAAATATTGAAATATTCAAATTTTAATAAAATGGAATCATCCCCGACTTATACCGAACATCGGTGACTAAATCATTGTCATTAATTTCTTATGACCCGACATAGGTCACTAGATACTACAACAAACAAATGTTTTCATTTTCTGCAAACGGAATATTCATTTGTTGTGCCCATGTTGGGAATCCAAATGCTTCGAGATTTTGAATTGCTTTCTTGCTTAAAATTGATTGAACTAATTGCTCATTTAATTTAATCCTCTTACTTTACCCCCTTGTATTCACAACAATATTATAGAAACTTACCATTAACATGGGAAGTGATTCTAGAGTGGAAACGGACATCAGTAGCACAACTTTTTGTATGGTTGGTCAAGAGACTTAGTCGATCACTGTGGCATGTCTTGTTTTTTAGAAATACATAGTTCTGACCCAACCAACCATTGGCTCTTATTGGATCTAGACTTCACGTAAGGTAGATCCATCATGTGAAGGGTCATGTATGGTGTTTGGACTCACACTCCAACTACATATAGGGCTTTAAAAATGCATAAAATATTGATCTTTAACTGGGGTTTTTTAGCATCATGAAAACAAAAAAAATCAGCAATAGATCTCAACCAGATCAGGATAGATGTTATCATTGAAAATCAATAACTAAGAATACATGATTGAATATAAGAATCGAATATTCTAAGGAGAATCCAAATGGATGGGAATCCCCTTCTTCTTGCAATCAGTGGATCCAGAAGACTCCTCATGTTTTTCCTTGCCCTGGCATCCATCCATCTCCTTTAACCTCAAACAAAGAGAAACACATGAATGAGCTTAGGGTAAGAATTCTTAAGAAGACTCCTTTAAGGATGATTAGGGATTCTTTTGGGTAGATCAATCATGTGGTCCTTATGATTTGATCCAGGGTTAAGAATCAACCTACAACTGTTAGGTTGAATATTTATCTTCTAATTGTAGATTTTTAATAAATCAATGTATTTGTGGATTGGTGAATGGGACACTTAGGCTCTAGTGTATTAGTTAAAAATGAACCGCGTTCGCGTAGGTTTTAGTGAATGATTCTATGGAAATTAAAAAAAATTTAAGGAATTAAGTAACTAAGGATAAGAGTTTATTAAATGTGGGTTGAATGTTATTTCCCAGAGAAATATTTACCTAGTAAGACAAATTATGGGCATTTACTAGTGATGATAATTAATTGACATTAACTCTGGATTAAGAATATTTAATGAATAATCTCGACGGATCTCTCCTATGAATGTAGTACATTGTTGATAGATTAATTAATGTTATATTAGGGTTTAACACTCCTTATACATAAAAAAAAAAAAAATGTCGTAACTTTTCGATATAATTATTAATATTTAATGTGGTTTTAGAAATTCGAATTGTGGGCAATTACAACTTCAATCTGATCAAAATTTGGAGAAGATATGAAGAGGAACAATAAAACAATAATTAAAGACAAAAATTTATACATTAAAAAGAATATAATTCCAACACTATTGTGTGGCTCCAAATATTATTCTCTCTCCTTTGTTAGCAAAAAAAGTACAATGCTTTCAATATTTAAAAGGATTTCACCCACAAAAATAGAGCTGCAGATAACAAGAACTGTAGAATTTATGTGATTTTTCCTAAATTAAGGAACTAAGTAAACTAATTGAATAAAAAAATAAAAAATCAACTATTTTTTCCTAAACAATATAGTAGAGGGCTAAATTATCCTCATGTTCTAACACTAGGCTATTTTAAATATTGTACAGGCATTTTAAAAATAAAATAAATACTGTATAAATTGAGTAAAAAATATAATATTGTATCGAGAGTTGTTGCATTCAGATAGATGATATAGCTATAAATGTTATGGACTAAAGGAAATACTCTTCAGGACAAACCTTTCTTCTAGGCAATTGTCACCATATGGTGATAAAACATTTGTACTTATGTGTACTGAAAATTACCACATATAAGTCTTAAGGAATTCTATTGTATTATTCATTATTAAAGATAATAAAACAAAAAAAAAAAAAAAATCAAACTACTTTTACACATGTTTGACACCAGAAAGTAAGCCATGATGGACCACTAATTATCAATCATTCATGTGTTTCTTGAATGTTAGTCCAACTTGTGCAATATTGGAGCATTTTTTTGTTTGAAGTTAATCATGTTATTTTCTTTCTCTTGTTTGTGATCATTCATGATTTCTTATTCATCTTGTCAAATTTTTAGTTCATCTTGTTCCTTGGTTTTAAAAGTATTATTAACAATTTTTTCATTGTACAAAAAACATGGTCATGTTTCCATTCTCAAATTAGAACTAGTCATTATTATTCTTTTTTTCACCATTGTGTATCCTTTTTATTTCCAGTAGAATTAGATTTTGAATTCAAAGGAGTTTAAAAAGTTATCTAAAGGTATGATAGTGTATTTAGGGTGACATAGGGATACAGGAGCACATGGATAAATACAATAGAAGTTATAGGAAATAATTTTATATATTTTAAGTGACCTCATGCAAATAAAAAAAAAAGATAACCTAGGAGACATATACTTATTTTAGTAATTGTTTGCATTATTCAAAAAATCAAGGGTTGGGGTAGATTATATCGGAAATAGATTTCTTGCTAAATGCTTATACTTGTTTATTTATGGAGAAATTATTATTTTTTAAGTGACCTAACAAATATCATTGATTGACAATCTTAGGCTTTGCTTTTTTAGAAAAATTACCAACTCATATTTGTTTCATTAATCATACTACAAAACACTCGAGGGTGGATTAGGGGTTTTGAGGGAAATTTCCCCAAATACTACATTCTCTGAAAAATTATGAAGTTTCAAAACTCAGAAATAAAAGAGCAATTACAAAGGACAATTCTCATTTGATGTAGCTATCATTTTCATAGGAAACACAGATGTAGTTGTGGCATTTCTATGTTTACATGCCATGATAGGTGACTCCAATGGTTGGCCTCTAGTTACCAAGGAAAAATCCAAAGGATATAACATTTTAATATATGTACATATATTTGATGTTAATGAATATTTTTAAATTGGATTTTCATTTTTAAAAAACTAAAGGGAGTGTATTAAATTAAGGCAACATAAATAATATTGTATGGATACAGTTTGCATTCAGATAAATGATATAAACTCTAACAGTTATTAATGGAAAGAAATATTCTTGAGGAGAAAAATTCTAATTCTAGATGGAATATGGTAGTATTAAAACATTTTTGTTGTTGTTGTGGTAAGTGAAACATGCCACGGTAATCATGGCTTGATTTGTAAATTTAGTGTATTTTGGGCTACTCTTCAAT